>JAIUSX010000361.1:0-600000 GCA_026573805.1 Hesperophylax magnus | reverse complement strand
CTGGAGCTAGTGAGACTGTAGCATTCCCAATTGGGGTATGTTGTAAGGCTGGAGATAGTGAGACTGTAGCATTCCCAATTGGGGTATGTTGTAAGGCTGGAGCTAGTGAGACTGTAGCATTCCCAATTGGGGTATGTTGTAAGGCTGGAGATAGTGAGACTGTATCATTCCCAATTGGGTTATGTTGTGAGGCTAGAGATAATGAGACTTTAACAATCCCAATTGGGGTATGTTGTAAATCTGGAGCTAGTGACACAGTAGCATTCCCAATTGGGGTATGTTGTAAAGCTGGAGCTAGTGAGACTGTAGCAATCTCAATTGGGGTATGTTGTAAAGCTGGAGCTAGTGAGACTGTAGCATTCCCAATTGGGGTTTTTTGTAAAGTTGGAGCTAGTGAGAGTGTAGCATTCCCAATTGGGGTATGTTGTAAGGCTGGAGCTAGTGAGACTGTAGCATTCCCAATTGGGGTATGTTGTAAGGCTGGAGATAGTGAGACTGTAGCATTCCCAATTGGGGTATGTTGTAAGGCTGGAGATAGTGAGACTGTAGCATTCCCAATTGGGGTATGTTGTAAAGCTGGAGCTAGTGAGACTGTAGCATTCCCAATTGGGGTATGTTGTAAGGCTGGAGATAGTGAGACTGTAGCATTCCCAATTGGGGTATGTTGTAAAGCTGGAGCTAGTGAGACTGTAGCATTCCCAATTGGGGTATGTTGTAAAGCTGGAGCTAGTGAGACTGTAGCATTCCCAATTGGGGTATGTTGTAAGGCTGGAGATAGTGAGACTGTATCATTCCCAATTGGGTTATGTTGTGAGGCTAGAGATAATGAGACTTAAGCAATCCCAATTGGGGTATGTTGTAAAGCTGGAGCTAGTGAGACTGTAGCAATCCCAATTGGGGTATGTTGTAAAGCTGGAGCTAGTGAGACTGTAGCATTCCCAATTGGGGTATGTTGTAAGGCTGGAGATAGTGAGACTGTAGCATTCCCAATTGGGGTATGTTTTAAAGCTGGAGCTAGTGAGACTGTAGCATTCCCAATTGGGGTATGTTGTAAAGCTGGAGCTAGTGAGACTGTAGCATTCCCAATTGGGGTATGTTGTAAGGCTGGAGCTAGTGAGACTGTAGCATTCCCAATTGGGGTATGTTGTAAGGCTGGAGAAAGTGAGACTGTAGCATTCCCAATTGGGGTATTTTGTAAAGCTGGAGCTAGTGAGACTGTAGCATTCCCAATTGGGGAATGTTGTAAAGCTGGAGCTAGTGAGACTGTTGCATTCCCAATTGGGGTATGTTGTAAGGCTGGAGATAGTGAGACTGTTGCATTCCCAATTGGGGTATGTTGTAAGGCTGGAGATAGTGAGACTGTTGCATTCCCAATTGGGGTATGTTGTAAAGCTGGAGCTAGTGAGACTGTAGCATTCCCAATTGGGGTATGTTGTAAGGCTGGAGATAGTGAGACTGTAGCATTCCCAATTGGGGTATGTTGTAAGGCTGGAGCTAGTGAGACTGTAGCATTCCCAATTGGGGTATGTTGTAAGGCTGGAGATAGTGAGACTGTATCATTCCCAATTGGGTTATGTTGTGAGGCTAGAGATAATGAGACTTGAGCAATCCCAATTGGGGTATGTTGTAAAGCTGGAGCTAGTGAGACTGTAGCATTCCCAATTGGGGTATGTTGTAAGGCTGGAGCTAGTGAGACTGTAGCATTCCCGATTGGGGTATGTTGAAAAGCTGGAGCTAGTGAGACTGTAGCATTCCCAATTGGGGTATGTTGAAATCTGGAACTAGTGAGACTGTAGCATTCCCAATTGGGGTATGTTGTATGGCTGGAGATAGTGAGACTGTAGCATTCCCAATTGGGGTATGTTGTAAGGCTGGAGATAGTGAGACTGTAGCAATCCCAATTGGGGTATGTTGTAAAGCTGGAGCTAGTGAGACTGTAGCATTCACAATTGGGGTATGTTGTAAAGCTGGAGCTAGTGTTACTGTAGCATTCCCAATTGGGGTATGTTGTAAGGCTGGAGATAGTGAGACTGTATCATTCCCAAAAGGGTTATGTTGTGAGGCTAGAGATAATGAGACTTTAACAATCCCTATTGGGGTATGTTGTAAATCTGGAGCTAGTGACACAGTAGCATTCCCAATTGGGGTATGTTGTAAAGCTGGAGCTAGTGAGACTGTAGCAATCTCAATTGGGGTATGTTGTAAAGCTGGAGCTAGTGAGACTGTAGCATTCCCAATTGGGGTATTTTGTAAAGTTGGAGCTAGTGAGAGTGTAGCATTCCCAATTGGGGTATGTTGTAAGGCTGGAGCTAGTGAGACTGTAGCATTCCCAATTGGGGTATGTTGTAAGGCTGGAGATAGTGAGACTGTAGCATTCCCATTTGGGGTATGTTGTAAGGCTGGAGATAGTGAGACTGTAGCATTCCCAATTGGGGTATGTTGTAAAGCTGGAGCTAGTGAGACTGTAGCATTCCCAATTGGGGTATGTTGTAAGGCTGGAGATAGTGAGACTGTAGCATTCCCAATTGGGGTATGTTGTAAAGCTGGAGCTAGTGAGACTGTAGCATTCCCAATTGGGGTATGTTGTAAAGCTGGAGCTAGTGAGACTGTAGCATTCCCAATTGGGGTATGTTGTAAAGCTGGAGCTAGTGAGACTGTAGCATTCCCAATTGGGGTATGTTGAAATCTGGAACTAGTGAGACTGTAGCATTCCCAATTGGGGTATGTTGTATGGCTGGAGATAGTGAGACTGTAGCATTCCCAATTGGGGTATGTTGTAAAGCTGGAGCTATTGAGACTGTAGCATTCCCAATTGGGGTATGTTGTAAGGCTGGAGCTAGTGAGACTGTAGCATTCCCAATTGGGGTATGTTGTAAGGCTGGAGATAGTGAGACTGTAGCATTCCCAATTGGGGTATGTTGTAAAGCTGGAGCTAGTGAGACTGTAGCATTCCCAATTGGGGTATGTTGTAAAGCTGGAGCTAGTGAGACTGTAGCATTCCCAATTGGGGTATGTTGTAAGGCTGGAGCTAGTGAGACTGTAGCATTCCCGATTGGGGTATGTTGAAAAGCTGGAGCTAGTGAGACTGTAGCATTCCCAATTGGGGTATGTTGAAATCTGGAACTAGTGAGACTCTAGCATTCCCAATTGGGGTATGTTGTATGGCTGGAGATAGTGAGACTGTAGAATTCCCAATTGGGGTATGTTGTAAGGCTGGAGATAGTGAGACTGTAGCAATCCCAATTGGGGTATGTTGTAAAGCTGGAGCTAGTGAGACTGTAGCATTCACAATTGGGGTATGTTGTAAAGCTGGAGCTAGTGTTACTGTAGCATTCCCAATTGGGGTATGTTGTAAGGCTGGAGATAGTGAGACTGTATCATTCCCAAAAGGGTTATGTTGTGAGGCTAGAGATAATGAGACTTTAACAATCCCAATTGGGGTATGTTGTAAATCTGGAGCTAGTGACACAGTAGCATTCCCAATTGGGGTTTGTTGTAAAGCTGGAGCTAGTGAGACTGTAGCAATCTCAATTGGGGTATGTTGTAAAGCTGGAGCTAGTGAGACTGTAGCATTCCCAATTGGGGTATTTTGTAAAGTTGGAGCTAGTGAGAGTGTAGCATTCCCAATTGGGGTATGTTGTAAGGCTGGAGCTAGTGAGACTGTAGCATTCCCAATTGGGGTATGTTGTAAGGCTGGAGATAGTGAGACTGTAGCATTCCCAATTGGGGTATGTTGTAAGGCTGGAGATAGTGAGACTGTAGCATTCCCAATTGGGGTATGTTGTAAAGCTGGAGCTAGTGAGACTGTAGCATTCCCAATTGGGGTATGTTGTAAGGCTGGAGATAGTGAGACTGTAGCATTCCCAATTGGGGTATGTTGTAAAGCTGGAGCTAGTGAGACTGTAGCATTCCCAATTGGGGTATGTTGTAAAGCTGGAGCTAGTGAGACTGTAGCATTCCCAATTGGGGTATGTTGTAAGGCTGGAGATAGTGAGACTGTATCATTCCCAATTGGGTTATGTTGTGAGGCTAGAGATAATGAGACTTAAGCAATCCCAATTGGGGTATGTTGTAAAGCTGGAGCTAGTGAGACTGTAGCAATCCCAATTGGGGTATGTTGTAAAGCTGGAGCTAGTGAGACTGTAGCATTCCCAATTGGGGTATGTTGTAAGGCTGGAGATAGTGAGACTGTAGCATTCCCAATTGGGGTATGTTTTAAAGCTGGAGCTAGTGAGACTGTAGCATTCCCAATTGGGGTATGTTGTAAAGCTGGAGCTAGTGAGACTGTAGCATTCCCAATTGGGGTATGTTGTAAGGCTGGAGCTAGTGAGACTGTAGCATTCCCGATTGGGGTATGTTGAAAAGCTGGAGCTAGTGAGACTGTAGCATTCCCAATTGGGTTATGTTGAAATCTGGAACTAGTGAGACTGTAGCATTCCCAATTGGGGTATGTTGTATGGCTTGAGATAGTGAGACTGTAGCATTCCCAATTGGGGTATGTTGTAAGGCTGGAGATAGTGAGACTGTAGCAATCCCAATTGGGGTATGTTGTAAAGCTGGAGCTAGTGAGACTGTAGCATTCACAATTGGGGTATGTTGTAAAGCTGGAGCTAGTGTTACTGTAGCATTCCCAATTGGGGTATGTTGTAAGGCTGGAGATAGTGAGACTGTATCATTCCCAAAAGGGTTATGTTGTGAGGCTAGAGATAATGAGACTTTAACAATCCCAATTGGGGTATGTTGTAAATCTGGAGCTAGTGACACAGTAGCATTCCCAATTGGGGTATGTTGTAAAGCTGGAGCTAGTGAGACTGTAGCAATCTCAATTTGGGTATGTTGTAAAGCTGGAGCTAGTGAGACTGTAGCATTCCCAATTGGGGTATTTTGTAAAGTTGGAGCTAGTGAGAGTGTAGCATTCCCAATTGGGGTATGTTGTAAGGCTGGAGCTAGTGAGACTGTAGCATTCCCAATTGGGGTATGTTGTAAGGCTGGAGATAGTGAGACTGTAGCATTCCCATTTGGGGTATGTTGTAAGGCTGGAGATAGTGAGACTGTAGCATTCCCAATTGGGGTATGTTGTAAAGCTGGAGCTAGTGAGACTGTAGCATTCCCAATTGGGGTATGTTGTAAGGCTGGAGATAGTGAGACTGTAGCATTCCCAATTGGGGTATGTTGTAAAGCTGGAGCTAGTGAGACTGTAGCATTCCCAATTGGGGTATGTTATAAAGCTGGAGCTAGTGAGACTGTAGCATTCCCAATTGGGGTATGTTGTAAGGCTGGAGATAGTGAGACTGTATCATTCCCAATTGGGTTATGTTGTGAGGCTAGAGATAATGAGACTTAAGCAATCCCAATTGGGGTATGTTGTAAAGCTGGAGCTAGTGAGACTGTAGCAATCCCAATTGGGGTATGTTGTAAAGCTGGAGCTAGTGAGACTGTAGCATTCCCAATTGGGGTATGTTGTAAGGCTGGAGATAGTGAGACTGTAGCATTCCCAATTGGGGTATGTTTTAAAGCTGGAGCTAGTGAGACTGTAGCTTTCCCAATTGGGGTATGTTGTAAGGCTGGAGATAGTGAGACTGTAGCATTCCCAATTGGGGTATGTTGTAAAGCTGGAGCTAGTGAGACTGTATCATTTCCAATAGGGTTATGTTGTGAGGCTAAAGATAATGAGACTTTAGCAATCCCAATTGGGGTATGTTTTAAAGCTGGAGCTAGTGAGACTGTAGCTTTCCCAATTGGGGTATGTTGTAAGGCTGGAGATAGTGAGACTGTAGCATTCCCAATTGGGGTATGTTGTAAAGCTGGAGCTAGTGAGATTGTATCATTCCCAAAAGGGTTATGTTGTGAGGCTAGAGATAATGAGACTTTAGCAATCCCAATTGGGGTATGTTGTAAGGCTGGAGCTAGTGAGACTGTAGCATTCCCAATTGGGGTATGTTGTAAGGCTGGAGATAGTGAGACTGTATCATTCCCAATAGTGTTATGTTGTGAGGCTAGAGATAATGAGACTTTAGCAATCCCAATTGGGGTATGTTGTAAAGCTGGAGCTAGTGAGACTGTATCATTCCCAATAGGGTTATGTTGTGAGGCTAGAGATAATGAGACTGTAGCATTCCCAATTGGGGTATGTTGTAAGGCTGGAGCTAGTGAGACTGTAGCATTCCCAATTGGGGTATGTTGTAAGGCTGGAGATAGTGAGACTGTATCATTCCCAATAGTGTTATGTTGTGAGGCTAGAGATAATGAGACTTTAGCAATCCCAATTGGGGTATGTTGTAAAGCTGGAGCTAGTGAGACTGTTGCATTCCCAATTGGGGTATTTTGTAAAGCTGGAGCTAGTGAGACTGTAGCATTCCCAATTGGGGTATGTTGTAAAGCTGGAGCTAGTGAGACTGTTGCATTCCCAATTGGGGTATGTTGTAAGGCTGGAGATAGTGAGACTGTTGCATTCCCAATTGGGGTATGTTGTAAAGCTGGAGCTAGTGAGACTGTAGCATTCCCAATTGGGGTATGTTGTAAGGCTGGAGATAGTGAGACTGTAGCATTCCCAATTGGGGTATGTTGTAAGGCTGGAGCTAGTGAGACTGTAGCATTCCCAATTGGGGTATGTTGTAAGGCTGGAGAAAGTGAGACTGTAGCATTCCCAATTGGGGTATTTTGTAAAGCTGGAGCTAGTGAGACTGTAGCATTCCCAATTGGGGTATGTTGTAAAGCTGGAGCTAGTGAGACTGTTGCATTCCCAATTGGGGTATGTTGTAAGGCTGGAGATAGTGAGACTGTTGCATTCCCAATTGGGGTATGTTGTAAGGCTGGAGATAGTGAGACTGTTGCATTCCCAATTGGGGTATGTTGTAAAGCTGGAGCTAGTGAGACTGTAGCATTCCCAATTGGGGTATGTTGTAAGGCTGGAGATAGTGAGACTGTAGCATTCCCAATTGGGGTATGTTGTAAGGCTGGAGCTAGTGAGACTGTAGCATTCCCAATTGGGGTATGTTGTAAGGCTGGAGATAGTGAGACTGTATCATTCCCAATTGGGTTATGTTGTGAGGCTAGAGATAATGAGACTTGAGCAATCCCAATTGGGGTATGTTGTAAAGCTGGAGCAAGTGAGACTGTAGCATTCCCAATTGGGGTATGTTGTAAGGCTGGAGCTAGTGAGACTGTAGCATTCCCGATTGGGGTATGTTGAAAAGCTGGAGCTAGTGAGACTGTAGCATTCCCAATTGGGGTATGTTGAAATCTGGAACTAGTGAGACTGTAGCATTCCCAATTGGGGTATGTTGTATGGCTGGAGATAGTGAGACTGTAGCATTCCCAATTGGGGTATGTTGTAAGGCTGGAGATAGTGAGACTGTAGCAATCCCAATTGGGGTATGTTGTAAAGCTGGAGCTAGTGAGACTGTAGCATTCACAATTGGGGTATGTTGTAAAGCTGGAGCTAGTGTTACTGTAGCATTCCCAATTGGGGTATGTTGTAAGGCTGGAGATAGTGAGACTGTATCATTCCCAAAAGGGTTATGTTGTGAGGCTAGAGATAATAAGACTTTAACAATCCCAATTGGGGTATGTTGTAAATCTGGAGCTAGTGACACAGTAGCATTCCCAATTGGGGTATGTTGTAAAGCTGGAGCTAGTGAGACTGTAGCAATCTCAATTGGGGTATGTTGTAAAGCTGGAGCTAGTGAGACTGTAGCATTCCCAATTGGGGTATTTTGTAAAGTTGGAGCTAGTGAGAGTGTAGCATTCCCAATTGGGGTATGTTGTAAGGCTGGAGCTAGTGAGACTGTAGCATTCCCAATTGGGGTATGTTGTAAGGCTGGAGATAGTGAGACTGTAGCATTCCCATTTGGGGTATGTTGTAAGGCTGGAGATAGTGAGACTGTAGCATTCCCAATTGGGGTATTTTGTAAAGTTGGAGCTAGTGAGAGTGTAGCATTCCCAATTGGGGTATGTTGTAAGGCTGGAGCTAGTGAGACTGTAGCATTCCCAATTGGGGTATGTTGTAAGGCTGGAGATAGTGAGACTGTAGCATTCCCATTTGGGGTATGTTGTAAAGCTGGAGCTAGTGAGACTGTAGCATTCACAATTGGGGTATGTTGTAAAGCTGGAGCTAGTGTTACTGTAGCATTCCCAATTGGGGTATGTTGTAAGGCTGGAGATAGTGAGACTGTATCATTCCCAAAAGGGTTATGTTGTGAGGCTAGAGATAATGAGACTTTAACAATCCCAATTGGGGTATGTTGTAAATCTGGAGCTAGTGACACAGTAGCATTCCCAATTGGGGTATGTTGTAAAGCTGGAGCTAGTGAGACTGTAGCAATCTCAATTGGGGTATGTTGTAAAGCTGGAGCTAGTGAGACTGTAGCATTCCCAATTGGGGTATTTTGTAAAGTTGGAGCTAGTGAGAGTGTAGCATTCCCAATTGGGGTATGTTGTAAGGCTGGAGCTAGTGAGACTGTAGCATTCCCAATTGGGGTATGTTGTAAGGCTGGAGATAGTGAGACTGTAGCATTCCCATTTGGGGTATGTTGTAAGGCTGGAGATAGTGAGACTGTAGCATTCCCAATTGGGGTATGTTGTAAAGCTGGAGCTAGTGAGACTGTAGCATTCCCAATTGGGGTATGTTGTATGGCTGGAGATAGTGAGACTGTAGCATTCCCAATTGGGGTATGTTGTAAAGCTGGAGCTAGTGAGACTGTAGCATTCCCAATTGGGGTATGTTGTAAGGCTGGAGCTAGTGAGACTGTAGCATTCCCAATTGGGGTATGTTGTAAGGCTGGAGATAGTGAGACTGTAGCATTCCCAATTGGGGTATGTTGTAAAGCTGGAGCTAGTGAGACTGTAGCATTCCCAATTGGGGTATGTTGTAAAGCTGGAGCTAGTGAGACTGTAGCATTCCCAATTGGGGTATGTTGTAAGGCTGGAGATAGTGAGACTGTATCATTCCCAATTGGGTTATGTTGTGAGGCTAGAGATAATGAGACTTAAGCAATCCCAATTGGGGTATGTTGTAAAGCTGGAGCTAGTGAGACTGTAGCAATCCCAATTGGGGTATGTTGTAAAGCTGGAGCTAGTGAGACTGTAGCATTCCCAATTGGGGTATGTTGTGAGGCTAGAGATAATGAGACTTAAGCAATCCCAATTGGGGTATGTTGTAAAGCTGGAGCTAGTGAGACTGTAGCATTCCCAATTGGGGTATGTTGTAAAGCTGGAGCTAGTGAGACTGTATCATTTCCAATAGGGTTATGTTGTGAGGCTAAAGATAATGAGACTTTAGCAATCCCAATTGGGGTATGTTTTAAAGCTGGAGCTAGTGAGACTGTAGCTTTCCCAATTGGGGTATGTTGTAAGGCTGGAGATAGTGAGACTGTAGCATTCCCAATTGGGGTATGTTGTAAAGCTGGAGCTAGTGAGATTGTATCATTCCCAAAAGGGTTATGTTGTGAGGCTAGAGATAATGAGACTTTAGCAATCCCAATTGGGGTATGTTGTAAGGCTGGAGCTAGTGAGACTGTAGCATTCCCAATTGGGGTATGTTGTAAGGCTGGAGATAGTGAGACTGTAGCATTCCCAATTGGGGTATGTTGTAAAGCTGGAGCTAGTGAGACTGTAGCATTCCCAATTGGGGTATGTTGTAAAGCTGGAGCTAGTGAGACTGTAGCATTCCCAAATGGGGTATGTTTTAAAGCTGGAGCTAGTGAGACTGTAGCATTCCCAATTGGGGTATGTTGTAAGGCTGGAGCTAGTGAGACTGTAGCATTCCCAATTGGGGTATGTTGTAAGGCTGGAGCTAGTGAGACTGTAGCATTCCCGATTGGGGTATGTTGAAAAGCTGGAGCTAGTGAGACTGTAGCATTCCCAATTGGGGTATGTTGAAATCTGGAACTAGTGAGACTGTAGCATTCCCAATTGGGGTATGTTGTATGGCTGGAGATAGTGAGACTGTAGCATTCCCAATTGGGGTATGTTGTAAGGCTGGAGATAGTGAGACTGTAGCAATCCCAATTGGGGTATGTTGTAAAGCTGGAGCTAGTGAGACTGTAGCAATCTCAATTTGGGTATGTTGTAAAGCTGGAGCTAGTGAGACTGTAGCATTCCCAATTGGGGTATTTTGTAAAGTTGGAGCTAGTGAGAGTGTAGCATTCCCAATTGGGGTATGTTGTAAGGCTGGAGCTAGTGAGACTGTAGCATTCCCAATTGGGGTATGTTGTAAGGCTGGAGATAGTGAGACTGTAGCATTCCCAATTGGGGTATGTTGTAAAGCTGGAGCTAGTGAGACTGTAGCATTCCCAATTGGGGTATGTTGTAAGGCTGGAGATAGTGAGACTGTAGCATTCCCAATTGGGGTATGTTGTAAAGCTGGAGCTAGTGAGACTGTAGCATTCCCAATTGGGGTATGTTATAAAGCTGGAGCTAGTGAGACTGTAGCATTCCCAATTGGGGTATGTTGTAAGGCTGGAGATAGTGAGACTGTATCATTCCCAATTGGGTTATGTTGTGAGGCTAGAGATAATGAGACTTAAGCAATCCCAATTGGGGTATGTTGTAAAGCTGGAGCTAGTGAGACTGTAGCAATCCCAATTGGGGTATGTTGTAAAGCTGGAGCTAGTGAGACTGTAGCATTCCCAATTGGGGTATGTTGTAAGGCTGGAGATAGTGAGACTGTAGCATTCCCAATTGGGGTATGTTTTAAAGCTGGAGCTAGTGAGACTGTAGCTTTCCCAATTGGGGTATGTTGTAAGGCTGGAGATAGTGAGACTGTAGCATTCCCAATTGGGGTATGTTGTAAAGCTGGAGCTAGTGAGACTGTATCATTTCCAATAGGGTTATGTTGTGAGGCTAAAGATAATGAGACTTTAGCAATCCCAATTGGGGTATGTTTTAAAGCTGGAGCTAGTGAGACTGTAGCTTTCCCAATTGGGGTATGTTGTAAGGCTGGAGATAGTGAGACTGTAGCATTCCCAATTGGGGTATGTTGTAAAGCTGGAGCTAGTGAGATTGTATCATTCCCAAAAGGGTTATGTTGTGAGGCTAGAGATAATGAGACTTTAGCAATCCCAATTGGGGTATGTTGTAAGGCTGGAGCTAGTGAGACTGTAGCATTCCCAATTGGGGTATGTTGTAAGGCTGGAGATAGTGAGACTGTATCATTCCCAATAGTGTTATGTTGTGAGGCTAGAGATAATGAGACTTTAGCAATCCCAATTGGGGTATGTTGTAAAGCTGGAGCTAGTGAGACTGTATCATTCCCAATAGGGTTATGTTGTGAGGCTAGAGATAATGAGACTGTAGCATTCCCAATTGGGGTATGTTGTAAGGCTGGAGCTAGTGAGACTGTAGCATTCCCAATTGGGGTATGTTGTAAGGCTGGAGATAGTGAGACTGTATCATTCCCAATAGTGTTATGTTGTGAGGCTAGAGATAATGAGACTTTAGCAATCCCAATTGGGGTATGTTGTAAAGCTGGAGCTAGTGAGACTGTTGCATTCCCAATTGGGGTATTTTGTAAAGCTGGAGCTAGTGAGACTGTAGCATTCCCAATTGGGGTATGTTGTAAAGCTGGAGCTAGTGAGACTGTTGCATTCCCAATTGGGGTATGTTGTAAGGCTGGAGATAGTGAGACTGTTGCATTCCCAATTGGGGTATGTTGTAAAGCTGGAGCTAGTGAGACTGTAGCATTCCCAATTGGGGTATGTTGTAAGGCTGGAGATAGTGAGACTGTAGCATTCCCAATTGGGGTATGTTGTAAGGCTGGAGCTAGTGAGACTGTAGCATTCCCAATTGGGGTATGTTGTAAGGCTGGAGAAAGTGAGACTGTAGCATTCCCAATTGGGGTATTTTGTAAAGCTGGAGCTAGTGAGACTGTAGCATTCCCAATTGGGGTATGTTGTAAAGCTGGAGCTAGTGAGACTGTTGCATTCCCAATTGGGGTATGTTGTAAGGCTGGAGATAGTGAGACTGTTGCATTCCCAATTGGGGTATGTTGTAAGGCTGGAGATAGTGAGACTGTTGCATTCCCAATTGGGGTATGTTGTAAAGCTGGAGCTAGTGAGACTGTAGCATTCCCAATTGGGGTATGTTGTAAGGCTGGAGATAGTGAGACTGTAGCATTCCCAATTGGGGTATGTTGTAAGGCTGGAGCTAGTGAGACTGTAGCATTCCCAATTGGGGTAGGTTGTAAGGCTGGAGATAGTGAGACTGTATCATTCCCAATTGGGTTATGTTGTGAGGCTAGAGATAATGAGACTTGAGCAATCCCAATTGGGGTATGTTGTAAAGCTGGAGCAAGTGAGACTGTAGCATTCCCAATTGGGGTATGTTGTAAGGCTGGAGCTAGTGAGACTGTAGCATTCCCGATTGGGGTATGTTGAAAAGCTGGAGCTAGTGAGACTGTAGCATTCCCAATTGGGGTATGTTGAAATCTGGAACTAGTGAGACTGTAGCATTCCCAATTGGGGTATGTTGTATGGCTGGAGATAGTGAGACTGTAGCATTCCCAATTGGGGTATGTTGTAAGGCTGGAGATAGTGAGACTGTAGCAATCCCAATTGGGGTATGTTGTAAAGCTGGAGCTAGTGAGACTGTAGCATTCACAATTGGGGTATGTTGTAAAGCTGGAGCTAGTGTTACTGTAGCATTCCCAATTGGGGTATGTTGTAAGGCTGGAGATAGTGAGACTGTATCATTCCCAAAAGGGTTATGTTGTGAGGCTAGAGATAATGAGACTTTAACAATCCCAATTGGGGTATGTTGTAAATCTGGAGCTAGTGACACAGTAGCATTCCCAATTGGGGTATGTTGTAAAGCTGGAGCTAGTGAGACTGTAGCAATCTCAATTGGGGTATGTTGTAAAGCTGGAGCTAGTGAGACTGTAGCATTCCCAATTGGGGTATTTTGTAAAGTTGGAGCTAGTGAGAGTGTAGCATTCCCAATTGGGGTATGTTGTAAGGCTGGAGCTAGTGAGACTTTAGCATTCCCAATTGGGGTATGTTGTAAGGCTGGAGATAGTGAGACTGTAGCATTCCCATTTGGGGTATGTTGTAAGGCTGGAGATAGTGAGACTGTAGCATTCCCAATTGGGGTATGTTGTAAAGCTGGAGCTAGTGAGACTGTAGCATTCCCAATTGGGGTATGTTGTATGGCTGGAGATAGTGAGACTGTAGCATTCCCAATTGGGGTATGTTGTAAAGCTGGAGCTAGTGAGACTGTAGCATTCCCAATTGGGGTATGTTGTAAGGCTGGAGCTAGTGAGACTGTAGCATTCCCAATTGGGGTATGTTGTAAGGCTGGAGATAGTGAGACTGTAGCATTCCCAATTGGGGTATGTTGTAAAGCTGGAGCTAGTGAGACTGTAGCATTCCCAATTGGGGTATGTTGTAAAGCTGGAGCTAGTGAGACTGTGGCATTCCCAATTGGGGTATGTTGTAAGGCTGGAGATAGTGAGACTGTATCATTCCCAATTGGGTTATGTTGTGAGGCTAGAGATAATGAGACTTAAGCAATCCCAATTGGGGTATGTTGTAAAGCTGGAGCTAGTGAGACTGTAGCAATCCCAATTGGGGTATGTTGTAAAGCTGGAGCTAGTGAGACTGTAGCATTCCCAATTGGGGTATGTTGTAAGGCTGGAGATAGTGAGACTGTAGCATTCCCAATTGGGGTATGTTTTAAAGCTGGAGCTAGTGAGACTGTAGCTTTCCCAATTGGGGTATGTTGTAAGGCTGGAGATAGTGAGACTGTAGCATTCCCAATTGGGGTATGTTGTAAAGCTGGAGCTAGTGAGACTGTATCATTTCCAATAGGGTTATGTTGTGAGGCTAAAGATAATGAGACTTTAGCAATCCCAATTGGGGTATGTTTTAAAGCTGGAGCTAGTGAGACTGTAGCTTTCCCAATTGGGGTATGTTGTAAGGCTGGAGATAGTGAGACTGTAGCATTCCCAATTGGGGTATGTTGTAAAGCTGGAGCTAGTGAGATTGTATCATTCCCAAAAGGGTTATGTTGTGAGGCTAGAGATAATGAGACTTTAGCAATCCCAATTGGGGTATGTTGTAAGGCTGGAGCTAGTGAGACTGTAGCATTCCCAATTGGGGTATGTTGTAAGGCTGGAGATAGTGAGACTGTAGCATTCCCAATTGGGGTATGTTGTAAAGCTGGAACTAGTGAGACTGTAGCATTCCCAATTGGGGTATGTTGTAAAGCTGGAGCTAGTGAGACTGTAGCATTCCCAAATGGGGTATGTTTTAAAGCTGGAGCTAGTGAGACTGTAGCATTCCCAATTGGGGTATGTTGTAAGGCTGGAGCTAGTGAGACTGTAGCATTCCCAATTGGGGTATGTTGTAAGGCTGGAGCTAGTGAGACTGTAGCATTCCCGATTGGGGTATGTTGAAAAGCTGGAGCTAGTGAGACTGTAGCATTCCCAATTGGGGTATGTTGAAATCTGGAACTAGTGAGACTGTAGCATTCCCAATTGGGGTATGTTGTATGGCTGGAGATAGTGAGACTGTAGCATTCCCAATTGGGGTATGTTGTAAGGCTGGAGATAGTGAGACTGTAGCAATCCCAATTGGGGTATGTTGTAAAGCTGGAGCTAGTGAGACTGTAGCATTCACAATTGGGGTATGTTGTAAAGCTGGAGCTAGTGTTACTGTAGCATTCCCAATTGGGGTATGTTGTAAGGCTGGAGATAGTGAGACTGTATCATTCCCAAAAGGGTTATGTTGTGAGGCTAGAGATAATGAGACTTTAACAATCCCAATTGGGGTATGTTGTAAATCTGGAGCTAGTGACACAGTAGCATTCCCAATTGGGGTATGTTGTAAAGCTGGAGCTAGTGAGACTGTAGCAATCTCAATTGGGGTATGTTGTAAAGCTGGAGCTAGTGAGACTGTAGCATTCCCAATTGGGGTATTTTGTAAAGTTGGAGCTAGTGAGAGTGTAGCATTCCCAATTGGGGTATGTTGTAAGGCTGGAGCTAGTGAGACTGTAGCATTCCCAATTGGGGTATGTTGTAAGGCTGGAGATAGTGAGACTGTAGCATTCCCAATTGGGGTATGTTGTAAGGCTGGAGATAGTGAGACTGTAGCATTCCCAATTGGGGTATGTTGTAAAGCTGGAGCTAGTGAGACTGTAGCATTCCCAATTGGGGTATGTTGTAAGGCTGGAGATAGTGAGACTGTAGCATTCCCAATTGGGGTATGTTGTAAAGCTGGAGCTAGTGAGACTGTAGCATTCCCAATTGGGGTATGTTGTAAAGCTGGAGCTAGTGAGACTGTAGCATTCCCAATTGGGGTATGTTGTAAGGCTGGAGATAGTGAGACTGTATCATTCCCAATTGGGTTATGTTGTGAGGCTAGAGATAATGAGACTTAAGCAATCCCAATTGGGGTATGTTGTAAAGCTGGAGCTAGTGAGACTGTAGCAATCCCAATTGGGGTATGTTGTAAAGCTGGAGTTAGTGAGACTGTAGCATTCCCAATTGGGGTATGTTGTAAGGCTGGAGATAGTGAGACTGTAGCATTCCCAATTGGGGTATGTTTTAAAGCTGGAGCTAGTGAGACTGTAGCATTCCCAATTGGGGTATGTTGTAAAGCTGGAGCTAGTGAGACTGTAGCATTCCCAATTGGGGTATGTTGTAAGGCTGGAGCTAGTGAGACTGTAGCATTCCCGATTGGGGTATGTTGAAAAGCTGGAGCTAGTGAGACTGTAGCATTCCCAATTGGGGTATGTTGAAATCTGGAACTAGTGAGACTGTAGCATTCCCAATTGGGGTATGTTGTATGGCTGGAGATAGTGAGACTGTAGCATTCCCAATTGGGGTATGTTGTAAGGCTGGAGATAGTGAGACTGTAGCAATCCCAATTGGGGTATGTTGTAAAGCTGGAGCTAGTGAGACTGTAGCATTCACAATTGGGGTATGTTGTAAAGCTGGAGCTAGTGTTACTGTAGCATTCCCAATTGGGGTATGTTGTAAGGCTGGAGATAGTGAGACTGTATCATTCCCAATTGGGTTATGTTGTGAGGCTAGAGATAATAAGACTTAAGCAATCCCAATTGGGGTATGTTGTAAAGCTGGAGCTAGTGAGACTGTAGCAATCCCAATTGGGGTATGTTGTAAAGCTGGAGCTAGTGAGACTGTAGCATTCCCAATTGGGGTATGTTGTAAGGCTGGAGATAGTGAGACTGTAGCATTCCCAATTGGGGTATGTTTTAAAGCTGGAGCTAGTGAGACTGTAGCTTTCCCAATTGGGGTATGTTGTAAGGCTGGAGATAGTGAGACTGTAGCATTCCCAATTGGGGTATGTTGTAAAGCTGGAGCTAGTGAGACTGTATCATTTCCAATAGGGTTATGTTGTGAGGCTAAAGATAATGAGACTTTAGCAATCCCAATTGGGGTATGTTTTAAAGCTGGAGCTAGTGAGACTGTAGCTTTCCCAATTGGGGTATGTTGTAAGGCTGGAGATAGTGAGACTGTAGCATTCCCAATTGGGGTATGTTGTAAAGCTGGAGCTAGTGAGATTGTATCATTCCCAAAAGGGTTATGTTGTGAGGCTAGAGATAATGAGACTTTAGCAATCCCAATTGGGGTATGTTGTAAGGCTGGAGCTAGTGAGACTGTAGCATTCCCAATTGGGGTATGTTGTAAGGCTGGAGATAGTGAGACTGTAGCATTCCCAATTGGGGTATGTTGTAAGGCTGGAGCTAGTGAGACTGTAGCATTCCCAATTGGGGTATGTTGAAATCTGGAACTAGTGAGACTGTAGCATTCCCAATTGGGGTATGTTGTAAGGCTGGAGATAGTGAGACTGTAGCAATCCCAATTGGGGTATGTTGTAAAGCTGGAGCTAGTGAGACTGTAGCATTCACAATTGGGGTATGTTGTAAAGCTGGAGCTAGTGTTACTGTAGCATTCCCAATTGGGGTATGTTGTAAGGCTGGAGATAGTGAGACTGTATCATTCCCAAAAGGGTTATGTTGTGAGGCTAGAGATAATGAGACTTTAACAATCCCAATTGGGGTATGTTGTAAATCTGGAGCTAGTGACACAGTAGCATTCCCAATTGGGGTATGTTGTAAAGCTGGAGCTAGTGAGACTGTAGCAATCTCAATTGGGGTATGTTGTAAAGCTGGAGCTAGTGAGACTGTAGCATTCCCAATTGGGGTATTTTGTAAAGTTGGAGCTAGTGAGAGTGTAGCATTCCCAATTGGGGTATGTTGTAAGGCTGGAGCTAGTGAGACTGTAGCATTCCCAATTGGGGTATGTTGTAAGGCTGGAGATAGTGAGACTGTAGCATTCCCATTTGGGGTATGTTGTAAGGCTGGAGCTAGTGAGACTGTAGCATTCCCAATTGGGGTATGTTGTAAGGCTGGAGATAGTGAGACTGTATCATTCCCAATAGTGTTATGTTGTGAGGCTAGAGATAATGAGACTTTAGCAATCCCAATTGGGGTATGTTGTAAAGCTGGAGCTAGTGAGACTGTTGCATTCCCAATTGGGGTATTTTGTAAAGCTGGAGCTAGTGAGACTGTAGCATTCCCATTTGGGGTATGTTGTAAAGCTGGAGCTAGTGAGACTGTTGCATTCCCAATTGGGGTATGTTGTAAGGCTGGAGATAGTGAGACTGTTGCATTCCCAATTGGGGTATGTTGTAAAGCTGGAGCTAGTGAGACTGTAGCATTCCCAATTGGGGTATGTTGTAAGGCTGGAGATAGTGAGACTGTAGCATTCCCAATTGGGGTATGTTGTAAGGCTGGAGCTAGTGAGACTGTAGCATTCCCAATTGGGGTATGTTGTAAGGCTGGAGAAAGTGAGACTGTAGCATTCCCAATTGGGGTATTTTGTAAAGCTGGAGCTAGTGAGACTGTAGCATTCCCAATTGGGGTATGTTGTAAAGCTGGAGCTAGTGAGACTGTTGCATTCCCAATTGGGGTATGTTGTAAGGCTGGAGATAGTGAGACTGTTGCATTCCCAATTGGGGTATGTTGTAAGGCTGGAGATAGTGAGACTGTTGCATTCCCAATTGGGGTATGTTGTAAAGCTGGAGCTAGTGAGACTGTAGCATTCCCAATTGGGGTATGTTGTAAGGCTGGAGATAGTGAGACTGTAGCATTCCCAATTGGGGTATGTTGTAAGGCTGGAGCTAGTGAGACTGTAGCATTCCCAATTGGGGTATGTTGTAAGGCTGGAGATAGTGAGACTGTAGCATTCCCAATTGGGGTATGTTGTAAGGCTGGAGATAGTGAGACTGTAGCATTCCCAATTGGGGTATGTTGTAAGGCTGGAGCTAGTGAGACTGTAGCATTCCCAATTGGGGTATGTTGTAAGGCTGGAGAAAGTGAGACTGTAGCATTCCCAATTGGGGTATGTTGTAAAGCTGGAGCTAGTGAGACTGTATCATTTCCAATAGGGTTATGTTGTGAGGCTAAAGATAATGAGACTTTAGCAATCCCAATTGGGGTATGTTTTAAAGCTGGAGCTAGTGAGACTGTAGCTTTCCCAATTGGGGTATGTTGTAAGGCTGGAGATAGTGAGACTGTAGCATTCCCAATTGGGGTATGTTGTAAAGCTGGAGCTAGTGAGATTGTATCATTCCCAAAAGGGTTATGTTGTGAGGCTAGAGATAATGAGACTTTAGCAATCCCAATTGGGGTATGTTGTAAGGCTGGAGCTAGTGAGACTGTAGCATTCCCAATTGGGGTATGTTGTAAGGCTGGAGATAGTGAGACTGTAGCATTCCCAATTGGGGTATGTTGTAAAGCTGGAACTAGTGAGACTGTAGCATTCCCAATTGGGGTATGTTGTAAAGCTGGAGCTAGTGAGACTGTAGCATTCCCAAATGGGGTATGTTTTAAAGCTGGAGCTAGTGAGACTGTAGCATTCCCAATTGGGGTATGTTGTAAGGCTGGAGCTAGTGAGACTGTAGCATTCCCAATTGGGGTATGTTGTAAGGCTGGAGCTAGTGAGACTGTAGCATTCCCGATTGGGGTATGTTGAAAAGCTGGAGCTAGTGAGACTGTAGCATTCCCAATTGGGGTATGTTGAAATCTGGAACTAGTGAGACTGTAGCATTCCCAATTGGGGTATGTTGTATGGCTGGAGATAGTGAGACTGTAGCATTCCCAATTGGGGTATGTTGTAAGGCTGGAGATAGTGAGACTGTAGCAATCCCAATTGGGGTATGTTGTAAAGCTGGAGCTAGTGAGACTGTAGCATTCACAATTGGGGTATGTTGTAAAGCTGGAGCTAGTGTTACTGTAGCATTCCCAATTGGGGTATGTTGTAAGGCTGGAGATAGTGAGACTGTATCATTCCCAAAAGGGTTATGTTGTGAGGCTAGAGATAATGAGACTTTAACAATCCCAATTGGGGTATGTTGTAAATCTGGAGCTGGTGACACAGTAGCATTCCCAATTGGGGTATGTTGTAAAGCTGGAGCTAGTGAGACTGTAGCAATCTCAATTGGGGTATGTTGTAAAGCTGGAGCTAGTGAGACTGTAGCATTCCCAATTGGGGTATTTTGTAAAGTTGGAGCTAGTGAGAGTGTAGCATTCCCAATTGGGGTATGTTGTAAGGCTGGAGCTAGTGAGACTGTAGCATTCCCAATTGGGGTATGTTGTAAGGCTGGAGATAGTGAGACTGTAGCATTCCCAATTGGGGTATGTTGTAAGGCTGGAGATAGTGAGACTGTAGCATTCCCAATTGGGGTATGTTGTAAAGCTGGAGCTAGTGAGACTGTAGCATTCCCAATTGGGGTATGTTGTAAGGCTGGAGATAGTGAGACTGTAGCATTCCCAATTGGGGTATGTTGTAAAGCTGGAGCTAGTGAGACTGTAGCATTCCCAATTGGGGTATGTTGTAAAGCTGGAGCTAGTGAGACTGTAGCATTCCCAATTGGGGTATGTTGTAAGGCTGGAGATAGTGAGACTGTATCATTCCCAATTGGGTTATGTTGTGAGGCTAGAGATAATGAGACTTAAGCAATCCCAATTGGGGTATGTTGTAAAGCTGGAGCTAGTGAGACTGTAGCAATCCCAATTGGGGTATGTTGTAAAGCTGGAGTTAGTGAGACTGTAGCATTCCCAATTGGGGTATGTTGTAAGGCTGGAGATAGTGAGACTGTAGCATTCCCAATTGGGGTATGTTTTAAAGCTGGAGCTAGTGAGACTGTAGCATTCCCAATTGGGGTATGTTGTAAAGCTGGAGCTAGTGAGACTGTAGCATTCCCAATTGGGGTATGTTGTAAGGCTGGAGCTAGTGAGACTGTAGCATTCCCGATTGGGGTATGTTGAAAAGCTGGAGCTAGTGAGACTGTAGCATTCCCAATTGGGGTATGTTGAAATCTGGAACTAGTGAGACTGTAGCATTCCCAATTGGGGTATGTTGTATGGCTGGAGATAGTGAGACTGTAGCATTCCCAATTGGGGTATGTTGTAAGGCTGGAGATAGTGAGACTGTAGCAATCCCAATTGGGGTATGTTGTAAAGCTGGAGCTAGTGAGACTGTAGCATTCACAATTGGGGTATGTTGTAAAGCTGGAGCTAGTGTTACTGTAGCATTCCCAATTGGGGTATGTTGTAAGGCTGGAGATAGTGAGACTGTATCATTCCCAATTGGGTTATGTTGTGAGGCTAGAGATAATAAGACTTAAGCAATCCCAATTGGGGTATGTTGTAAAGCTGGAGCTAGTGAGACTGTAGCAATCCCAATTGGGGTATGTTGTAAAGCTGGAGCTAGTGAGACTGTAGCATTCCCAATTGGGGTATGTTGTAAGGCTGGAGATAGTGAGACTGTAGCATTCCCAATTGGGGTATGTTTTAAAGCTGGAGCTAGTGAGACTGTAGCTTTCCCAATTGGGGTATGTTGTAAGGCTGGAGATAGTGAGACTGTATCATTCCCAAAAGGGTTATGTTGTGAGGCTAGAGATAATGAGACTTTAACAATCCCAATTGGGGTATGTTGTAAATCTGGAGCTGGTGACACAGTAGCATTCCCAATTGGGGTATGTTGTAAAGCTGGAGCTAGTGAGACTGTAGCAATCTCAATTGGGGTATGTTGTAAAGCTGGAGCTAGTGAGACTGTAGCATTCCCAATTGGGGTATTTTGTAAAGTTGGAGCTAGTGAGAGTGTAGCATTCCCAATTGGGGTATGTTGTAAGGCTGGAGCTAGTGAGACTGTAGCATTCCCAATTGGGGTATGTTGTAAGGCTGGAGATAGTGAGACTGTAGCATTCCCAATTGGGGTATGTTGTAAGGCTGGAGATAGTGAGACTGTAGCATTCCCAATTGGGGTATGTTGTAAAGCTGGAGCTAGTGAGACTGTAGCATTCCCAATTGGGGTATGTTGTAAGGCTGGAGATAGTGAGACTGTAGCATTCCCAATTGGGGTATGTTGTAAAGCTGGAGCTAGTGAGACTGTAGCATTCCCAATTGGGGTATGTTGTAAAGCTGGAGCTAGTGAGACTGTAGCATTCCCAATTGGGGTATGTTGTAAGGCTGGAGATAGTGAGACTGTATCATTCCCAATTGGGTTATGTTGTGAGGCTAGAGATAATGAGACTTAAGCAATCCCAATTGGGGTATGTTGTAAAGCTGGAGCTAGTGAGACTGTAGCAATCCCAATTGGGGTATGTTGTAAAGCTGGAGTTAGTGAGACTGTAGCATTCCCAATTGGGGTATGTTGTAAGGCTGGAGATAGTGAGACTGTAGCATTCCCAATTGGGGTATGTTTTAAAGCTGGAGCTAGTGAGACTGTAGCATTCCCAATTGGGGTATGTTGTAAAGCTGGAGCTAGTGAGACTGTAGCATTCCCAATTGGGGTATGTTGTAAGGCTGGAGCTAGTGAGACTGTAGCATTCCCGATTGGGGTATGTTGAAAAGCTGGAGCTAGTGAGACTGTAGCATTCCCAATTGGGGTATGTTGAAATCTGGAACTAGTGAGACTGTAGCATTCCCAATTGGGGTATGTTGTATGGCTGGAGATAGTGAGACTGTAGCATTCCCAATTGGGGTATGTTGTAAGGCTGGAGATAGTGAGACTGTAGCAATCCCAATTGGGGTATGTTGTAAAGCTGGAGCTAGTGAGACTGTAGCATTCACAATTGGGGTATGTTGTAAAGCTGGAGCTAGTGTTACTGTAGCATTCCCAATTGGGGTATGTTGTAAGGCTGGAGATAGTGAGACTGTATCATTCCCAATTGGGTTATGTTGTGAGGCTAGAGATAATAAGACTTAAGCAATCCCAATTGGGGTATGTTGTAAAGCTGGAGCTAGTGAGACTGTAGCAATCCCAATTGGGGTATGTTGTAAAGCTGGAGCTAGTGAGACTGTAGCATTCCCAATTGGGGTATGTTGTAAGGCTGGAGATAGTGAGACTGTAGCATTCCCAATTGGGGTATGTTTTAAAGCTGGAGCTAGTGAGACTGTAGCTTTCCCAATTGGGGTATGTTGTAAGGCTGGAGATAGTGAGACTGTAGCATTCCCAATTGGGGTATGTTGTAAAGCTGGAGCTAGTGAGACTGTATCATTTCCAATAGGGTTATGTTGTGAGGCTAAAGATAATGAGACTTTAGCAATCCCAATTGGGGTATGTTTTAAAGCTGGAGCTAGTGAGACTGTAGCTTTCCCAATTGGGGTATGTTGTAAGGCTGGAGATAGTGAGACTGTAGCATTCCCAATTGGGGTATGTTGTAAAGCTGGAGCTAGTGAGATTGTATCATTCCCAAAAGGGTTATGTTGTGAGGCTAGAGATAATGAGACTTTAGCAATCCCAATTGGGGTATGTTGTAAGGCTGGAGCTAGTGAGACTGTAGCATTCCCAATTGGGGTATGTTGTAAGGCTGGAGATAGTGAGACTGTATCATTCCCAATAGTGTTATGTTGTGAGGCTAGAGATAATGAGACTTTAGCAATCCCAATTGGGGTATGTTGTAAAGCTGGAGCTAGTGAGACTGTATCATTCCCAATAGGGTTATGTTGTGAGGCTAGAGATAATGAGACTGTAGCATTCCCAATTGGGGTATGTTGTAAGGCTGGAGCTAGTGAGACTGTAGCATTCCCAATTGGGGTATGTTGTAAGGCTGGAGATAGTGAGACTGTATCATTCCCAATAGTGTTATGTTGTGAGGCTAGAGATAATGAGACTTTAGCAATCCCAATTGGGGTATGTTGTAAAGCTGGAGCTAGTGAGACTGTTGCATTCCCAATTGGGGTATTTTGTAAAGCTGGAGCTAGTGAGACTGTAGCATTCCCATTTGGGGTATGTTGTAAAGCTGGAGCTAGTGAGACTGTTGCATTCCCAATTGGGGTATGTTGTAAGGCTGGAGATAGTGAGACTGTTGCATTCCCAATTGGGGTATGTTGTAAAGCTGGAGCTAGTGAGACTGTAGCATTCCCAATTGGGGTATGTTGTAAGGCTGGAGATAGTGAGACTGTAGCATTCCCAATTGGGGTATGTTGTAAGGCTGGAGCTAGTGAGACTGTAGCATTCCCAATTGGGGTATGTTGTAAGGCTGGAGAAAGTGAGACTGTAGCATTCCCAATTGGGGTATTTTGTAAAGCTGGAGCTAGTGAGACTGTAGCATTCCCAATTGGGGTATGTTGTAAAGCTGGAGCTAGTGAGACTGTTGCATTCCCAATTGGGGTATGTTGTAAGGCTGGAGATAGTGAGACTGTTGCATTCCCAATTGGGGTATGTTGTAAGGCTGGAGATAGTGAGACTGTTGCATTCCCAATTGGGGTATGTTGTAAAGCTGGAGCTAGTGAGACTGTAGCATTCCCAATTGGGGTATGTTGTAAGGCTGGAGATAGTGAGACTGTAGCATTCCCAATTGGGGTATGTTGTAAGGCTGGAGCTAGTGAGACTGTAGCATTCCCAATTGGGGTATGTTGTAAGGCTGGAGATAGTGAGACTGTAGCATTCCCAATTGGGGTATGTTGTAAGGCTGGAGATAGTGAGACTGTAGCATTCCCAATTGGGGTATGTTGTAAAGCTGTAGCTAGTGAGACTGTAGCATTCCCAATTGGGGTATGTTGTAAGGCTGGAGATAGTGAGACTGTAGCATTCCCAATTGGGGTATGTTGTAAAGCTGGAGCTAGTGAGACTGTAGCATTCCCAATTGGGGTATGTTGTAAAGCTGGAGCTAGTGAGACTGTAGCATTCCCAATTGGGGTATGTTGTAAGGCTGGAGATAGTGAGACTGTATCATTCCCAATTGGGTTATGTTGTGAGGCTAGAGATAATGAGACTTAAGCAATCCCAATTGGGGTATGTTGTAAAGCTGGAGCTAGTGAGACTGTAGCAATCCCAATTGGGGTATTTTGTAAAGCTGGAGCTAGTGAGACTGTAGCATTCCCAATTGGGGTATGTTGTAAGGCTGGAGATAGTGAGACTGTAGCATTCCCAATTGGGGTATGTTTTAAAGCTGGAGCTAGTGAGACTGTAGCATTCCCAATTGGGGTATGTTGTAAAGCTGGAGCTAGTGAGACTGTAGCATTCCCAATTGGGGTATGTTGTAAGGCTGGAGCTAGTGAGACTGTAGCATTCCCGATTGGGGTATGTTGAAAAGCTGGAGCTAGTGAGACTGTAGCATTCCCAATTGGGGTATGTTGAAATCTGGAACTAGTGAGACTGTAGCATTCCCAATTGGGGTATGTTGTATGGCTGGAGATAGTGAGACTGTAGCATTCCCAATTGGGGTATGTTGTAAGGCTGGAGATAGTGAGACTGTAGCAATCCCAATTGGGGTATGTTGTAAAGCTGGAGCTAGTGAGACTGTAGCATTCACAATTGGGGTATGTTGTAAAGCTGGAGCTAGTGTTACTGTAGCATTCCCAATTGGGGTATGTTGTAAGGCTGGAGATAGTGAGACTGTATCATTCCCAAAAGGGTTATGTTGTGAGGCTAGAGATAATGAGACTTTAACAATCCCAATTGGGGTATGTTGTAAATCTGGAGCTAGTGACACAGTAGCATTCCCAATTGGGGTATGTTGTAAAGCTGGAGCTAGTGAGACTGTAGCAATCTCAATTGGGGTATGTTGTAAAGCTGGAGCTAGTGAGACTGTAGCATTCCCAATTGGGGTATTTTGTAAAGTTGGAGCTAGTGAGAGTGTAGCATTCCCAATTGGGGTATGTTGTAAGGCTGGAGCTAGTGAGACTGTAGCATTCCCAATTGGGGTATGTTGTAAGGCTGGAGATAGTGAGACTGTAGCATTCCCAATTGGGGTATGTTGTAAGGCTGGAGATAGTGAGACTGTAGCATTCCCAATTGGGGTATGTTGTAAAGCTGGAGCTAGTGAGACTGTAGCATTCCCAATTGGGGTATGTTGTAAGGCTGGAGATAGTGAGACTGTAGCATTCCCAATTGGGGTATGTTGTAAAGCTGGAGCTAGTGAGACTGTAGCATTCCCAATTGGGGTATGTTGTAAAGCTGGAGCTAGTGAGACTGTAGCATTCCCAATTGGGGTATGTTGTAAGGCTGGAGATAGTGAGACTGTATCATTCCCAATTGGGTTATGTTGTGAGGCTAGAGATAATGAGACTTAAGCAATCCCAATTGGGGTATGTTGTAAAGCTGGAGCTAGTGAGACTGTAGCAATCCCAATTGGGGTATGTTGTAAAGCTGGAGCTAGTGAGACTGTAGCATTCCCAATTGGGGTATTTTGTAAGGCTGGAGCTAGTGAGAGTGTAGCAATCTCAATTGGGGTATGTTGTAAAGCTGGAGCTAGTGAGACTGTAGCATTCCCAATTGGGGTATTTTGTAAAGTTGGAGCTAGTGAGAGTGTAGCATTCCCAATTGGGGTATGTTGTAAGGCTGGAGCTAGTGAGACTGTAGCATTCCCAATTCGGGTATGTTGTAAGGCTGGAGATAGTGAGACTGTAGCATTCCCATTTGGGGTATGTTGTAAGGCTGGAGATAGTGAGACTGTAGCATTCCCAATTGGGGTATGTTGTAAAGCTGGAGCTAGTGAGACTGTAGCATTCCCAATTGGGGTATGTTGTAAGGCTGGAGATAGTGAGACTGTAGCATTCCCAATTGGGGTATGTTGTAAAGCTGGAGCTAGTGAGACTGTAGCATTCCCAATTGGGGTATGTTGTAAAGCTGGAGCTAGTGAGACTGTAGCATTCCCAATTGGGGTATGTTGTAAAGCTGGAGCTAGTGAGACTGTAGCATTCCCAATTGGGGTATGTTGAAATCTGGAACTAGTGAGACTGTAGCATTCCCAATTGGGGTATGTTGTATGGCTGGAGATAGTGAGACTGTAGCATTCCCAATTGGGGTATGTTGTAAAGCTGGAGCTAGTGAGACTGTAGCATTCCCAATTGGGGTATGTTGTAAGGCTGGAGCTAGTGAGACTGTAGCATTCCCAATTGGGGTATGTTGTAAGGCTGGAGATAGTGAGACTGTAGCATTCCCAATTGGGGTATGTTGTAAAGCTGGAGCTAGTGAGACTGTAGCATTCCCAATTGGGGTATGTTGTAAAGCTGGAGCTAGTGAGACTGTAGCATTCCCAATTGGGGTATGTTGTAAGGCTGGAGCTAGTGAGACTGTAGCATTCCCGATTGGGGTATGTTGAAAAGCTGGAGCTAGTGAGACTGTAGCATTCCCAATTGGGGTATGTTGAAATCTGGAACTAGTGAGACTGTAGCATTCCCAATTGGGGTATGTTGTATGGCTGGAGATAGTGAGACTGTAGCATTCCCAATTGGGGTATGTTGTAAGGCTGGAGATGGTGAGACTGTAGCAATCCCAATTGGGGTATGTTGTAAAGCTAGAGCTAGTGAGACTGTAGCATTCACAATTGGGGTATGTTGTAAAGCTGGAGCTAGTGTTACTGTAGCATTCCCAATTGGGGTATGTTGTAAGGCTGGAGATAGTGAGACTGTATCATTCCCAAAAGGGTTATGTTGTGAGGCTAGAGATAATGAGACTTTAACAATCCCAATTGGGGTATGTTGTAAATCTGGAGCTAGTGACACAGTAGCATTCCCAATTGGGGTATGTTGTAAAGCTGGAGCTAGTGAGACTGTAGCAATCTCAATTGGGGTATGTTGTAAAGCTGGAGCTAGTGAGACTGTAGCATTCCCAATTGGGGTATTTTGTAAAGTTGGAGCTAGTGAGAGTGTAGCATTCCCAATTGGGGTATGTTGTAAGGCTGGAGCTAGTGAGACTGTAGCATTCCCAATTGGGGTATGTTGTAAGGCTGGAGATAGTGAGACTGTAGCATTCCCAATTGGGGTATGTTGTAAGGCTGGAGATAGTGAGACTGTAGCATTCCCAATTGGGGTATGTTGTAAGGCTGGAGATAGTGAGACTGTAGCATTCCCAATTGGGGTATGTTGTAAAGCTGGAGCTAGTGAGACTGTAGCATTCCCAATTGGGGTATGTTGTAAAGCTGGAGCTAGTGAGACTGTAGCATTCCCAATTGGGGTATGTTGTAAGGCTGGAGATAGTGAGACTGTATCATTCCCAATTGGGTTATGTTGTGAGGCTAGAGATAATGAGACTTAAGCAATCCCAATTGGGGTATGTTGTAAAGCTGGAGCTAGTGAGACTGTAGCAATCCCAATTGGGGTATGTTGTAAAGCTGGAGCTAGTGAGACTGTAGCATTCCCAATTGGGGTATTTTGTAAGGCTGGAGCTAGTGAGAGTGTAGCATTCCCAATTGGGGTATGTTGTAAGGCTGGAGAAAGTGAGACTGAAGCATTCCCAATTGGGGTATTTTGTAAAGCTGGAGCTAGTGAGACTGTAGCATTCCCAATTGGGGTATGTTGTAAAGCTGGAGCTAGTGAGACTGTTGCATTCCCAATTGGGGTATGTTGTAAGGCTGGAGATAGTGAGACTGTTGCATTCCCAATTGGGGTATGTTGTAAGGCTGGAGATAGTGAGACTGTTGCATTCCCAATTGGGGTATGTTGTAAAGCTGGAGCTAGTGAGACTGTAGCATTCCCAATTGGGGTATGTTGTAAGGCTGGAGATAGTGAGACTGTAGCATTCCCAATTGGGGTATGTTGTAAGGCTGGAGCTAGTGAGACTGTAGCATTCCCAATTGGGGTATGTTGTAAGGCTGGAGATAGTGAGACTGTATCATTCCCAATTGGGTTATGTTGTGAGGCTAGAGATAATGAGACTTGAGCAATCCCAATTGGGGTATGTTGTAAAGCTGGAGCTAGTGAGACTGTAGCATTCCCAATTGGGGTATGTTGTAAGGCTGGAGCTAGTGAGACTGTAGCATTCCCGATTGGGGTATGTTGAAAAGCTGGAGCTAGTGAGACTGTAGCATTCCCAATTGGGGTATGTTGTAAGGCTGGAGATAGTGAGACTGTAGCATTCCCAATTGGGGTATGTTGTAAAGCTGGAGCTAGTGAGACTGTAGCATTCCCAATTGGGGTATGTTGTAAAGCTGGAGCTAGTGAGACTGTAGCATTCCCAATTGGGGTATGTTGTAAGGCTGGAGATAGTGAGACTGTATCATTCCCAATTGGGTTATGTTGTGAGGCTAGAGATAATGAGACTTAAGCAATCCCAATTGGGGTATGTTGTAAAGCTGGAGCTAGTGAGACTGTAGCAATCCCAATTGGGGTATTTTGTAAAGCTGGAGCTAGTGAGACTGTAGCATTCCCAATTGGGGTATGTTGTAAGGCTGGAGATAGTGAGACTGTAGCATTCCCAATTGGGGTATGTTTTAAAGCTGGAGCTAGTGAGACTGTAGCATTCCCAATTGGGGTATGTTGTAAAGCTGGAGCTAGTGAGACTGTAGCATTCCCAATTGGGGTATGTTGTAAGGCTGGAGCTAGTGAGACTGTAGCATTCCCGATTGGGGTATGTTGAAAAGCTGGAGCTAGTGAGACTGTAGCATTCCCAATTGGGGTATGTTGAAATCTGGAACTAGTGAGACTGTAGCATTCCCAATTGGGGTATGTTGTATGGCTGGAGATAGTGAGACTGTAGCATTCCCAATTGGGGTATGTTGTAAGGCTGGAGATAGTGAGACTGTAGCAATCCCAATTGGGGTATGTTGTAAAGCTGGAGCTAGTGAGACTGTAGCATTCACAATTGGGGTATGTTGTAAAGCTGGAGCTAGTGTTACTGTAGCATTCCCAATTGGGGTATGTTGTAAGGCTGGAGATAGTGAGACTGTATCATTCCCAAAAGGGTTATGTTGTGAGGCTAGAGATAATGAGACTTTAACAATCCCAATTGGGGTATGTTGTAAATCTGGAGCTAGTGACACAGTAGCATTCCCAATTGGGGTATGTTGTAAAGCTGGAGCTAGTGAGACTGTAGCAATCTCAATTGGGGTATGTTGTAAAGCTGGAGCTAGTGAGACTGTAGCATTCCCAATTGGGGTATTTTGTAAAGTTGGAGCTAGTGAGAGTGTAGCATTCCCAATTGGGGTATGTTGTAAGGCTGGAGCTAGTGAGACTGTAGCATTCCCAATTGGGGTATGTTGTAAGGCTGGAGATAGTGAGACTGTAGCATTCCCAATTGGGGTATGTTGTAAGGCTGGAGATAGTGAGACTGTAGCATTCCCAATTGGGGTATGTTGTAAAGCTGGAGCTAGTGAGACTGTAGCATTCCCAATTGGGGTATGTTGTAAGGCTGGAGATAGTGAGACTGTAGCATTCCCAATTGGGGTATGTTGTAAAGCTGGAGCTAGTGAGACTGTAGCATTCCCAATTGGGGTATGTTGTAAAGCTGGAGCTAGTGAGACTGTAGCATTCCCAATTGGGGTATGTTGTAAGGCTGGAGATAGTGAGACTGTATCATTCCCAATTGGGTTATGTTGTGAGGCTAGAGATAATGAGACTTAAGCAATCCCAATTGGGGTATGTTGTAAAGCTGGAGCTAGTGAGACTGTAGCAATCCCAATTGGGGTATGTTGTAAAGCTGGAGCTAGTGAGACTGTAGCATTCCCAATTGGGGTATTTTGTAAGGCTGGAGCTAGTGAGAGTGTAGCAATCTCAATTGGGGTATGTTGTAAAGCTGGAGCTAGTGAGACTGTAGCATTCCCAATTGGGGTATTTTGTAAAGTTGGAGCTAGTGAGAGTGTAGCATTCCCAATTGGGGTATGTTGTAAGGCTGGAGCTAGTGAGACTGTAGCATTCCCAATTCGGGTATGTTGTAAGGCTGGAGATAGTGAGACTGTAGCATTCCCATTTGGGGTATGTTGTAAGGCTGGAGATAGTGAGACTGTAGCATTCCCAATTGGGGTATGTTGTAAAGCTGGAGCTAGTGAGACTGTAGCATTCCCAATTGGGGTATGTTGTAAGGCTGGAGATAGTGAGACTGTATCATTCCCAATTGGGTTATGTTGTGAGGCTAGAGATAATGAGACTTAAGCAATCCCAATTGGGGTATGTTGTAAAGCTGGAGCTAGTGAGACTGTAGCAATCCCAATTGGGGTATGTTGTAAAGCTGGAGCTAGTGAGACTGTAGCATTCCCAATTGGGGTATGTTGTAAGGCTGGAGATAGTGAGACTGTAGCATTCCCAATTGGGGTATGTTTTAAAGCTGGAGCTAGTGAGACTGTAGCTTTCCCAATTGGGGTATGTTGTAAGGCTGGAGATAGTGAGACTGTAGCATTCCCAATTGGGGTATGTTGTAAAGCTGGAGCTAGTGAGACTGTATCATTTCCAATAGGGTTATGTTGTGAGGCTAAAGATAATGAGACTTTAGCAATCCCAATTGGGGTATGTTTTAAAGCTGGAGCTAGTGAGACTGTAGCTTTCCCAATTGGGGTATGTTGTAAGGCTGGAGATAGTGAGACTGTAGCATTCCCAATTGGGGTATGTTGTAAAGCTGGAGCTAGTGAGATTGTATCATTCCCAAAAGGGTTATGTTGTGAGGCTAGAGATAATGAGACTTTAGCAATCCCAATTGGGGTATGTTGTAAGGCTGGAGCTAGTGAGACTGTAGCATTCCCAATTGGGGTATGTTGTAAGGCTGGAGATAGTGAGACTGTATCATTCCCAATAGTGTTATGTTGTGAGGCTAGAGATAATGAGACTTTAGCAATCCCAATTGGGGTATGTTGTAAAGCTGGAGCTAGTGAGACTGTATCATTCCCAATAGGGTTATGTTGTGAGGCTAGAGATAATGAGACTGTAGCATTCCCAATTGGGGTATGTTGTAAGGCTGGAGCTAGTGAGACTGTAGCATTCCCAATTGGGGTATGTTGTAAGGCTGGAGATAGTGAGACTGTATCATTCCCAATAGTGTTATGTTGTGAGGCTAGAGATAATGAGACTTTAGCAATCCCAATTGGGGTATGTTGTAAAGCTGGAGCTAGTGAGACTGTTGCATTCCCAATTGGGGTATTTTGTAAAGCTGGAGCTAGTGAGACTGTAGCATTCCCAATTGGGGTATGTTGTAAAGCTGGAGCTAGTGAGACTGTTGCATTCCCAATTGGGGTATGTTGTAAGGCTGGAGATAGTGAGACTGTTGCATTCCCAATTGGGGTATGTTGTAAAGCTGGAGCTAGTGAGACTGTAGCATTCCCAATTGGGGTATGTTGTAAGGCTGGAGATAGTGAGACTGTAGCATTCCCAATTGGGGTATGTTGTAAGGCTGGAGCTAGTGAGACTGTAGCATTCCCAATTGGGGTATGTTGTAAAGCTGGAGCTAGTGTTACTGTAGCATTCCCAATTGGGGTATGTTGTAAGGCTGGAGATAGTGAGACTGTATCATTCCCAAAAGGGTTATGTTGTGAGGCTAGAGATAATGAGACTTTAACAATCCCAATTGGGGTATGTTGTAAATCTGGAGCTAGTGACACAGTAGCATTCCCAATTGGGGTATGTTGTAAAGCTGGAGCTAGTGAGACTGTAGCAATCTCAATTGGGGTATGTTGTAAAGCTGGAGCTAGTGAGACTGTAGCATTCCCAATTGGGGTATTTTGTAAAGTTGGAGCTAGTGAGAGTGTAGCATTCCCAATTGGGGTATGTTGTAAGGCTGGAGCTAGTGAGACTGTAGCATTCCCAATTGGGGTATGTTGTAAGGCTGGAGATAGTGAGACTGTAGCATTCCCAATTGGGGTATGTTGTAAGGCTGGAGATAGTGAGACTGTAGCATTCCCAATTGGGGTATGTTGTAAAGCTGGAGCTAGTGAGACTGTAGCATTCCCAATTGGGGTATGTTGTAAGGCTGGAGATAGTGAGACTGTAGCATTCCCAATTGGGGTATGTTGTAAAGCTGGAGCTAGTGAGACTGTAGCATTCCCAATTGGGGTATGTTGTAAAGCTGGAGCTAGTGAGACTGTAGCATTCCCAATTGGGGTATGTTGTAAGGCTGGAGATAGTGAGACTGTATCATTCCCAATTGGGTTATGTTGTGAGGCTAGAGATAATGAGACTTAAGCAATCCCAATTGGGGTATGTTGTAAAGCTGGAGCTAGTGAGACTGTAGCAATCCCAATTGGGGTATGTTGTAAAGCTGGAGCTAGTGAGACTGTAGCATTCCCAATTGGGGTATTTTGTAAGGCTGGAGCTAGTGAGAGTGTAGCAATCTCAATTGGGGTATGTTGTAAAGCTGGAGCTAGTGAGACTGTAGCATTCCCAATTGGGGTATTTTGTAAAGTTGGAGCTAGTGAGAGTGTAGCATTCCCAATTGGGGTATGTTGTAAGGCTGGAGCTAGTGAGACTGTAGCATTCCCAATTCGGGTATGTTGTAAGGCTGGAGATAGTGAGACTGTAGCATTCCCATTTGGGGTATGTTGTAAGGCTGGAGATAGTGAGACTGTAGCATTCCCAATTGGGGTATGTTGTAAAGCTGGAGCTAGTGAGACTGTAGCATTCCCAATTGGGGTATGTTGTAAGGCTGGAGATAGTGAGACTGTATCATTCCCAATTGGGTTATGTTGTGAGGCTAGAGATAATGAGACTTAAGCAATCCCAATTGGGGTATGTTGTAAAGCTGGAGCTAGTGAGACTGTAGCAATCCCAATTGGGGTATGTTGTAAAGCTGGAGCTAGTGAGACTGTAGCATTCCCAATTGGGGTATGTTGTAAGGCTGGAGATAGTGAGACTGTAGCATTCCCAATTGGGGTATGTTTTAAAGCTGGAGCTAGTGAGACTGTAGCTTTCCCAATTGGGGTATGTTGTAAGGCTGGAGATAGTGAGACTGTAGCATTCCCAATTGGGGTATGTTGTAAAGCTGGAGCTAGTGAGACTGTATCATTTCCAATAGGGTTATGTTGTGAGGCTAAAGATAATGAGACTTTAGCAATCCCAATTGGGGTATGTTTTAAAGCTGGAGCTAGTGAGACTGTAGCTTTCCCAATTGGGGTATGTTGTAAGGCTGGAGATAGTGAGACTGTAGCATTCCCAATTGGGGTATGTTGTAAAGCTGGAGCTAGTGAGATTGTATCATTCCCAAAAGGGTTATGTTGTGAGGCTAGAGATAATGAGACTTTAGCAATCCCAATTGGGGTATGTTGTAAGGCTGGAGCTAGTGAGACTGTAGCATTCCCAATTGGGGTATGTTGTAAGGCTGGAGATAGTGAGACTGTATCATTCCCAATAGTGTTATGTTGTGAGGCTAGAGATAATGAGACTTTAGCAATCCCAATTGGGGTATGTTGTAAAGCTGGAGCTAGTGAGACTGTATCATTCCCAATAGGGTTATGTTGTGAGGCTAGAGATAATGAGACTGTAGCATTCCCAATTGGGGTATGTTGTAAGGCTGGAGCTAGTGAGACTGTAGCATTCCCAATTGGGGTATGTTGTAAGGCTGGAGATAGTGAGACTGTATCATTCCCAATAGTGTTATGTTGTGAGGCTAGAGATAATGAGACTTTAGCAATCCCAATTGGGGTATGTTGTAAAGCTGGAGCTAGTGAGACTGTTGCATTCCCAATTGGGGTATTTTGTAAAGCTGGAGCTAGTGAGACTGTAGCATTCCCAATTGGGGTATGTTATAAAGCTGGAGCTAGTGAGACTGTTGCATTCCCAATTGGGGTATGTTGTAAGGCTGGAGATAGTGAGACTGTTGCATTCCCAATTGGGGTATGTTGTAAAGCTGGAGCTAGTGAGACTGTAGCATTCCCAATTGGGGTATGTTGTAAGGCTGGAGATAGTGAGACTGTAGCATTCCCAATTGGGGTATGTTGTAAGGCTGGAGCTAGTGAGACTGTAGCATTCCCAATTGGGGTATGTTGTAAGGCTGGAGAAAGTGAGACTGTAGCATTCCCAATTGGGGTATTTTGTAAAGCTGGAGCTAGTGAGACTGTAGCATTCCCAATTGGGGTATGTTGTAAAGCTGGAGCTAGTGAGACTGTTGCATTCCCAATTGGGGTATGTTGTAAGGCTGGAGATAGTGAGACTGTTGCATTCCCAATTGGGGTATGTTGTAAGGCTGGAGATAGTGAGACTGTTGCATTCCCAATTGGGGTATGTTGTAAAGCTGGAGCTAGTGAGACTGTAGCATTCCCAATTGGGGTATGTTGTAAGGCTGGAGATAGTGAGACTGTAGCATTCCCAATTGGGGTATGTTGTAAGGCTGGAGCTAGTGAGACTGTAGCATTCCCAATTGGGGTATGTTGTAAGGCTGGAGATAGTGAGACTGTATCATTCCCAATTGGGTTATGTTGTGAGGCTAGAGATAATGAGACTTGAGCAATCCCAATTGGGGTATGTTGTAAAGCTGGAGCAAGTGAGACTGTAGCATTCCCAATTGGGGTATGTTGTAAGGCTGGAGCTAGTGAGACTGTAGCATTCCCGATTGGGGTATGTTGAAAAGCTGGAGCTAGTGAGACTGTAGCATTCCCAATTGGGGTATGTTGAAATCTGGAACTAGTGAGACTGTAGCATTCCCAATTGGGGTATGTTGTATGGCTGGAGATAGTGAGACTGTAGCATTCCCAATTGGGGTATGTTGTAAGGCTGGAGATAGTGAGACTGTAGCAATCCCAATTGGGGTATGTTGTAAAGCTGGAGCTAGTGAGACTGTAGCATTCACAATTGGGGTATGTTGTAAAGCTGGAGCTAGTGTTACTGTAGCATTCCCAATTGGGGTATGTTGTAAGGCTGGAGATAGTGAGACTGTATCATTCCCAAAAGGGTTATGTTGTGAGGCTAGAGATAATAAGACTTTAACAATCCCAATTGGGGTATGTTGTAAATCTGGAGCTAGTGACACAGTAGCATTCCCAATTGGGGTATGTTGTAAAGCTGGAGCTAGTGAGACTGTAGCAATCTCAATTGGGGTATGTTGTAAAGCTGGAGCTAGTGAGACTGTAGCATTCCCAATTGGGGTATTTTGTAAAGTTGGAGCTAGTGAGAGTGTAGCATTCCCAATTGGGGTATGTTGTAAGGCTGGAGCTAGTGAGACTGTAGCATTCCCAATTGGGGTATGTTGTAAGGCTGGAGATAGTGAGACTGTAGCATTCCCATTTGGGGTATGTTGTAAGGCTGGAGATAGTGAGACTGTAGCATTCCCAATTGGGGTATTTTGTAAAGTTGGAGCTAGTGAGAGTGTAGCATTCCCAATTGGGGTATGTTGTAAGGCTGGAGCTAGTGAGACTGTAGCATTCCCAATTGGGGTATGTTGTAAGGCTGGAGATAGTGAGACTGTAGCATTCCCATTTGGGGTATGTTGTAAAGCTGGAGCTAGTGAGACTGTAGCATTCACAATTGGGGTATGTTGTAAAGCTGGAGCTAGTGTTACTGTAGCATTCCCAATTGGGGTATGTTGTAAGGCTGGAGATAGTGAGACTGTATCATTCCCAAAAGGGTTATGTTGTGAGGCTAGAGATAATGAGACTTTAACAATCCCAATTGGGGTATGTTGTAAATCTGGAGCTAGTGACACAGTAGCATTCCCAATTGGGGTATGTTGTAAAGCTGGAGCTAGTGAGACTGTAGCAATCTCAATTGGGGTATGTTGTAAAGCTGGAGCTAGTGAGACTGTAGCATTCCCAATTGGGGTATTTTGTAAAGTTGGAGCTAGTGAGAGTGTAGCATTCCCAATTGGGGTATGTTGTAAGGCTGGAGCTAGTGAGACTGTAGCATTCCCAATTGGGGTATGTTGTAAGGCTGGAGATAGTGAGACTGTAGCATTCCCATTTGGGGTATGTTGTAAGGCTGGAGATAGTGAGACTGTAGCATTCCCAATTGGGGTATGTTGTAAAGCTGGAGCTAGTGAGACTGTAGCATTCCCAATTGGGGTATGTTGTATGGCTGGAGATAGTGAGACTGTAGCATTCCCAATTGGGGTATGTTGTAAAGCTGGAGCTAGTGAGACTGTAGCATTCCCAATTGGGGTATGTTGTAAGGCTGGAGCTAGTGAGACTGTAGCATTCCCAATTGGGGTATGTTGTTGTTTTGTTCTATTTAATGTGGATGACTTTATATTAAGACACTGATTGTATTTTATGAGATAGACTTTTATTCTTGTGACGGTTATACAGAGAGCTTGTTAGCGTGACCACAGACGACAATACAATGTGTTACAATCACCTCTAGCACTAGTGATGTGCGACACCAATAGTGATGTTACATCCCCTTTCTTTATTTATAAAAACAATAAAAATTCAAATACATTGATATTAGACATTATGCTTACATACAATACAATAAAATCTTAAATACACTGACATTAGACATTATACCTATCGGGTTGTTTGACCACTCTACCATATCTGGTAATGTAAGGGTTGTTCAAATTATTATATTCTCCCACCTGTCCCTCATCTCCAGCTTCTGCCTCTTCAAGTGCCGGATCAGATCGCATGGACAGATGGTCATTATTAACATTTGTATTATATCTCATTTTTAAGTGAATTCTATTTCGTCTGTACGTGTTACCATAATAATCTTCAACAATATAAGACCTGTTACATTTTAATTTTTCCTTGACCACAGCTGGTAACCAATTACTTTTAGGGTTTTTCTTAAAATACACATAATCTCCTGTTTTAAATATAGACATAGGTTTTGCATTGACATTATAATATTTAGAATTTTTTGAATTATTTTTTTCAACGCAGTTTTTGTAATCTGAGAATCTTACAACCTTTGGTTTTAATTTAATTTGAGTTGAAGGAATATTCATTCTTAAAGTTCTAGACATTAATAATTGAGCAGGTGACGGTAAATTGGCTTTAGGTGTGTTTCTATAATGTAATAGAGCTATATAAGGATCTGTATTTGTTTCTTTTGACTTTTTTAGAATATTTTTTATAATTTTAACAGAACTTTCTGCCTGACCATTAGATTGAGAATGATATGGACTAGTAACTACATGTTCTATATCCCAATCGTATAAAAATGATTTGAATTCAATAGCTTGAAAAGGCGGACCTCCATCAGAGACTAAAGACATTGGTATACCATGACGTGCAAAAATAGATTTTAAGTGAATTATGACATTTTTTGCAGTAGAATTATTATTTAGGAAAGCAGTTTCAATAAACTTTGAATAGTAATCTGTTACAATGAGGTACGTTTGATTATCAAAATACATTAAATCAATACCTACTTGTTGCCATGGAAACTTATTAATTTCATAATTTATCAGTGGTTCCTTCTGATTAGAAACTTTAAATTTATTACATATTTGACATTGCTCAATTAAATTTTTTATATCTAAAGTGATACTAGGCCAATATAAAGTATCTCTAGCTAATCTTAGACATTTGTTTATTCCTTGATGTCCTTCATGTATTTTGTTTAACATTTCTTTTCTCATAGTTTGAGGTACTAGCAATTTATTACCCTTAAATATTAACTCATTAATGACATGAATTTCGTCTTGAATATTATAATAACATTTTAAAGTGTAATGAACTTTATCTTTGCTATTCGGCCAACCTTCATAATAATATTTTTTTAATATTTGCATAGTTTCATCCAAAGCAGTAGCATTACTCAATTTTTTACGATATTCTTCACTAATAGCTAAGTTCATATATATTGAATTTACATGACAATGTAGATCAGACTCATAATCGGGTATATAATGATCTTTTAAAGCTGCTCTAGATAAAGTATCTGATATATACATTTCTTTACCTGGGACATGTATAACATTTAAATCATAAGATTGAAGAGCTAACATCATACGTTGCAATCTAGCTGGTACATCATGTAAAGGTTTTTTAAATAAATAGACTAAAGGTTTGTGATCAGTTTGTACTGTCACTTTGTTACCATAAATATACTGATGAAACTTATTACAACCAAATTGTATGGCAAATAATTCTTTTTCAATTTGAGCATAATTTTCCTGCGACTGTGTCATTGTTTTTGAACTAAATGCAATTGGACGGTTATTTTGCATAATAACTGCTCCTATAGCTGATTTTGATGCATCGACTGATAAAGTTAGTGGTATTTTTGGATCATAATGACTTAAAACTGTTGCATTTGAAATAGCCTCTTTCAAAGTTTTAAAACATTTTTCACAATTTTCATCCCATGACCATATAACATTATTTTTTAATAAATTTCTCAAAATTTGTGACTTATTTGATAAGTTTTCAATGAATGGGCCCAAATAATTTACCATTCCTAAAAATCTTTGTAAATCTTTGACATTTTTAGGAGACGGCAACTCTAAAATAGCTTTGACTTTCTCTTTGTCAACTTTTACTCCTTCCTTACTAAAAATATAACCTAGGAAACATACTTCCTTGACTAAAAATTTACATTTCGACTTATTTAATTTTAAGTTGACTTCTCTAGCCCTTTCCAAGACTTTTCTTAACCTAAAATTATGAATTTCTTCAGTTTCTCCATAAATTAAAAAATCGTCGACAAAAATTAATATACCTTCCAGATCTCCAAACAAATCTACCATAATCCTATAAAAAATTTCCGTTGCTGCGTTTATTCCAAACGGTAGTCTTAAATACCTGTACCTTCCAAATGGAGTTTGAAAAGTACATAAATCACTACTTTCTTCATCTAACTTCAATGACCAAAATCCAGAATAAGCATCTAGATGTGAAAAATATGCAGCACCTATAAGTTTTGATCTAATTTCATCGATGTTTTTTAATGGAAAATATTCTCTCATTATGCAGTTATTTAATTTTCTAGGATCAAGACAAATTCTTAATTTACCTGACTCCTTGACAGTTATGACAACAGAATTTACCCAAGAAGTAGGTTTAGTAACCTTTTCAATGACCTTCATCTTGTCCATGCGATCTAATTCCTCACGAAGTCTGTTTTGTAAGGCAAATGGGACTTTCCTCGGAGGATCAACGCACGGAACGGCATCTTGACGAAGTTTGAGATGAACGACAGGTGGTAAACATCCGAGACCCTGAAAAATGTCATTATATTCAGTAAATAAGGTGTTATGATCATATTGAACATTAAATATTCTTTTTATAATTCCAAATTTCTGAATAGTTGGAAGACCTAAGACTGATTGACATTCTATATTTGTGACAAAAAATATTATTTTACTTATGACATTTCCATTGATTTGACATACAATATCACAATGACCAATAATAGGTATTTTATTACCTCCAAATCCTGACACTTTTGTAAAAACTTTTTGTAAAATTGTATTACATAAATTTAACTTTTTAAAGTTTGTCAATGACATTACATTTATATCAGCTCCTGTATCCAAGATACAGTCTAATGTTTTATTATTAATTATTATATCTATGTGCCATGCTTGACTTGAATAATTGTTATTATTAATATTTCTGATTGTTGCAATAAAATGACCCTCAGTGAAATTAGCACTGTCATCATTGGGTTTTGATGACTCTAAGTTTAAATTTCTGACTTTATTGTGACAATTATTTTTAAAACAATATTTAGCAAAATGACCAAAAGAATTACATGACCTGCATTTGACATTGACTGCTGGGCACTTGTAGCGATGATGCTGACCACATCTTCCACATGGATTGATATGACCACTTGACCTTGGCTGTGATGATGATGATGGTGATCCATGACGACTTGAAGATCCAAACTGACTTGATCTTCTTGAAGTTGACCCTCTTAGACTTGACTGACATGATGCTCTCGACTGTCTTGAAGTATTTTTATTATGACTGATTTGAAGAATATTTTCTGTGTGTGTTTGTTGGTTAATTTTCTCTGCATTGCTTTGTGACAATAAGATGGTTTTTGCAATTTCAATCGTTTTTTGTAATGACAATGTAGAATCTTGTAATAAGCGTTGACGGATATGATTTAAATTTGCACACATATTTGCAATAAATATGTCTCTTACCAGAGATTCTCTTAAATTTCCAAATTCACAATCCAAACTTAAATTTTCCAAGTCCAATAGAAAATTATTGATGTCTTCTGAATTATTTTGTTTTCGTGTAAAAAATGAATTTCTTATCATTGTTAAGTTTTTGTGAGGTGCAAAATATTCATCAAACTTTTTCTTGACTTGTCGTAGCGTGCTTGATTCCATGTTCATGTTAAATGATTTGAAAATTTCCATACCTTTGGAGCCAATTGAATGAAGCAGAATTGCGATTTTTCTTTGTTCTGTAGCTTCTTCCAAACCTGACGCTACCAGGTATATTTCATAGTCTTGCCACCAATTTTTCCATTTTGAATCATTATTCATATTATTTGACAACACTTGCAGATTTGACAGGGCATGAAAATCATGTTGTATGTGCGACTTTTGCGCGTCCTTCGCCATTTTTAATTATACTTAATATTTTTCAATTTATGTTATTAACATCCAACTTCCAGTATTATTATTATTTATTATCGAGACCCCACACCTGACACCATGTTTTGTTCTATTTAATGTGGATGACTTTATATTAAGACACTGATTGTATTTTATGAGATAGACTTTTATTCTTGTGACGGTTATACAGAGAGCTTGTTAGCGTGACCACAGACGACAATACAATGTGTTACAATCACCTCTAGCACTAGTGATGTGCGACACCAATAGTGATGTTACAGTTGTAAGGCTGGAGATAGTGAGACTGTAGCATTCCCAATTGGGGTATGTTGTAAAGCTGGAGCTAGTGAGACTGTAGCATTCCCAATTGGGGTATGTTGTAAAGCTGGAGCTAGTGAGACTGTAGCATTCCCAATTGGGGTATGTTGTAAGGCTGGAGATAGTGAGACTGTATCATTCCCAATTGGGTTATGTTGTGAGGCTAGAGATAATGAGACTTAAGCAATCCCAATTGGGGTATGTTGTAAAGCTGGAGCTAGTGAGACTGTAGCAATCCCAATTGGGGTATGTTGTAAAGCTGGAGCTAGTGAGACTGTAGCATTCCCAATTGGGGTATGTTGTGAGGCTAGAGATAATGAGACTTAAGCAATCCCAATTGGGGTATGTTGTAAAGCTGGAGCTAGTGAGACTGTAGCATTCCCAATTGGGGTATGTTGTAAAGCTGGAGCTAGTGAGACTGTATCATTTCCAATAGGGTTATGTTGTGAGGCTAAAGATAATGAGACTTTAGCAATCCCAATTGGGGTATGTTTTAAAGCTGGAGCTAGTGAGACTGTAGCTTTCCCAATTGGGGTATGTTGTAAGGCTGGAGATAGTGAGACTGTAGCATTCCCAATTGGGGTATGTTGTAAAGCTGGAGCTAGTGAGATTGTATCATTCCCAAAAGGGTTATGTTGTGAGGCTAGAGATAATGAGACTTTAGCAATCCCAATTGGGGTATGTTGTAAGGCTGGAGCTAGTGAGACTGTAGCATTCCCAATTGGGGTATGTTGTAAGGCTGGAGATAGTGAGACTGTAGCATTCCCAATTGGGGTATGTTGTAAAGCTGGAGCTAGTGAGACTGTAGCATTCCCAATTGGGGTATGTTGTAAAGCTGGAGCTAGTGAGACTGTAGCATTCCCAAATGGGGTATGTTTTAAAGCTGGAGCTAGTGAGACTGTAGCATTCCCAATTGGGGTATGTTGTAAGGCTGGAGCTAGTGAGACTGTAGCATTCCCAATTGGGGTATGTTGTAAGGCTGGAGCTAGTGAGACTGTAGCATTCCCGATTGGGGTATGTTGAAAAGCTGGAGCTAGTGAGACTGTAGCATTCCCAATTGGGGTATGTTGAAATCTGGAACTAGTGAGACTGTAGCATTCCCAATTGGGGTATGTTGTATGGCTGGAGATAGTGAGACTGTAGCATTCCCAATTGGGGTATGTTGTAAGGCTGGAGATAGTGAGACTGTAGCAATCCCAATTGGGGTATGTTGTAAAGCTGGAGCTAGTGAGACTGTAGCAATCTCAATTTGGGTATGTTGTAAAGCTGGAGCTAGTGAGACTGTAGCATTCCCAATTGGGGTATTTTGTAAAGTTGGAGCTAGTGAGAGTGTAGCATTCCCAATTGGGGTATGTTGTAAGGCTGGAGCTAGTGAGACTGTAGCATTCCCAATTGGGGTATGTTGTAAGGCTGGAGATAGTGAGACTGTAGCATTCCCAATTGGGGTATGTTGTAAAGCTGGAGCTAGTGAGACTGTAGCATTCCCAATTGGGGTATGTTGTAAGGCTGGAGATAGTGAGACTGTAGCATTCCCAATTGGGGTATGTTGTAAAGCTGGAGCTAGTGAGACTGTAGCATTCCCAATTGGGGTATGTTATAAAGCTGGAGCTAGTGAGACTGTAGCATTCCCAATTGGGGTATGTTGTAAGGCTGGAGATAGTGAGACTGTATCATTCCCAATTGGGTTATGTTGTGAGGCTAGAGATAATGAGACTTAAGCAATCCCAATTGGGGTATGTTGTAAAGCTGGAGCTAGTGAGACTGTAGCAATCCCAATTGGGGTATGTTGTAAAGCTGGAGCTAGTGAGACTGTAGCATTCCCAATTGGGGTATGTTGTAAGGCTGGAGATAGTGAGACTGTAGCATTCCCAATTGGGGTATGTTTTAAAGCTGGAGCTAGTGAGACTGTAGCTTTCCCAATTGGGGTATGTTGTAAGGCTGGAGATAGTGAGACTGTAGCATTCCCAATTGGGGTATGTTGTAAAGCTGGAGCTAGTGAGACTGTATCATTTCCAATAGGGTTATGTTGTGAGGCTAAAGATAATGAGACTTTAGCAATCCCAATTGGGGTATGTTTTAAAGCTGGAGCTAGTGAGACTGTAGCTTTCCCAATTGGGGTATGTTGTAAGGCTGGAGATAGTGAGACTGTAGCATTCCCAATTGGGGTATGTTGTAAAGCTGGAGCTAGTGAGATTGTATCATTCCCAAAAGGGTTATGTTGTGAGGCTAGAGATAATGAGACTTTAGCAATCCCAATTGGGGTATGTTGTAAGGCTGGAGCTAGTGAGACTGTAGCATTCCCAATTGGGGTATGTTGTAAGGCTGGAGATAGTGAGACTGTATCATTCCCAATAGTGTTATGTTGTGAGGCTAGAGATAATGAGACTTTAGCAATCCCAATTGGGGTATGTTGTAAAGCTGGAGCTAGTGAGACTGTATCATTCCCAATAGGGTTATGTTGTGAGGCTAGAGATAATGAGACTGTAGCATTCCCAATTGGGGTATGTTGTAAGGCTGGAGCTAGTGAGACTGTAGCATTCCCAATTGGGGTATGTTGTAAGGCTGGAGATAGTGAGACTGTATCATTCCCAATAGTGTTATGTTGTGAGGCTAGAGATAATGAGACTTTAGCAATCCCAATTGGGGTATGTTGTAAAGCTGGAGCTAGTGAGACTGTTGCATTCCCAATTGGGGTATTTTGTAAAGCTGGAGCTAGTGAGACTGTAGCATTCCCAATTGGGGTATGTTGTAAAGCTGGAGCTAGTGAGACTGTTGCATTCCCAATTGGGGTATGTTGTAAGGCTGGAGATAGTGAGACTGTTGCATTCCCAATTGGGGTATGTTGTAAAGCTGGAGCTAGTGAGACTGTAGCATTCCCAATTGGGGTATGTTGTAAGGCTGGAGATAGTGAGACTGTAGCATTCCCAATTGGGGTATGTTGTAAGGCTGGAGCTAGTGAGACTGTAGCATTCCCAATTGGGGTATGTTGTAAGGCTGGAGAAAGTGAGACTGTAGCATTCCCAATTGGGGTATTTTGTAAAGCTGGAGCTAGTGAGACTGTAGCATTCCCAATTGGGGTATGTTGTAAAGCTGGAGCTAGTGAGACTGTTGCATTCCCAATTGGGGTATGTTGTAAGGCTGGAGATAGTGAGACTGTTGCATTCCCAATTGGGGTATGTTGTAAGGCTGGAGATAGTGAGACTGTTGCATTCCCAATTGGGGTATGTTGTAAAGCTGGAGCTAGTGAGACTGTAGCATTCCCAATTGGGGTATGTTGTAAGGCTGGAGATAGTGAGACTGTAGCATTCCCAATTGGGGTATGTTGTAAGGCTGGAGCTAGTGAGACTGTAGCATTCCCAATTGGGGTAGGTTGTAAGGCTGGAGATAGTGAGACTGTATCATTCCCAATTGGGTTATGTTGTGAGGCTAGAGATAATGAGACTTGAGCAATCCCAATTGGGGTATGTTGTAAAGCTGGAGCAAGTGAGACTGTAGCATTCCCAATTGGGGTATGTTGTAAGGCTGGAGCTAGTGAGACTGTAGCATTCCCGATTGGGGTATGTTGAAAAGCTGGAGCTAGTGAGACTGTAGCATTCCCAATTGGGGTATGTTGAAATCTGGAACTAGTGAGACTGTAGCATTCCCAATTGGGGTATGTTGTATGGCTGGAGATAGTGAGACTGTAGCATTCCCAATTGGGGTATGTTGTAAGGCTGGAGATAGTGAGACTGTAGCAATCCCAATTGGGGTATGTTGTAAAGCTGGAGCTAGTGAGACTGTAGCATTCACAATTGGGGTATGTTGTAAAGCTGGAGCTAGTGTTACTGTAGCATTCCCAATTGGGGTATGTTGTAAGGCTGGAGATAGTGAGACTGTATCATTCCCAAAAGGGTTATGTTGTGAGGCTAGAGATAATGAGACTTTAACAATCCCAATTGGGGTATGTTGTAAATCTGGAGCTAGTGACACAGTAGCATTCCCAATTGGGGTATGTTGTAAAGCTGGAGCTAGTGAGACTGTAGCAATCTCAATTGGGGTATGTTGTAAAGCTGGAGCTAGTGAGACTGTAGCATTCCCAATTGGGGTATTTTGTAAAGTTGGAGCTAGTGAGAGTGTAGCATTCCCAATTGGGGTATGTTGTAAGGCTGGAGCTAGTGAGACTGTAGCATTCCCAATTGGGGTATGTTGTAAGGCTGGAGATAGTGAGACTGTAGCATTCCCATTTGGGGTATGTTGTAAGGCTGGAGATAGTGAGACTGTAGCATTCCCAATTGGGGTATGTTGTAAAGCTGGAGCTAGTGAGACTGTAGCATTCCCAATTGGGGTATGTTGTATGGCTGGAGATAGTGAGACTGTAGCATTCCCAATTGGGGTATGTTGTAAAGCTGGAGCTAGTGAGACTGTAGCATTCCCAATTGGGGTATGTTGTAAGGCTGGAGCTAGTGAGACTGTAGCATTCCCAATTGGGGTATGTTGTAAGGCTGGAGATAGTGAGACTGTAGCATTCCCAATTGGGGTATGTTGTAAAGCTGGAGCTAGTGAGACTGTAGCATTCCCAATTGGGGTATGTTGTAAAGCTGGAGCTAGTGAGACTGTGGCATTCCCAATTGGGGTATGTTGTAAGGCTGGAGATAGTGAGACTGTATCATTCCCAATTGGGTTATGTTGTGAGGCTAGAGATAATGAGACTTAAGCAATCCCAATTGGGGTATGTTGTAAAGCTGGAGCTAGTGAGACTGTAGCAATCCCAATTGGGGTATGTTGTAAAGCTGGAGCTAGTGAGACTGTAGCATTCCCAATTGGGGTATGTTGTAAGGCTGGAGATAGTGAGACTGTAGCATTCCCAATTGGGGTATGTTTTAAAGCTGGAGCTAGTGAGACTGTAGCTTTCCCAATTGGGGTATGTTGTAAGGCTGGAGATAGTGAGACTGTAGCATTCCCAATTGGGGTATGTTGTAAAGCTGGAGCTAGTGAGACTGTATCATTTCCAATAGGGTTATGTTGTGAGGCTAAAGATAATGAGACTTTAGCAATCCCAATTGGGGTATGTTTTAAAGCTGGAGCTAGTGAGACTGTAGCTTTCCCAATTGGGGTATGTTGTAAGGCTGGAGATAGTGAGACTGTAGCATTCCCAATTGGGGTATGTTGTAAAGCTGGAGCTAGTGAGATTGTATCATTCCCAAAAGGGTTATGTTGTGAGGCTAGAGATAATGAGACTTTAGCAATCCCAATTGGGGTATGTTGTAAGGCTGGAGCTAGTGAGACTGTAGCATTCCCAATTGGGGTATGTTGTAAGGCTGGAGATAGTGAGACTGTAGCATTCCCAATTGGGGTATGTTGTAAAGCTGGAACTAGTGAGACTGTAGCATTCCCAATTGGGGTATGTTGTAAAGCTGGAGCTAGTGAGACTGTAGCATTCCCAAATGGGGTATGTTTTAAAGCTGGAGCTAGTGAGACTGTAGCATTCCCAATTGGGGTATGTTGTAAGGCTGGAGCTAGTGAGACTGTAGCATTCCCAATTGGGGTATGTTGTAAGGCTGGAGCTAGTGAGACTGTAGCATTCCCGATTGGGGTATGTTGAAAAGCTGGAGCTAGTGAGACTGTAGCATTCCCAATTGGGGTATGTTGAAATCTGGAACTAGTGAGACTGTAGCATTCCCAATTGGGGTATGTTGTATGGCTGGAGATAGTGAGACTGTAGCATTCCCAATTGGGGTATGTTGTAAGGCTGGAGATAGTGAGACTGTAGCAATCCCAATTGGGGTATGTTGTAAAGCTGGAGCTAGTGAGACTGTAGCATTCACAATTGGGGTATGTTGTAAAGCTGGAGCTAGTGTTACTGTAGCATTCCCAATTGGGGTATGTTGTAAGGCTGGAGATAGTGAGACTGTATCATTCCCAAAAGGGTTATGTTGTGAGGCTAGAGATAATGAGACTTTAACAATCCCAATTGGGGTATGTTGTAAATCTGGAGCTAGTGACACAGTAGCATTCCCAATTGGGGTATGTTGTAAAGCTGGAGCTAGTGAGACTGTAGCAATCTCAATTGGGGTATGTTGTAAAGCTGGAGCTAGTGAGACTGTAGCATTCCCAATTGGGGTATTTTGTAAAGTTGGAGCTAGTGAGAGTGTAGCATTCCCAATTGGGGTATGTTGTAAGGCTGGAGCTAGTGAGACTGTAGCATTCCCAATTGGGGTATGTTGTAAGGCTGGAGATAGTGAGACTGTAGCATTCCCAATTGGGGTATGTTGTAAGGCTGGAGATAGTGAGACTGTAGCATTCCCAATTGGGGTATGTTGTAAAGCTGGAGCTAGTGAGACTGTAGCATTCCCAATTGGGGTATGTTGTAAGGCTGGAGATAGTGAGACTGTATCATTCCCAATTGGGTTATGTTGTGAGGCTAGAGATAATGAGACTTAAGCAATCCCAATTGGGGTATGTTGTAAAGCTGGAGCTAGTGAGACTGTAGCAATCCCAATTGGGGTATGTTGTAAAGCTGGAGCTAGTGAGACTGTAGCATTCCCAATTGGGGTATGTTGTAAAGCTGGAGCTAGTGAGACTGTAGCATTCCCAATTGGGGTATGTTGTAAGGCTGGAGATAGTGAGACTGTATCATTCCCAATTGGGTTATGTTGTGAGGCTAGAGATAATGAGACTTAAGCAATCCCAATTGGGGTATGTTGTAAAGCTGGAGCTAGTGAGACTGTAGCAATCCCAATTGGGGTATGTTGTAAAGCTGGAGTTAGTGAGACTGTAGCATTCCCAATTGGGGTATGTTGTAAGGCTGGAGATAGTGAGACTGTAGCATTCCCAATTGGGGTATGTTTTAAAGCTGGAGCTAGTGAGACTGTAGCATTCCCAATTGGGGTATGTTGTAAAGCTGGAGCTAGTGAGACTGTAGCATTCCCAATTGGGGTATGTTGTAAGGCTGGAGCTAGTGAGACTGTAGCATTCCCGATTGGGGTATGTTGAAAAGCTGGAGCTAGTGAGACTGTAGCATTCCCAATTGGGGTATGTTGAAATCTGGAACTAGTGAGACTGTAGCATTCCCAATTGGGGTATGTTGTATGGCTGGAGATAGTGAGACTGTAGCATTCCCAATTGGGGTATGTTGTAAGGCTGGAGATAGTGAGACTGTAGCAATCCCAATTGGGGTATGTTGTAAAGCTGGAGCTAGTGAGACTGTAGCATTCACAATTGGGGTATGTTGTAAAGCTGGAGCTAGTGTTACTGTAGCATTCCCAATTGGGGTATGTTGTAAGGCTGGAGATAGTGAGACTGTATCATTCCCAATTGGGTTATGTTGTGAGGCTAGAGATAATAAGACTTAAGCAATCCCAATTGGGGTATGTTGTAAAGCTGGAGCTAGTGAGACTGTAGCAATCCCAATTGGGGTATGTTGTAAAGCTGGAGCTAGTGAGACTGTAGCATTCCCAATTGGGGTATGTTGTAAGGCTGGAGATAGTGAGACTGTAGCATTCCCAATTGGGGTATGTTTTAAAGCTGGAGCTAGTGAGACTGTAGCTTTCCCAATTGGGGTATGTTGTAAGGCTGGAGATAGTGAGACTGTAGCATTCCCAATTGGGGTATGTTGTAAAGCTGGAGCTAGTGAGACTGTATCATTTCCAATAGGGTTATGTTGTGAGGCTAAAGATAATGAGACTTTAGCAATCCCAATTGGGGTATGTTTTAAAGCTGGAGCTAGTGAGACTGTAGCTTTCCCAATTGGGGTATGTTGTAAGGCTGGAGATAGTGAGACTGTAGCATTCCCAATTGGGGTATGTTGTAAAGCTGGAGCTAGTGAGATTGTATCATTCCCAAAAGGGTTATGTTGTGAGGCTAGAGATAATGAGACTTTAGCAATCCCAATTGGGGTATGTTGTAAGGCTGGAGCTAGTGAGACTGTAGCATTCCCAATTGGGGTATGTTGTAAGGCTGGAGATAGTGAGACTGTATCATTCCCAATAGTGTTATGTTGTGAGGCTAGAGATAATGAGACTTTAGCAATCCCAATTGGGGTATGTTGTAAAGCTGGAGCTAGTGAGACTGTATCATTCCCAATAGGGTTATGTTGTGAGGCTAGAGATAATGAGACTGTAGCATTCCCAATTGGGGTATGTTGTAAGGCTGGAGCTAGTGAGACTGTAGCATTCCCAATTGGGGTATGTTGTAAGGCTGGAGATAGTGAGACTGTATCATTCCCAATAGTGTTATGTTGTGAGGCTAGAGATAATGAGACTTTAGCAATCCCAATTGGGGTATGTTGTAAAGCTGGAGCTAGTGAGACTGTTGCATTCCCAATTGGGGTATTTTGTAAAGCTGGAGCTAGTGAGACTGTAGCATTCCCATTTGGGGTATGTTGTAAAGCTGGAGCTAGTGAGACTGTTGCATTCCCAATTGGGGTATGTTGTAAGGCTGGAGATAGTGAGACTGTTGCATTCCCAATTGGGGTATGTTGTAAAGCTGGAGCTAGTGAGACTGTAGCATTCCCAATTGGGGTATGTTGTAAGGCTGGAGATAGTGAGACTGTAGCATTCCCAATTGGGGTATGTTGTAAGGCTGGAGCTAGTGAGACTGTAGCATTCCCAATTGGGGTATGTTGTAAGGCTGGAGAAAGTGAGACTGTAGCATTCCCAATTGGGGTATTTTGTAAAGCTGGAGCTAGTGAGACTGTAGCATTCCCAATTGGGGTATGTTGTAAAGCTGGAGCTAGTGAGACTGTTGCATTCCCAATTGGGGTATGTTGTAAGGCTGGAGATAGTGAGACTGTTGCATTCCCAATTGGGGTATGTTGTAAGGCTGGAGATAGTGAGACTGTTGCATTCCCAATTGGGGTATGTTGTAAAGCTGGAGCTAGTGAGACTGTAGCATTCCCAATTGGGGTATGTTGTAAGGCTGGAGATAGTGAGACTGTAGCATTCCCAATTGGGGTATGTTGTAAGGCTGGAGCTAGTGAGACTGTAGCATTCCCAATTGGGGTATGTTGTAAGGCTGGAGATAGTGAGACTGTAGCATTCCCAATTGGGGTATGTTGTAAGGCTGGAGATAGTGAGACTGTAGCATTCCCAATTGGGGTATGTTGTAAAGCTGTAGCTAGTGAGACTGTAGCATTCCCAATTGGGGTATGTTGTAAGGCTGGAGATAGTGAGACTGTAGCATTCCCAATTGGGGTATGTTGTAAAGCTGGAGCTAGTGAGACTGTAGCATTCCCAATTGGGGTATGTTGTAAAGCTGGAGCTAGTGAGACTGTAGCATTCCCAATTGGGGTATGTTGTAAGGCTGGAGATAGTGAGACTGTATCATTCCCAATTGGGTTATGTTGTGAGGCTAGAGATAATGAGACTTAAGCAATCCCAATTGGGGTATGTTGTAAAGCTGGAGCTAGTGAGACTGTAGCAATCCCAATTGGGGTATTTTGTAAAGCTGGAGCTAGTGAGACTGTAGCATTCCCAATTGGGGTATGTTGTAAGGCTGGAGATAGTGAGACTGTAGCATTCCCAATTGGGGTATGTTTTAAAGCTGGAGCTAGTGAGACTGTAGCATTCCCAATTGGGGTATGTTGTAAAGCTGGAGCTAGTGAGACTGTAGCATTCCCAATTGGGGTATGTTGTAAGGCTGGAGCTAGTGAGACTGTAGCATTCCCGATTGGGGTATGTTGAAAAGCTGGAGCTAGTGAGACTGTAGCATTCCCAATTGGGGTATGTTGAAATCTGGAACTAGTGAGACTGTAGCATTCCCAATTGGGGTATGTTGTATGGCTGGAGATAGTGAGACTGTAGCATTCCCAATTGGGGTATGTTGTAAGGCTGGAGATAGTGAGACTGTAGCAATCCCAATTGGGGTATGTTGTAAAGCTGGAGCTAGTGAGACTGTAGCATTCACAATTGGGGTATGTTGTAAAGCTGGAGCTAGTGTTACTGTAGCATTCCCAATTGGGGTATGTTGTAAGGCTGGAGATAGTGAGACTGTATCATTCCCAAAAGGGTTATGTTGTGAGGCTAGAGATAATGAGACTTTAACAATCCCAATTGGGGTATGTTGTAAATCTGGAGCTAGTGACACAGTAGCATTCCCAATTGGGGTATGTTGTAAAGCTGGAGCTAGTGAGACTGTAGCAATCTCAATTGGGGTATGTTGTAAAGCTGGAGCTAGTGAGACTGTAGCATTCCCAATTGGGGTATTTTGTAAAGTTGGAGCTAGTGAGAGTGTAGCATTCCCAATTGGGGTATGTTGTAAGGCTGGAGCTAGTGAGACTGTAGCATTCCCAATTGGGGTATGTTGTAAGGCTGGAGATAGTGAGACTGTAGCATTCCCAATTGGGGTATGTTGTAAGGCTGGAGATAGTGAGACTGTAGCATTCCCAATTGGGGTATGTTGTAAAGCTGGAGCTAGTGAGACTGTAGCATTCCCAATTGGGGTATGTTGTAAGGCTGGAGATAGTGAGACTGTAGCATTCCCAATTGGGGTATGTTGTAAAGCTGGAGCTAGTGAGACTGTAGCATTCCCAATTGGGGTATGTTGTAAAGCTGGAGCTAGTGAGACTGTAGCATTCCCAATTGGGGTATGTTGTAAGGCTGGAGATAGTGAGACTGTATCATTCCCAATTGGGTTATGTTGTGAGGCTAGAGATAATGAGACTTAAGCAATCCCAATTGGGGTATGTTGTAAAGCTGGAGCTAGTGAGACTGTAGCAATCCCAATTGGGGTATGTTGTAAAGCTGGAGCTAGTGAGACTGTAGCATTCCCAATTGGGGTATTTTGTAAGGCTGGAGCTAGTGAGAGTGTAGCAATCTCAATTGGGGTATGTTGTAAAGCTGGAGCTAGTGAGACTGTAGCATTCCCAATTGGGGTATTTTGTAAAGTTGGAGCTAGTGAGAGTGTAGCATTCCCAATTGGGGTATGTTGTAAGGCTGGAGCTAGTGAGACTGTAGCATTCCCAATTCGGGTATGTTGTAAGGCTGGAGATAGTGAGACTGTAGCATTCCCATTTGGGGTATGTTGTAAGGCTGGAGATAGTGAGACTGTAGCATTCCCAATTGGGGTATGTTGTAAAGCTGGAGCTAGTGAGACTGTAGCATTCCCAATTGGGGTATGTTGTAAGGCTGGAGATAGTGAGACTGTAGCATTCCCAATTGGGGTATGTTGTAAAGCTGGAGCTAGTGAGACTGTAGCATTCCCAATTGGGGTATGTTGTAAAGCTGGAGCTAGTGAGACTGTAGCATTCCCAATTGGGGTATGTTGTAAAGCTGGAGCTAGTGAGACTGTAGCATTCCCAATTGGGGTATGTTGAAATCTGGAACTAGTGAGACTGTAGCATTCCCAATTGGGGTATGTTGTATGGCTGGAGATAGTGAGACTGTAGCATTCCCAATTGGGGTATGTTGTAAAGCTGGAGCTAGTGAGACTGTAGCATTCCCAATTGGGGTATGTTGTAAGGCTGGAGCTAGTGAGACTGTAGCATTCCCAATTGGGGTATGTTGTAAGGCTGGAGATAGTGAGACTGTAGCATTCCCAATTGGGGTATGTTGTAAAGCTGGAGCTAGTGAGACTGTAGCATTCCCAATTGGGGTATGTTGTAAAGCTGGAGCTAGTGAGACTGTAGCATTCCCAATTGGGGTATGTTGTAAGGCTGGAGCTAGTGAGACTGTAGCATTCCCGATTGGGGTATGTTGAAAAGCTGGAGCTAGTGAGACTGTAGCATTCCCAATTGGGGTATGTTGAAATCTGGAACTAGTGAGACTGTAGCATTCCCAATTGGGGTATGTTGTATGGCTGGAGATAGTGAGACTGTAGCATTCCCAATTGGGGTATGTTGTAAGGCTGGAGATGGTGAGACTGTAGCAATCCCAATTGGGGTATGTTGTAAAGCTAGAGCTAGTGAGACTGTAGCATTCACAATTGGGGTATGTTGTAAAGCTGGAGCTAGTGTTACTGTAGCATTCCCAATTGGGGTATGTTGTAAGGCTGGAGATAGTGAGACTGTATCATTCCCAAAAGGGTTATGTTGTGAGGCTAGAGATAATGAGACTTTAACAATCCCAATTGGGGTATGTTGTAAATCTGGAGCTAGTGACACAGTAGCATTCCCAATTGGGGTATGTTGTAAAGCTGGAGCTAGTGAGACTGTAGCAATCTCAATTGGGGTATGTTGTAAAGCTGGAGCTAGTGAGACTGTAGCATTCCCAATTGGGGTATTTTGTAAAGTTGGAGCTAGTGAGAGTGTAGCATTCCCAATTGGGGTATGTTGTAAGGCTGGAGCTAGTGAGACTGTAGCATTCCCAATTGGGGTATGTTGTAAGGCTGGAGATAGTGAGACTGTAGCATTCCCAATTGGGGTATGTTGTAAGGCTGGAGATAGTGAGACTGTAGCATTCCCAATTGGGGTATGTTGTAAGGCTGGAGATAGTGAGACTGTAGCATTCCCAATTGGGGTATGTTGTAAAGCTGGAGCTAGTGAGACTGTAGCATTCCCAATTGGGGTATGTTGTAAAGCTGGAGCTAGTGAGACTGTAGCATTCCCAATTGGGGTATGTTGTAAGGCTGGAGATAGTGAGACTGTATCATTCCCAATTGGGTTATGTTGTGAGGCTAGAGATAATGAGACTTAAGCAATCCCAATTGGGGTATGTTGTAAAGCTGGAGCTAGTGAGACTGTAGCAATCCCAATTGGGGTATGTTGTAAAGCTGGAGCTAGTGAGACTGTAGCATTCCCAATTGGGGTATTTTGTAAGGCTGGAGCTAGTGAGAGTGTAGCATTCCCAATTGGGGTATGTTGTAAGGCTGGAGAAAGTGAGACTGAAGCATTCCCAATTGGGGTATTTTGTAAAGCTGGAGCTAGTGAGACTGTAGCATTCCCAATTGGGGTATGTTGTAAAGCTGGAGCTAGTGAGACTGTTGCATTCCCAATTGGGGTATGTTGTAAGGCTGGAGATAGTGAGACTGTTGCATTCCCAATTGGGGTATGTTGTAAGGCTGGAGATAGTGAGACTGTTGCATTCCCAATTGGGGTATGTTGTAAAGCTGGAGCTAGTGAGACTGTAGCATTCCCAATTGGGGTATGTTGTAAGGCTGGAGATAGTGAGACTGTAGCATTCCCAATTGGGGTATGTTGTAAGGCTGGAGCTAGTGAGACTGTAGCATTCCCAATTGGGGTATGTTGTAAGGCTGGAGATAGTGAGACTGTATCATTCCCAATTGGGTTATGTTGTGAGGCTAGAGATAATGAGACTTGAGCAATCCCAATTGGGGTATGTTGTAAAGCTGGAGCTAGTGAGACTGTAGCATTCCCAATTGGGGTATGTTGTAAGGCTGGAGCTAGTGAGACTGTAGCATTCCCGATTGGGGTATGTTGAAAAGCTGGAGCTAGTGAGACTGTAGCATTCCCAATTGGGGTATGTTGTAAGGCTGGAGATAGTGAGACTGTAGCATTCCCAATTGGGGTATGTTGTAAAGCTGGAGCTAGTGAGACTGTAGCATTCCCAATTGGGGTATGTTGTAAAGCTGGAGCTAGTGAGACTGTAGCATTCCCAATTGGGGTATGTTGTAAGGCTGGAGATAGTGAGACTGTATCATTCCCAATTGGGTTATGTTGTGAGGCTAGAGATAATGAGACTTAAGCAATCCCAATTGGGGTATGTTGTAAAGCTGGAGCTAGTGAGACTGTAGCAATCCCAATTGGGGTATTTTGTAAAGCTGGAGCTAGTGAGACTGTAGCATTCCCAATTGGGGTATGTTGTAAGGCTGGAGATAGTGAGACTGTAGCATTCCCAATTGGGGTATGTTTTAAAGCTGGAGCTAGTGAGACTGTAGCATTCCCAATTGGGGTATGTTGTAAAGCTGGAGCTAGTGAGACTGTAGCATTCCCGATTGGGGTATGTTGTAAGGCTGGAGATAGTGAGACTGTAGCAATCCCAATTGGGGTATGTTGTAAAGCTGGAGCTAGTGAGACTGTAGCATTCACAATTGGGGTATGTTGTAAAGCTGGAGCTAGTGTTACTGTAGCATTCCCAATTGGGGTATGTTGTAAGGCTGGAGATAGTGAGACTGTATCATTCCCAAAAGGGTTATGTTGTGAGGCTAGAGATAATGAGACTTTAACAATCCCAATTGGGGTATGTTGTAAATCTGGAGCTAGTGACACAGTAGCATTCCCAATTGGGGTATGTTGTAAAGCTGGAGCTAGTGAGACTGTAGCAATCTCAATTGGGGTATGTTGTAAAGCTGGAGCTAGTGAGACTGTAGCATTCCCAATTGGGGTATTTTGTAAAGTTGGAGCTAGTGAGAGTGTAGCATTCCCAATTGGGGTATGTTGTAAGGCTGGAGCTAGTGAGACTGTAGCATTCCCAATTGGGGTATGTTGTAAGGCTGGAGATAGTGAGACTGTAGCATTCCCAATTGGGGTATGTTGTAAGGCTGGAGATAGTGAGACTGTAGCATTCCCAATTGGGGTATGTTGTAAAGCTGGAGCTAGTGAGACTGTAGCATTCCCAATTGGGGTATGTTGTAAGGCTGGAGATAGTGAGACTGTAGCATTCCCAATTGGGGTATGTTGTAAAGCTGGAGCTAGTGAGACTGTAGCATTCCCAATTGGGGTATGTTGTAAAGCTGGAGCTAGTGAGACTGTAGCATTCCCAATTGGGGTATGTTGTAAGGCTGGAGATAGTGAGACTGTATCATTCCCAATTGGGTTATGTTGTGAGGCTAGAGATAATGAGACTTAAGCAATCCCAATTGGGGTATGTTGTAAAGCTGGAGCTAGTGAGACTGTAGCAATCCCAATTGGGGTATGTTGTAAAGCTGGAGCTAGTGAGACTGTAGCATTCCCAATTGGGGTATTTTGTAAGGCTGGAGCTAGTGAGAGTGTAGCAATCTCAATTGGGGTATGTTGTAAAGCTGGAGCTAGTGAGACTGTAGCATTCCCAATTGGGGTATTTTGTAAAGTTGGAGCTAGTGAGAGTGTAGCATTCCCAATTGGGGTATGTTGTAAGGCTGGAGCTAGTGAGACTGTAGCATTCCCAATTCGGGTATGTTGTAAGGCTGGAGATAGTGAGACTGTAGCATTCCCATTTGGGGTATGTTGTAAGGCTGGAGATAGTGAGACTGTAGCATTCCCAATTGGGGTATGTTGTAAAGCTGGAGCTAGTGAGACTGTAGCATTCCCAATTGGGGTATGTTGTAAGGCTGGAGATAGTGAGACTGTAGCATTCCCAATTGGGGTATGTTGTAAAGCTGGAGCTAGTGAGACTGTAGCATTCCCAATTGGGGTATGTTGTAAAGCTGGAGCTAGTGAGACTGTAGCATTCCCAATTGGGGTATGTTGTAAAGCTGGAGCTAGTGAGACTGTAGCATTCCCAATTGGGGTATGTTGAAATCTGGAACTAGTGAGACTGTAGCATTCCCAATTGGGGTATGTTGTATGGCTGGAGATAGTGAGACTGTAGCATTCCCAATTGGGGTATGTTGTAAAGCTGGAGCTAGTGAGACTGTAGCATTCCCAATTGGGGTATGTTGTAAGGCTGGAGCTAGTGAGACTGTAGCATTCCCAATTGGGGTATGTTGTAAGGCTGGAGAAAGTGAGACTGTAGCATTCCCAATTGGGGTATGTTGTAAAGCTGGAGCTAGTGAGACTGTAGCATTCCCAATTGGGGTATGTTGTAAAGCTGGAGCTAGTGAGACTGTAGCATTCCCAATTGGGGTATGTTGTAAGGCTGGAGCTAGTGAGACTGTAGCATTCCCGATTGGGGTATGTTGAAAAGCTGGAGCTAGTGAGACTGTAGCATTCCCAATTGGGGTATGTTGAAATCTGGAACTAGTGAGACTGTAGCATTCCCAATTGGGGTATGTTGTATGGCTGGAGATAGTGAGACTGTAGCATTCCCAATTGGGGTATGTTGTAAGGCTGGAGATGGTGAGACTGTAGCAATCCCAATTGGGGTATGTTGTAAAGCTAGAGCTAGTGAGACTGTAGCATTCACAATTGGGGTATGTTGTAAAGCTGGAGCTAGTGTTACTGTAGCATTCCCAATTGGGGTATGTTGTAAGGCTGGAGATAGTGAGACTGTATCATTCCCAAAAGGGTTATGTTGTGAGGCTAGAGATAATGAGACTTTAACAATCCCAATTGGGGTATGTTGTAAATCTGGAGCTAGTGACACAGTAGCATTCCCAATTGGGGTATGTTGTAAAGCTGGAGCTAGTGAGACTGTAGCAATCTCAATTGGGGTATGTTGTAAAGCTGGAGCTAGTGAGACTGTAGCATTCCCAATTGGGGTATTTTGTAAAGTTGGAGCTAGTGAGAGTGTAGCATTCCCAATTGGGGTATGTTGTAAGGCTGGAGCTAGTGAGACTGTAGCATTCCCAATTGGGGTATGTTGTAAGGCTGGAGATAGTGAGACTGTAGCATTCCCAATTGGGGTATGTTGTAAGGCTGGAGATAGTGAGACTGTAGCATTCCCAATTGGGGTATGTTGTAAGGCTGGAGATAGTGAGACTGTAGCATTCCCAATTGGGGTATGTTGTAAAGCTGGAGCTAGTGAGACTGTAGCATTCCCAATTGGGGTATGTTGTAAAGCTGGAGCTAGTGAGACTGTAGCATTCCCAATTGGGGTATGTTGTAAGGCTGGAGATAGTGAGACTGTATCATTCCCAATTGGGTTATGTTGTGAGGCTAGAGATAATGAGACTTAAGCAATCCCAATTGGGGTATGTTGTAAAGCTGGAGCTAGTGAGACTGTAGCAATCCCAATTGGGGTATGTTGTAAAGCTGGAGCTAGTGAGACTGTAGCATTCCCAATTGGGGTATTTTGTAAGGCTGGAGCTAGTGAGAGTGTAGCATTCCCAATTGGGGTATGTTGTAAGGCTGGAGAAAGTGAGACTGAAGCATTCCCAATTGGGGTATTTTGTAAAGCTGGAGCTAGTGAGACTGTAGCATTCCCAATTGGGGTATGTTGTAAAGCTGGAGCTAGTGAGACTGTTGCATTCCCAATTGGGGTATGTTGTAAGGCTGGAGATAGTGAGACTGTTGCATTCCCAATTGGGGTATGTTGTAAGGCTGGAGATAGTGAGACTGTTGCATTCCCAATTGGGGTATGTTGTAAAGCTGGAGCTAGTGAGACTGTAGCATTCCCAATTGGGGTATGTTGTAAGGCTGGAGATAGTGAGACTGTAGCATTCCCAATTGGGGTATGTTGTAAGGCTGGAGCTAGTGAGACTGTAGCATTCCCAATTGGGGTATGTTGTAAGGCTGGAGATAGTGAGACTGTATCATTCCCAATTGGGTTATGTTGTGAGGCTAGAGATAATGAGACTTGAGCAATCCCAATTGGGGTATGTTGTAAAGCTGGAGCTAGTGAGACTGTAGCATTCCCAATTGGGGTATGTTGTAAGGCTGGAGCTAGTGAGACTGTAGCATTCCCGATTGGGGTATGTTGAAAAGCTGGAGCTAGTGAGACTGTAGCATTCCCAATTGGGGTATGTTGAAATCTGGAACTAGTGAGACTGTAGCATTCCAATTGGGGTATGTTGTATGACTGGAGATAGTGAGACTGTAGCATTCCCAATTGGGGTATGTTGTAAGGCTGGAGATAGTGAGACTGTAGCAATCCCAATTGGGGTATGTTGTAAAGCTGGAGCTAGTGAGACTGTAGCATTCACAATTGGGGTATGTTGTAAAGCTGGAGCTAGTGTTACTGTAGCATTCCCAATTGGGGTATGTTGTAAGGCTGGAGATAGTGAGACTGTATCATTCCCAAAAGGGTTATGTTGTGAGGCTAGAGATAATGAGACTTTAACAATCCCAATTGGGGTATGTTGTAAATCTGGAGCTAGTGACACAGTAGCATTCCCAATTGGGGTATGTTGTAAATCTGGAGCTAGTGACACAGTAGCATTCCCAATTGGGGTATGTTGTAAAGCTGGAGCTAGTGAGACTGTAGCAATCTCAATTGGGGTATGTTGTAAAGCTGGAGCTAGTGAGACTGTAGCATTCCCAATTGGGGTATTTTGTAAAGTTGGAGCTAGTGAGAGTGTAGCATTCCCAATTGGGGTATGTTGTAAGGCTGGAGCTAGTGAGACTGTAGCATTCCCAATTGGGGTATGTTGTAAGGCTGGAGATAGTGAGACTGTAGCATTCCCATTTGGGGTATGTTGTAAAGCTGGAGCTAGTGAGACTGTAGCATTCACAATTGGGGTATGTTGTAAAGCTGGAGCTAGTGTTACTGTAGCATTCCCAATTGGGGTATGTTGTAAGGCTGGAGATAGTGAGACTGTATCATTCCCAAAAGGGTTATGTTGTGAGGCTAGAGATAATGAGACTTTAACAATCCCAATTGGGGTATGTTGTAAATCTGGAGCTAGTGACACAGTAGCATTCCCAATTGGGGTATGTTGTAAAGCTGGAGCTAGTGAGACTGTAGCAATCTCAATTGGGGTATGTTGTAAAGCTGGAGCTAGTGAGACTGTAGCATTCCCAATTGGGGTATTTTGTAAAGTTGGAGCTAGTGAGAGTGTAGCATTCCCAATTGGGGTATGTTGTAAGGCTGGAGCTAGTGAGACTGTAGCATTCCCAATTGGGGTATGTTGTAAGGCTGGAGATAGTGAGACTGTAGCATTCCCATTTGGGGTATGTTGTAAGGCTGGAGATAGTGAGACTGTAGCATTCCCAATTGGGGTATGTTGTAAAGCTGGAGCTAGTGAGACTGTAGCATTCCCAATTGGGGTATGTTGTATGGCTGGAGATAGTGAGACTGTAGCATTCCCAATTGGGGTATGTTGTAAAGCTGGAGCTAGTGAGACTGTAGCATTCCCAATTGGGGTATGTTGTAAGGCTGGAGCTAGTGAGACTGTAGCATTCCCAATTGGGGTATGTTGTAAGGCTGGAGATAGTGAGACTGTAGCATTCCCAATTGGGGTATGTTGTAAAGCTGGAGCTAGTGAGACTGTAGCATTCCCAATTGGGGTATGTTGTAAAGCTGGAGCTAGTGAGACTGTAGCATTCCCAATTGGGGTATGTTGTAAGGCTGGAGATAGTGAGACTGTATCATTCCCAATTGGGTTATGTTGTGAGGCTAGAGATAATGAGACTTAAGCAATCCCAATTGGGGTATGTTGTAAAGCTGGAGCTAGTGAGACTGTAGCAATCCCAATTGGGGTATGTTGTAAAGCTGGAGCTAGTGAGACTGTAGCATTCCCAATTGGGGTATGTTGTAAGGCTGGAGATAGTGAGACTGTAGCATTCCCAATTGGGGTATGTTTTAAAGCTGGAGCTAGTGAGACTGTAGCTTTCCCAATTGGGGTATGTTGTAAGGCTGGAGATAGTGAGACTGTAGCATTCCCAATTGGGGTATGTTGTAAAGCTGGAGCTAGTGAGACTGTATCATTCCCAATTGGGGTATGTTGTAAGGCTGGAGATAGTGAGACTGTAGCATTCCCAATTGGGGTATGTTTTAAAGCTGGAGCTAGTGAGACTGTAGCTTTCCCAATTGGGGTATGTTGTAAGGCTGGAGATAGTGAGACTGTAGCATTCCCAATTGGGGTATGTTGTAAAGCTGGAGCTAGTGAGACTGTATCATTTCCAATAGGGTTATGTTGTGAGGCTAAAGATAATGAGACTTTAGCAATCCCAATTGGGGTATGTTTTAAAGCTGGAGCTAGTGAGACTGTAGCTTTCCCAATTGGGGTATGTTGTAAGGCTGGAGATAGTGAGACTGTAGCATTCCCAATTGGGGTATGTTGTAAAGCTGGAGCTAGTGAGATTGTATCATTCCCAAAAGGGTTATGTTGTGAGGCTAGAGATAATGAGACTTTAGCAATCCCAATTGGGGTATGTTGTAAGGCTGGAGCTAGTGAGACTGTAGCATTCCCAATTGGGGTATGTTGTAAGGCTGGAGATAGTGAGACTGTAGCATTCCCAATTGGGGTATGTTGTAAAGCTGGAGCTAGTGAGACTGTAGCATTCACAATTGGGGTATGTTGTAAAGCTGGAGCTAGTGTTACTGTAGCATTCCCAATTGGGGTATGTTGTAAGGCTGGAGATAGTGAGACTGTATCATTCCCAAAAGGGTTATGTTGTGAGGCTAGAGATAATGAGACTTTAACAATCCCAATTGGGGTATGTTGTAAATCTGGAGCTAGTGACACAGTAGCATTCCCAATTGGGGTATGTTGTAAAGCTGGAGCTAGTGAGACTGTAGCAATCTCAATTGGGGTATGTTGTAAAGCTGGAGCTAGTGAGACTGTAGCATTCCCAATTGGGGTATTTTGTAAAGTTGGAGCTAGTGAGAGTGTAGCATTCCCAATTGGGGTATGTTGTAAGGCTGGAGCTAGTGAGACTGTAAGATTCCCAATTGGGGTATGTTGTAAGGCTGGAGATAGTGAGACTGTAGCATTCCCAATTGGGGTATGTTGTAAGGCTGGAGATAGTGAGACTGTAGCATTCCCAATTGGGGTATGTTGTAAAGCTGGAGCTAGTGAGACTGTAGCATTCCCAATTGGGGTATGTTGTAAGGCTGGAGATAGTGAGACTGTAGCATTCCCAATTGGGGTATGTTGTAAAGCTGGAGCTAGTGAGACTGTAGCATTCCCAATTGGGGTATGTTGTAAAGCTGGAGCTAGTGAGACTGTAGCATTCCCAATTGGGGTATGTTGTAAGGCTGGAGATAGTGAGACTGTATCATTCCCAATTGGGTTATGTTGTGAGGCTAGAGATAATGAGACTTAAGCAATCCCAATTGGGGTATGTTGTAAAGCTGGAGCTAGTGAGACTGTAGCAATCCCAATTGGGGTATGTTGTAAAGCTGGAGCTAGTGAGACTGTAGCATTCCCAATTGGGGTATGTTGTAAAGCTGGAGCTATTGAGACTGTAGCATTCCCAATTGGGGTATGTTGTAAGGCTGGAGCTAGTGAGACTGTAGCATTCCCAATTGGGGTATGTTGTAAGGCTGGAGATAGTGAGACTGTAGCATTCCCAATTGGGGTATGTTGTAAAGCTGGAGCTAGTGAGACTGTAGCATTCCCAATTGGGGTATGTTGTAAAGCTGGAGCTAGTGAGACTGTAGCATTCCCAATTGGGGTATGTTGTAAGGCTGGAGCTAGTGAGACTGTAGCATTCCCGATTGGGGTATGTTGAAAAGCTGGAGCTAGTGAGACTGTAGCATTCCCAATTGGGGTATGTTGAAATCTGGAACTAGTGAGACTCTAGCATTCCCAATTGGGGTATGTTGTATGGCTGGAGATAGTGAGACTGTAGCATTCCCAATTGGGGTATGTTGTAAGGCTGGAGATAGTGAGACTGTAGCAATCCCAATTGGGGTATGTTGTAAAGCTGGAGCTAGTGAGACTGTAGCATTCACAATTGGGGTATGTTGTAAAGCTGGAGCTAGTGTTACTGTAGCATTCCCAATTGGGGTATGTTGTAAGGCTGGAGATAGTGAGACTGTATCATTCCCAAAAGGGTTATGTTGTGAGGCTAGAGATAATGAGACTTTAACAATCCCAATTGGGGTATGTTGTAAATCTGGAGCTAGTGACACAGTAGCATTCCCAATTGGGGTATGTTGTAAAGCTGGAGCTAGTGAGACTGTAGCAATCTCAATTGGGGTATGTTGTAAAGCTGGAGCTAGTGAGACTGTAGCATTCCCAATTGGGGTATTTTGTAAAGTTGGAGCTAGTGAGAGTGTAGCATTCCCAATTGGGGTATGTTATAAAGCTGGAGCTAGTGAGACTGTAGCATTCCCAATTGGGGTATGTTGTAAGGCTGGAGATAGTGAGACTGTATCATTCCCAATTGGGTTATGTTGTGAGGCTAGAGATAATGAGACTTAAGCAATCCCAATTGGGGTATGTTGTAAAGCTGGAGCTAGTGAGACTGTAGCAATCCCAATTGGGGTATGTTGTAAAGCTGGAGCTAGTGAGACTGTAGCATTCCCAATTGGGGTATGTTGTAAAGCTGGAGCTAGTGAGACTGTATCATTTCCAATAGGGTTATGTTGTGAGGCTAAAGATAATGAGACTTTAGCAATCCCAATTGGGGTATGTTTTAAAGCTGGAGCTAGTGAGACTGTAGCTTTCCCAATTGGGGTATGTTGTAAGGCTGGAGATAGTGAGACTGTAGCATTCCCAATTGGGGTATGTTGTAAAGCTGGAGCTAGTGAGATTGTATCATTCCCAAAAGGGTTATGTTGTGAGGCTAGAGATAATGAGACTTTAGCAATCCCAATTGGGGTATGTTGTAAGGCTGGAGCTAGTGAGACTGTAGCATTCCCAATTGGGGTATGTTGTAAGGCTGGAGATAGTGAGACTGTATCATTCCCAATAGTGTTATGTTGTGAGGCTAGAGATAATGAGACTTTAGCAATCCCAATTGGGGTATGTTGTAAAGCTGGAGCTAGTGAGACTGTATCATTCCCAATAGGGTTATGTTGTGAGGCTAGAGATAATGAGACTGTAGCATTCCCAATTGGGGTATGTTGTAAGGCTGGAGCTAGTGAGACTGTAGCATTCCCAATTGGGGTATGTTGTAAGGCTGGAGATAGTGAGACTGTATCATTCCCAATAGTGTTATGTTGTGAGGCTAGAGATAATGAGACTTTAGCAATCCCAATTGGGGTATGTTGTAAAGCTGGAGCTAGTGAGACTGTTGCATTCCCAATTGGGGTATTTTGTAAAGCTGGAGCTAGTGAGACTGTAGCATTCCCAATTGGGGTATGTTGTAAAGCTGGAGCTAGTGAGACTGTTGCATTCCCAATTGGGGTATGTTGTAAGGCTGGAGATAGTGAGACTGTTGCATTCCCAATTGGGGTATGTTGTAAAGCTGGAGCTAGTGAGACTGTAGCATTCCCAATTGGGGTATGTTGTAAGGCTGGAGATAGTGAGACTGTAGCATTCCCAATTGGGGTATGTTGTAAGGCTGGAGCTAGTGAGACTGTAGCATTCCCAATTGGGGTATGTTGTAAGGCTGGAGAAAGTGAGACTGTAGCATTCCCAATTGGGGTATTTTGTAAAGCTGGAGCTAGTGAGACTGTAGCATTCCCAATTGGGGTATGTTGTAAAGCTGGAGCTAGTGAGACTGTTGCATTCCCAATTGGGGTATGTTGTAAGGCTGGAGATAGTGAGACTGTTGCATTCCCAATTGGGGTATGTTGTAAGGCTGGAGATAGTGAGACTGTTGCATTCCCAATTGGGGTATGTTGTAAAGCTGGAGCTAGTGAGACTGTAGCATTCCCAATTGGGGTATGTTGTAAGGCTGGAGATAGTGAGACTGTAGCATTCCCAATTGGGGTATGTTGTAAGGCTGGAGCTAGTGAGACTGTAGCATTCCCAATTGGGGTATGTTGTAAGGCTGGAGATAGTGAGACTGTATCATTCCCAATTGGGTTATGTTGTGAGGCTAGAGATAATGAGACTTGAGCAATCCCAATTGGGGTATGTTGTAAAGCTGGAGCAAGTGAGACTGTAGCATTCCCAATTGGGGTATGTTGTAAGGCTGGAGCTAGTGAGACTGTAGCATTCCCGATTGGGGTATGTTGAAAAGCTGGAGCTAGTGAGACTGTAGCATTCCCAATTGGGGTATGTTGAAATCTGGAACTAGTGAGACTGTAGCATTCCCAATTGGGGTATGTTGTATGGCTGGAGATAGTGAGACTGTAGCATTCCCAATTGGGGTATGTTGTAAGGCTGGAGATAGTGAGACTGTAGCAATCCCAATTGGGGTATGTTGTAAAGCTGGAGCTAGTGAGACTGTAGCATTCACAATTGGGGTATGTTGTAAAGCTGGAGCTAGTGTTACTGTAGCATTCCCAATTGGGGTATGTTGTAAGGCTGGAGATAGTGAGACTGTATCATTCCCAAAAGGGTTATGTTGTGAGGCTAGAGATAATGAGACTTTAACAATCCCAATTGGGGTATGTTGTAAATCTGGAGCTAGTGACACAGTAGCATTCCCAATTGGGGTATGTTGTAAAGCTGGAGCTAGTGAGACTGTAGCAATCTCAATTGGGGTATGTTGTAAAGCTGGAGCTAGTGAGACTGTAGCATTCCCAATTGGGGTATTTTGTAAAGTTGGAGCTAGTGAGAGTGTAGCATTCCCAATTGGGGTATGTTGTAAGGCTGGAGCTAGTGAGACTGTAGCATTCCCAATTGGGGTATGTTGTAAGGCTGGAGATAGTGAGACTGTAGCATTCCCATTTGGGGTATGTTGTAAGGCTGGAGATAGTGAGACTGTAGCATTCCCAATTGGGGTATGTTGTAAAGCTGGAGCTAGTGAGACTGTAGCATTCCCAATTGGGGTATGTTGTATGGCTGGAGATAGTGAGACTGTAGCATTCCCAATTGGGGTATGTTGTAAAGCTGGAGCTAGTGAGACTGTAGCATTCCCAATTGGGGTATGTTGTAAGGCTGGAGCTAGTGAGACTGTAGCATTCCCAATTGGGGTATGTTGTAAGGCTGGAGATAGTGAGACTGTAGCATTCCCAATTGGGGTATGTTGTAAGGCTGGAGATAGTGAGACTGTAGCATTCCCAATTGGGGTATGTTGTAAAGCTGGAGCTAGTGAGACTGTAGCATTCCCAATTGGGGTATGTTGTAAGGCTGGAGATAGTGAGACTGTAGCATTCCCAATTGGGGTATGTTGTAAGGCTGGAGATAGTGAGACTGTAGCATTCCCAATTGGGGTATGTTGTAAAGCTGGAGCTAGTGAGACTGTAGCATTCCCAATTGGGGTATGTTGTAAAGCTGGAGCTAGTGAGACTGTAGCATTCCCAATTGGGGTATGTTGTAAGGCTGGAGATAGTGAGACTGTATCATTCCCAATTGGGTTATGTTGTGAGGCTAGAGATAATGAGACTTAAGCAATCCCAATTGGGGTATGTTGTAAAGCTGGAGCTAGTGAGACTGTAGCAATCCCAATTGGGGTATGTTGTAAAGCTGGAGCTAGTGAGACTGTAGCATTCCCAATTGGGGTATGTTGTAAGGCTGGAGATAGTGAGACTGTAGCATTCCCAATTGGGGTATGTTTTAAAGCTGGAGCTAGTGAGACTGTAGCTTTCCCAATTGGGGTATGTTGTAAGGCTGGAGATAGTGAGACTGTAGCATTCCCAATTGGGGTATGTTGTAAAGCTGGAGCTAGTGAGACTGTATCATTTCCAATAGGGTAATGTTGTGAGGCTAAAGATAATGAGACTTTAGCAATCCCAATTGGGGTATGTTTTAAAGCTGGAGCTAGTGAGACTGTAGCTTTCCCAATTGGGGTATGTTGTAAGGCTGGAGATAGTGAGACTGTAGCATTCCCAATTGGGGTATGTTGTAAAGCTGGAGCTAGTGAGATTGTATCATTCCCAAAAGGGTTATGTTGTGAGGCTAGAGATAATGAGACTTTAGCAATCCCAATTGGGGTATGTTGTAAGGCTGGAGCTAGTGAGACTGTAGCATTCCCAATTGGGGTATGTTGTAAGGCTGGAGATAGTGAGACTGTAGCATTCCCAATTGGGGTATGTTGTAAAGCTGGAGCTAGTGAGACTGTAGCATTCACAATTGGGGTATGTTGTAAAGCTGGAGCTAGTGTTACTGTAGCATTCCCAATTGGGGTATGTTGTAAGGCTGGAGATAGTGAGACTGTATCATTCCCAAAAGGGTTATGTTGTGAGGCTAGAGATAATGAGACTTTAACAATCCCAATTGGGGTATGTTGTAAATCTGGAGCTAGTGACACAGTAGCATTCCCAATTGGGGTATGTTGTAAAGCTGGAGCTAGTGAGACTGTAGCAATCTCAATTGGGGTATGTTGTAAAGCTGGAGCTAGTGAGACTGTAGCATTCCCAATTGGGGTATTTTGTAAAGTTGGAGCTAGTGAGAGTGTAGCATTCCCAATTGGGGTATGTTGTAAGGCTGGAGCTAGTGAGACTGTAAGATTCCCAATTGGGGTATGTTGTAAGGCTGGAGATAGTGAGACTGTAGCATTCCCAATTGGGGTATGTTGTAAGGCTGGAGATAGTGAGACTGTAGCATTCCCAATTGGGGTATGTTGTAAAGCTGGAGCTAGTGAGACTGTAGCATTCCCAATTGGGGTATGTTGTAAGGCTGGAGATAGTGAGACTGTAGCATTCCCAATTGGGGTATGTTGTAAAGCTGGAGCTAGTGAGACTGTAGCATTCCCAATTGGGGTATGTTGTAAAGCTGGAGCTAGTGAGACTGTAGCATTCCCAATTGGGGTATGTTGTAAGGCTGGAGATAGTGAGACTGTATCATTCCCAATTGGGTTATGTTGTGAGGCTAGAGATAATGAGACTTAAGCAATCCCAATTGGGGTATGTTGTAAAGCTGGAGCTAGTGAGACTGTAGCAATCCCAATTGGGGTATGTTGTAAAGCTGGAGCTAGTGAGACTGTAGCATTCCCAATTGGGGTATGTTGTAAGGCTGGAGATAGTGAGACTGTAGCATTCCCAATTGGGGTATGTTTTAAAGCTGGAGCTAGTGAGACTGTAGCATTCCCAATTGGGGTATGTTGTAAAGCTGGAGCTAGTGAGACTGTAGCATTCCCAATTGGGGTATGTTGTAAGGCTGGAGCTAGTGAGACTGTAGCATTCCCGATTGGGGTATGTTGAAAAGCTGGAGCTAGTGAGACTGTAGCATTCCCAATTGGGGTATGTTGTAAGGCTGGAGCTAGTGAGACTGTAGCATTCCCAATTGGGGTATGTTGTAAGGCTGGAGATAGTGAGACTGTAGCATTCCCAATTGGGGTATGTTGTAAGGCTGGAGATAGTGAGACTGTAGCATTCCCAATTGGGGTATGTTGTAAAGCTGGAGCTAGTGAGACTGTAGCATTCCCAATTGGGGTATGTTGTAAGGCTGGAGATAGTGAGACTGTAGCATTCCCAATTGGGGTATGTTGTAAAGCTGGAGCTAGTGAGACTGTAGCATTCCCAATTGGGGTATGTTGTAAAGCTGGAGCTAGTGAGACTGTAGCATTCCCAATTGGGGTATGTTGTAAGGCTGGAGATAGTGAGACTGTAGCATTCCCAATTGGGGTATGTTGTAAGGCTGGAGATAGTGAGACTGTAGCATTCCCAATTGGGGTATGTTGTAAAGCTGGAGCTAGTGAGACTGTAGCATTCCCAATTGGGGTATGTTGTAAGGCTGGAGCTAGTGAGACTGTAGCATTCCCAATTGGGGTATGTTGTAAGGCTGGAGATAGTGAGACTGTAGCATTCCCAATTGGGGTATGTTGTAAGGCTGGAGATAGTGAGACTGTAGCATTCCCAATTGGGGTATGTTGTAAAGCTGGAGCTAGTGAGACTGTAGCATTCCCAATTGGGGTATGTTGTACGGCTGGAGATAGTGAGACTGTAGCATTCCCAATTGGGGTATGTTGTAAAGCTGGAGCTAGTGAGACTGTAGCATTCCCAATTGGGGTATGTTGTAAAGCTGGAGCTAGTGAGACTGTAGCATTCCCAATTGGGGTATGTTGTAAGGCTGGAGATAGTGAGACTGTATCATTCCCAATTGGGTTATGTTGTGAGGCTAGAGATAATGAGACTTAAGCAATCCCAATTGGGGTATGTTGTAAAGCTGGAGCTAGTGAGACTGTAGCAATCCCAATTGGGGTATGTTGTAAAGCTGGAGCTAGTGAGACTGTAGCATTCCCAATTGGGGTATGTTGTAAGGCTGGAGATAGTGAGACTGTAGCATTCCCAATTGGGGTATGTTTTAAAGCTGGAGCTAGTGAGACTGTAGCATTCCCAATTGGGGTATGTTGTAAAGCTGGAGCTAGTGAGACTGTAGCATTCCCAATTGGGGTATGTTGTAAGGCTGGAGCTAGTGAGACTGTAGCATTCCCGATTGGGGTATGTTGAAAAGCTGGAGCTAGTGAGACTGTAGCATTCCCAATTGGGGTATGTTGAAATCTGGAACTAGTGAGACTGTAGCATTCCCAATTGGGGTATGTTGTATGGCTGGAGATAGTGAGACTGTAGCATTCCCAATTGGGGTATGTTGTAAGGCTGGAGATAGTGAGACTGTAGCAATCCCAATTGGGGTATGTTGTAAAGCTGGAGCTAGTGAGACTGTAGCATTCACAATTGGGGTATGTTGAAAAGCTGGAGCTAGTGTTACTGTAGCATTCCCAATTGGGGTATGTTGTAAGGCTGGAGATAGTGAGACTGTATCATTCCCAAAAGGGTTATGTTGTGAGGCTAGAGATAATGAGACTTTAACAATCCCAATTGGGGTATGTTGTAAATCTGGAGCTAGTGACACAGTAGCATTCCCAATTGGGGTATGTTGTAAAGCTGGAGCTAGTGAGACTGTAGCAATCTCAATTTGGGTATGTTGTAAAGCTGGAGCTAGTGAGACTGTAGCATTCCCAATTGGGGTATTTTGTAAAGTTGGAGCTAGTGAGAGTGTAGCATTCCCAATTGGGGTATGTTGTAAGGCTGGAGCTAGTGAGACTGTAGCATTCCCAATTGGGGTATGTTGTAAGGCTGGAGATAGTGAGACTGTAGCATTCCCATTTGGGGTATGTTGTAAGGCTGGAGATAGTGAGACTGTAGCATTCCCAATTGGGGTATGTTGTAAGGCTGGAGATAGTGAGACTGTAGCATTCCCAATTGGGGTATGTTGTAAGGCTGGAGATAGTGAGACTGTAGCATTCCCAATTGGGGTATGTTGTAAAGCTGGAGCTAGTGAGACTGTAGCATTCCCAATTGGGGTATGTTGTAAGGCTGGAGATAGTGAGACTGTAGCATTCCCATTTGGGGTATGTTGTAAGGCTGGAGATAGTGAGACTGTAGCATTCCCAATTGGGGTATGTTGTAAAGCTGGAGCTAGTGAGACTGTAGCATTCCCAATTGGGGTATGTTGTAAGGCTGGAGATAGTGAGACTGTAGCATTCCCAATTGGGGTATGTTGTAAGGCTGGAGATAGTGAGACTGTAGCATTCCCAATTGGGGTATGTTGTAAAGCTGGAGCTAGTGAGACTGTAGCATTCCCAATTGGGGTATGTTGTACGGCTGGAGATAGTGAGACTGTAGCATTCCCAATTGGGGTATGTTGTAAAGCTGGAGCTAGTGAGACTGTAGCATTCCCAATTGGGGTATGTTGTAAAGCTGGAGCTAGTGAGACTGTAGCATTCCCAATTGGGGTATGTTGTAAGGCTGGAGATAGTGAGACTGTATCATTCCCAATTGGGTTATGTTGTGAGGCTAGAGATAATGAGACTTAAGCAATCCCAATTGGGGTATGTTGTAAAGCTGGAGCTAGTGAGACTGTAGCAATCCCAATTGGGGTATGTTGTAAAGCTGGAGCTAGTGAGACTGTAGCATTCCCAATTGGGGTATGTTGTAAGGCTGGAGATAGTGAGACTGTAGCATTCCCAATTGGGGTATGTTTTAAAGCTGGAGCTAGTGAGACTGTAGCATTCCCAATTGGGGTATGTTGTAAAGCTGGAGCTAGTGAGACTGTAGCATTCCCAATTGGGGTATGTTGTAAGGCTGGAGCTAGTGAGACTGTAGCATTCCCGATTGGGGTATGTTGAAAAGCTGGAGCTAGTGAGACTGTAGCATTCCCAATTGGGGTATGTTGAAATCTGGAACTAGTGAGACTGTAGCATTCCCAATTGGGGTATGTTGTATGGCTGGAGATAGTGAGACTGTAGCATTCCCAATTGGGGTATGTTGTAAGGCTGGAGATAGTGAGACTGTAGCAATCCCAATTGGGGTATGTTGTAAAGCTGGAGCTAGTGAGACTGTAGCATTCACAATTGGGGTATGTTGAAAAGCTGGAGCTAGTGTTACTGTAGCATTCCCAATTGGGGTATGTTGTAAGGCTGGAGATAGTGAGACTGTATCATTCCCAAAAGGGTTATGTTGTGAGGCTAGAGATAATGAGACTTTAACAATCCCAATTGGGGTATGTTGTAAATCTGGAGCTAGTGACACAGTAGCATTCCCAATTGGGGTATGTTGTAAAGCTGGAGCTAGTGAGACTGTAGCAATCTCAATTTGGGTATGTTGTAAAGCTGGAGCTAGTGAGACTGTAGCATTCCCAATTGGGGTATTTTGTAAAGTTGGAGCTAGTGAGAGTGTAGCATTCCCAATTGGGGTATGTTGTAAGGCTGGAGCTAGTGAGACTGTAGCATTCCCAATTGGGGTATGTTGTAAGGCTGGAGATAGTGAGACTGTAGCATTCCCATTTGGGGTATGTTGTAAGGCTGGAGATAGTGAGACTGTAGCATTCCCAATTGGGGTATGTTGTAAAGCTGGAGCTAGTGAGACTGTAGCATTCCCAATTGGGGTATGTTGTAAGGCTGGAGATAGTGAGACTGTAGCATTCCCAATTGGGGTATGTTGTAAAGCTGGAGCTAGTGAGACTGTAGCAATCTCAATTGGGGTATGTTGTAAAGCTGGAGCTAGTGAGACTGTAGCATTCCCAATTGGGGTATTTTGTAAAGTTGGAGCTAGTGAGAGTGTAGCATTCCCAATTGGGGTATGTTGTAAGGCTGGAGCTAGTGAGACTGTAGCATTCCCAATTGGGGTATGTTGTAAGGCTGGAGATAGTGAGACTGTAGCATTCCCAATTGGGGTATGTTGTAAGGCTGGAGATAGTGAGACTGTAGCATTCCCAATTGGGGTATGTTGTAAAGCTGGAGCTAGTGAGACTGTAGCATTCCCAATTGGGGTATGTTGTAAGGCTGGAGATAGTGAGACTGTAGCATTCCCAATTGGGGTATGTTGTAAAGCTGGAGCTAGTGAGACTGTAGCATTCCCAATTGGGGTATGTTGTAAAGCTGGAGCTAGTGAGACTGTAGCATTCCCAATTGGGGTATGTTGTAAGGCTGGAGATAGTGAGACTGTATCATTCCCAATTGGGTTATGTTGTGAGGCTAGAGATAATGAGACTTAAGCAATCCCAATTGGGGTATGTTGTAAAGCTGGAGCTAGTGAGACTGTAGCAATCCCAATTGGGGTATGTTGTAAAGCTGGAGCTAGTGAGACTGTAGCATTCCCAATTGGGGTATGTTGTAAGGCTGGAGATAGTGAGACTGTAGCATTCCCAATTGGGGTATGTTTTAAAGCTGGAGCTAGTGAGACTGTAGCATTCCCAATTGGGGTATGTTGTAAAGCTGGAGCTAGTGAGACTGTAGCATTCCCAATTGGGGTATGTTGTAAGGCTGGAGCTAGTGAGACTGTAGCATTCCCGATTGGGGTATGTTGAAAAGCTGGAGCTAGTGAGACTGTAGCATTCCCAATTGGGGTATGTTGTAAAGCTGGAGCTAGTGAGACTGTTGCATTCCCAATTGGGGTATGTTGTAAGGCTGGAGATAGTGAGACTGTTGCATTCCCAATTGGGGTATGTTGTAAAGCTGGAGCTAGTGAGACTGTATCATTCCCAATTGGGGTATGTTGTAAGGCTGGAGATAGTGAGAGTGTAGCATTCCCAATTGGGGTATGTTGTAAGGCTGGAGCTAGTGAGACTGTAGCATTCCCAATTGGGGTATGTTGTAAAGCTGGAGCTAGTGAGACTGTAGCAATCTCAATTGGGGTATGTTGTAAAGCTGGAGCTAGTGAGACTGTAGCATTCCCAATTGGGGTATTTTGTAAAGTTGGAGCTAGTGAGAGTGTAGCATTCCCAATTGGGGTATGTTGTAAGGCTGGAGCTAGTGAGACTGTAGCATTCCCAATTGGGGTATGTTGTAAGGCTGGAGATAGTGAGACTGTAGCATTCCCATTTGGGGTATGTTGTAAGGCTGGAGATAGTGAGACTGTAGCATTCCCAATTGGGGTATGTTGTAAAGCTGGAGCTAGTGAGACTGTAGCATTCCCAATTGGGGTATGTTGTAAGGCTGGAGATAGTGAGACTGTATCATTCCCAATAGTGTTATGTTGTGAGGCTAGAGATAATGAGACTTTAGCAATCCCAATTGGGGTATGTTGTAAAGCTGGAGCTAGTGAGACTGTATCATTCCCAATAGGGTTATGTTGTGAGGCTAGAGATAATGAGACTGTAGCATTCCCAATTGGGGTATGTTGTAAGGCTGGAGCTAGTGAGACTGTAGCATTCCCAATTGGGGTATGTTGTAAGGCTGGAGATAGTGAGACTGTATCATTCCCAATAGTGTTATGTTGTGAGGCTAGAGATAATGAGACTTTAGCAATCCCAATTGGGGTATGTTGTAAAGCTGGAGCTAGTGAGACTGTTGCATTCCCAATTGGGGTATTTTGTAAAGCTGGAGCTAGTGAGACTGTAGCATTCCCAATTGGGGTATGTTGTAAAGCTGGAGCTAGTGAGACTGTTGCATTCCCAATTGGGGTATGTTGTAAGGCTGGAGATAGTGAGACTGTTGCATTCCCAATTGGGGTATGTTGTAAAGCTGGAGCTAGTGAGACTGTATCATTCCCAATTGGGGTATGTTGTAAGGCTGGAGATAGTGAGACTGTAGCATTCCCAATTGGGGTATGTTGTAAGGCTGGAGCTAGTGAGACTGTAGCATTCCCAATTGGGGTATGTTGTAAGGCTGGAGAAAGTGAGACTGTAGCATTCCCAATTGGGGTATTTTGTATAGCTGGAGCTAGTGAGACTGTAGCATTCCCAATTGGGGTATGTTGTAAAGCTGGAGCTAGTGAGACTGTAGCATTCCCAATTGGGGTATGTTGTAAGGCTGGAGATAGTGAGACTGTATCATTCCCAATTGGGTTATGTTGTGAGGCTAGAGATAATGAGACTTAAGCAATCCCAATTGGGGTATGTTGTAAAGCTGGATCTAGTGAGACTGTAGCAATCCCAATTGGGGTATGTTGTAAAGCTGGAGCTAGTGAGACTGTAGCATTCCCAATTGGGGTATGTTGTAAGGCTGGAGATAGTGAGACTGTAGCATTCCCAATTGGGGTATGTTGTAAAGCTGGAGCTAGTGAGACTGTAGCATTCCCAATTGGGGTATGTTGTAAGGCTGGAGATAGTGAGACTGTATCATTCCCAATTGGGTTATGTTGTGAGGCTAGAGATAATGAGACTTAAGCAATCCCAATTGGGGTATGTTGTAAAGCTGGAGCTAGTGAGACTGTAGCATTCCCAATTGGGGTATGTTGTAAGGCTGGAGATAGTGAGACTGTAGCATTCCCAATTGGGGTATGTTTTAAAGCTGGAGCTAGTGAGACTGTAGCTTTCCCAATTGGGGTATGTTGTAAGGCTGGAGATAGTGAGACTGTAGCATTCCCAATTGGGGTATGTTGTAAAGCTGGAGCTAGTGAGACTGTATCATTTCCAATAGGGTTATGTTGTGAGGCTAAAGATAATGAGACTTTAGCAATCCCAATTGGGGTATGTTTTAAAGCTGGAGCTAGTGAGACTGTAGCTTTCCCAATTGGGGTATGTTGTAAGGCTGGAGATAGTGAGACTGTAGCATTCCCAATTGGGGTATGTTGTAAAGCTGGAGCTAGTGAGATTGTATCATTCCCAAAAGGGTTATGTTGTGAGGCTAGAGATAATGAGACTTTAGCAATCCCAATTGGGGTATGTTGTAAGGCTGGAGCTAGTGAGACTGTAGCATTCCCAATTGGGGTATGTTGTAAGGCTGGAGATAGTGAGACTGTATCATTCCCAATAGTGTTATGTTGTGAGGCTAGAGATAATGAGACTTTAGCAATCCCAATTGGGGTATGTTGTAAAGCTGGAGCTAGTGAGACTGTATCATTCCCAATAGGGTTATGTTGTGAGGCTAGAGATAATGAGACTGTAGCATTCCCAATTGGGGTATGTTGTAAGGCTGGAGCTAGTGAGACTCTAGCATTCCCAATTGGGGTATGTTGTAAGGCTGGAGCTAGTGAGACTGTAGCATTCCCAATTGGGGTATGTTGTAAGGCTGGAGAAAGTGAGACTGTAGCATTCCCAATTGGGGTATTTTGTAAAGCTGGAGCTAGTGAGACTGTAGCATTCCCAATTGGGGTATGTTGTAAAGCTGGAGCTAGTGAGACTGTAGCATTCCCAATTGGGGTATGTTGTAAGGCTGGAGATAGTGAGACTGTATCATTCCCAATTGGGTTATGTTGTGAGGCTAGAGATAATGAGACTTAAGCAATCCCAATTGGGGTATGTTGTAAAGCTGGATCTAGTGAGACTGTAGCAATCCCAATTGGGGTATGTTGTAAAGCTGGAGCTAGTGAGACTGTAGCATTCCCAATTGGGGTATGTTGTAAGGCTGGAGATAGTGAGACTGTAGCATTCCCAATTGGGGTATGTTGTAAAGCTGGAGCTAGTGAGACTGTAGCATTCCCAATTGGGGTATGTTGTAAGGCTGGAGATAGTGAGACTGTATCATTCCCAATTGGGTTATGTTGTGAGGCTAGAGATAATGAGACTTAAGCAATCCCAATTGGGGTATGTTGTAAAGCTGGAGCTAGTGAGACTGTAGCATTCCCAATTGGGGTATGTTGTAAGGCTGGAGATAGTGAGACTGTAGCATTCCCAATTGGGGTATGTTTTAAAGCTGGAGCTAGTGAGACTGTAGCTTTCCCAATTGGGGTATGTTGTAAGGCTGGAGATAGTGAGACTGTAGCATTCCCAATTGGGGTATGTTGTAAAGCTGGAGCTAGTGAGACTGTATCATTTCCAATAGGGTTATGTTGTGAGGCTAAAGATAATGAGACTTTAGCAATCCCAATTGGGGTATGTTTTAAAGCTGGAGCTAGTGAGACTGTAGCTTTCCCATTTGGGGTATGTTGTAAGGCTGGAGATAGTGAGACTGTAGCATTCCCAATTGGGGTATGTTGTAAAGCTGGAGCTAGTGAGATTGTATCATTCCCAAAAGGGTTATGTTGTGAGGCTAGAGATAATGAGACTTTAGCAATCCCAATTGGGGTATGTTGTAAGGCTGGAGCTAGTGAGACTGTAGCATTCCCAATTGGGGTATGTTGTAAGGCTGGAGATAGTGAGACTGTATCATTCCCAATAGTGTTATGTTGTGAGGCTAGAGATAATGAGACTTTAGCAATCCCAATTGGGGTATGTTGTAAAGCTGGAGCTAGTGAGACTGTATCATTCCCAATAGGGTTATGTTGTGAGGCTAGAGATAATGAGACTGTAGCATTCCCAATTGGGGTATGTTGTAAGGCTGGAGCTAGTGAGACTGTAGCATTCCCAATTGGGGTATGTTGTAAGGCTGGAGATAGTGAGACTGTATCATTCCCAATAGTGTTATGTTGTGAGGCTAGAGATAATGAGACTTTAGCAATCCCAATTGGGGTATGTTGTAAAGCTGGAGCTAGTGAGACTGTTGCATTCCCAATTGGGGTATTTTGTAAAGCTGGAGCTAGTGAGACTGTAGCATTCCCAATTGGGGTATGTTGTAAAGCTGGAGCTAGTGAGACTGTTGCATTCCCAATTGGGGTATGTTGTAAGGCTGGAGATAGTGAGACTGTTGCATTCCCAATTGGGGTATGTTGTAAAGCTGGAGCTAGTGAGACTGTAGCATTCCCAATTGGGGTATGTTGTAAGGCTGGAGATAGTGAGACTGTATCATTCCCAATTGGGGTATGTTGTAAGGCTGGAGCTAGTGAGACTGTAGCATTCCCAATTGGGGTATGTTGTAAGGCTGGAGAAAGTGAGACTGTAGCATTCCCAATTGGGGTATTTTGTAAAGCTGGAGCTAGTGAGACTGTAGCATTCCCAATTGGGGTATGTTGTAAAGCTGGAGCTAGTGAGACTGTTGCATTCCCAATTGGGGTATGTTGTAAGGCTGGAGATAGTGAGACTGTTGCATTCCCAATTGGGGTATGTTGTAAGGCTGGAGATAGTGAGACTGTTGCATTCCCAATTGGGGTATGTTGTAAAGCTGGAGCTAGTGAGACTGTAGCATTCCCAATTGGGGTATGTTGTAAGGCTGGAGATAGTGAGACTGTAGCATTCCCAATTGGGGTATGTTGTAAGGCTGGAGCTAGTGAGACTGTAGCATTCCCAATTGGGGTATGTTGTAAGGCTGGAGATAGTGAGACTGTATCATTCCCAATTGGGTTATGTTGTGAGGCTAGAGATAATGAGACTTGAGCAATCCCAATTGGGGTATGTTGTAAAGCTGGAGCTAGTGAGACTGTAGCATTCCCGATTGGGGTATGTTGTAAGGCTGGAGCTAGTGAGACTGTAGCATTCCCGATTGGGGTATGTTGAAAAGCTGGAGCTAGTGAGACTGTAGCATTCCCAATTGGGGTATGTTGAAATCTGGAACTAGTGAGACTGTAGCATTCCCAATTGGGGTATGTTGTATGGCTGGAGATAGTGAGACTGTAGCATTCCCAATTGGGGTATGTTGTAAGGCTGGAGATAGTGAGACTGTAGCAATCCCAATTGGGGTATGTTGTAAAGCTGGAGCTAGTGAGACTGTAGCATTCACAATTGGGGTATGTTGTAAAGCTGGAGCTAGTGTAACTGTAGCATTCCCAATTGGGGTATGTTGTAAGGCTGGAGATAGTGAGACTGTATCATTCCCAAAAGGGTTATGTTGTGAGGCTAGAGATAATGAGACTTTAACAATCCCAATTGGGGTATGTTGTAAATCTGGAGCTAGTGACACAGTAGCATTCCCAATTGGGGTATGTTGTAAAGCTGGAGCTAGTGAGACTGTAGCAATCTCAATTGGGGTATGTTGTAAAGCTGGAGCTAGTGAGACTGTAGCATTCCCAATTGGGGTATTTTGTAAAGTTGGAGCTAGTGAGAGTGTAGCATTCCCAATTGGGGTATGTTGTAAGGCTGGAGCTAGTGAGACTGTAGCATTCCCAATTGGGGTATGTTGTAAGGCTGGAGATAGTGAGACTGTAGCATTCCCATTTGGGGTATGTTGTAAGGCTGGAGATAGTGAGACTGTAGCATTCCCAATTGGGGTATGTTGTAAAGCTGGAGCTAGTGAGACTGTAGCATTCCCAATTGGGGTATGTTGTAAGGCTGGAGATAGTGAGACTGTATCATTCCCAATAGTGTTATGTTGTGAGGCTAGAGATAATGAGACTTTAGCAATCCCAATTGGGGTATGTTGTAAAGCTGGAGCTAGTGAGACTGTATCATTCCCAATAGGGTTATGTTGTGAGGCTAGAGATAATGAGACTGTAGCATTCCCAATTGGGGTATGTTGTAAGGCTGGAGCTAGTGAGACTGTAGCATTCCCAATTGGGGTATGTTGTAAGGCTGGAGATAGTGAGACTGTATCTTTCCCAATAGTGTTATGTTGTGAGGCTAGAGATAATGAGACTTTAGCAATCCCAATTGGGGTATGTTGTAAAGCTGGAGCTAGTGAGACTGTTGCATTCCCAATTGGGGTATTTTGTAAAGCTGGAGCTAGTGAGACTGTAGCATTCCCAATTGGGGTATGTTGTAAAGCTGGAGCTAGTGAGACTGTTGCATTCCCAATTGGGGTATGTTGTAAGGCTGGAGATAGTGAGACTGTTGCATTCCCAATTGGGGTATGTTGTAAAGCTGGAGCTAGTGAGACTGTAGCATTCCCATTTGGGGTATGTTGTAAGGCTGGAGATAGTGAGACTGTAGCATTCCCAATTGGGGTATGTTGTAAGGCTGGAGCTAGTGAGACTGTAGCATTCCCAATTGGGGTATGTTGTAAGGCTGGAGAAAGTGAGACTGTAGCATTCCCAATTGGGGTATTTTGTAAAGCTGGAGCTAGTGAGACTGTAGCATTCCCAATTGGGGTATGTTGTAAAGCTGGAGCTAGTGAGACTGTTGCATTCATAATTGGGGTATGTTGTAAGGCTGGAGATAGTGAGACTGTTGCATTCCCAATTGGGGTATGTTGTAAGGCTGGAGATAGTGAGACTGTTGCATTCCCAATTGGGGTATGTTGTAAAGCTGGAGCTAGTGAGACTGTAGCATTCCCAATTGGGGTATGTTGTAAGGCTGGAGATTGTGAGACTGTAGCATTCCCAATTGGGGTATGTTGTAAGGCTGGAGCTAGTGAGACTGTAGCATTCCCAATTGGGGTATGTTGTAAGGCTGGAGATAGTGAGACTGTATCATTCCCAATTGGGTTATGTTGTGAGGCTAGAGATAATGAGACTTGAGCAATCCCAATTGGGGTATGTTGTAAAGCTGGAGCTAGTGAGACTGTAGCATTCCCAATTGGGGTATGTTGTAAGGCTGGAGCTAGTGAGACTGTAGCATTCCCGATTGGGGTATGTTGAAAAGCTGGAGCTAGTGAGACTGTAGCATTCCCAATTGGGGTATGTTGAAATCTGGAACTAGTGAGACTGTAGCATTCCCAATTGGGGTATGTTGTATGGCTGGAGATAGTGAGACTGTAGCATTCCCAATTGGGGTATGTTGTAAGGCTGGAGATAGTGAGACTGTAGCAATCCCAATTGGGGTATGTTGTAAAGCTGGAGCTAGTGAGACTGTAGCATTCACAATTGGGGTATGTTGTAAAGCTGGAGCTAGTGTTACTGTAGCATTCCCAATTGGGGTATGTTGTAAGGCTGGAGATAGTGAGACTGTATCATTCCCAAAAGGGTTATGTTGTGAGGCTAGAGATAATGAGACTTTAACAATCCCTATTGGGGTATGTTGTAAATCTGGAGCTAGTGACACAGTAGCATTCCCAATTGGGGTATGTTGTAAAGCTGGAGCTAGTGAGACTGTAGCAATCTCAATTGGGGTATGTTGTAAAGCTGGAGCTAGTGAGACTGTAGCATTCCCAATTGGGGTATTTTGTAAAGTTGGAGCTAGTGAGAGTGTAGCATTCCCAATTGGGGTATGTTGTAAGGCTGGAGCTAGTGAGACTGTAGCATTCCCAATTGGGGTATGTTGTAAGGCTGGAGATAGTGAGACTGTAGCATTCCCATTTGGGGTATGTTGTAAGGCTGGAGATAGTGAGACTGTAGCATTCCCAATTGGGGTATGTTGTAAAGCTGGAGCTAGTGAGACTGTAGCATTCCCAATTGGGGTATGTTGTAAGGCTGGAGATAGTGAGACTGTAGCATTCCCAATTGGGGTATGTTGTAAAGCTGGAGCTAGTGAGACTGTAGCATTCCCAATTGGGGTATGTTGTAAAGCTGGAGCTAGTGAGACTGTAGCATTCCCAATTGGGGTATGTTGTAAAGCTGGAGCTAGTGAGACTGTAGCATTCCCAATTGGGGTATGTTGAAATCTGGAACTAGTGAGACTGTAGCATTCCCAATTGGGGTATGTTGTATGGCTGGAGATAGTGAGACTGTAGCATTCCCAATTGGGGTATGTTGTAAAGCTGGAGCTATTGAGACTGTAGCATTCCCAATTGGGGTATGTTGTAAGGCTGGAGCTAGTGAGACTGTAGCATTCCCAATTGGGGTATGTTGTAAGGCTGGAGATAGTGAGACTGTAGCATTCCCAATTGGGGTATGTTGTAAAGCTGGAGCTAGTGAGACTGTAGCATTCCCAATTGGGGTATGTTGTAAAGCTGGAGCTAGTGAGACTGTAGCATTCCCAATTGGGGTATGTTGTAAGGCTGGAGCTAGTGAGACTGTAGCATTCCCGATTGGGGTATGTTGAAAAGCTGGAGCTAGTGAGACTGTAGCATTCCCAATTGGGGTATGTTGAAATCTGGAACTAGTGAGACTCTAGCATTCCCAATTGGGGTATGTTGTATGGCTGGAGATAGTGAGACTGTAGCATTCCCAATTGGGGTATGTTGTAAGGCTGGAGATAGTGAGACTGTAGCAATCCCAATTGGGGTATGTTGTAAAGCTGGAGCTAGTGAGACTGTAGCATTCACAATTGGGGTATGTTGTAAAGCTGGAGCTAGTGTTACTGTAGCATTCCCAATTGAGGTATGTTGTAAGGCTGGAGATAGTGAGACTGTATCATTCCCAAAAGGGTTATGTTGTGAGGCTAGAGATAATGAGACTTTAACAATCCCAATTGGGGTATGTTGTAAATCTGGAGCTAGTGACACAGTAGCATTCCCAATTGGGGTATGTTGTAAAGCTGGAGCTAGTGAGACTGTAGCAATCTCAATTGGGGTATGTTGTAAAGCTGGAGCTAGTGAGACTGTAGCATTCCCAATTGGGGTATTTTGTAAAGTTGGAGCTAGTGAGAGTGTAGCATTCCCAATTGGGGTATGTTGTAAGGCTGGAGCTAGTGAGACTGTAGCATTCCCAATTGGGGTATGTTGTAAGGCTGGAGATAGTGAGACTGTAGCATTCCCAATTGGGGTATGTTGTTAGGCTGGAGATAGTGAGACTGTAGCATTCCCAATTGGGGTATGTTGTAAAGCTGGAGCTAGTGAGACTGTAGCATTCCCAATTGGGGTATGTTGTAAGGCTGGAGATAGTGAGACTGTAGCATTCCCAATTGGGGTATGTTGTAAAGCTGGAGCTAGTGAGACTGTAGCATTCCCAATTGGGGTATGTTGTAAAGCTGGAGCTAGTGAGACTGTAGCATTCCCAATTGGGGTATGTTGTAAGGCTGGAGATAGTGAGACTGTATCATTCCCAATTGGGTTATGTTGTGAGGCTAGAGATAATGAGACTTAAGCAATCCCAATTGGGGTATGTTGTAAAGCTGGAGCTAGTGAGACTGTAGCAATCCCAATTGGGGTATGTTGTAAAGCTGGAGCTAGTGAGACTGTAGCATTCCCAATTGGGGTATGTTGTAAGGCTGGAGATAGTGAGACTGTAGCATTCCCAATTGGGGTATGTTTTAAAGCTGGAGCTAGTGAGACTGTAGCATTCCCAATTGGGGTATGTTGTAAAGCTGGAGCTAGTGAGACTGTAGCATTCCCAATTGGGGTATGTTGTAAGGCTGGAGCTAGTGAGACTGTAGCATTCCCGATTGGGGTATGTTGAAAAGCTGGAGCTAGTGAGACTGTAGCATTCCCAATTGGGGTATGTTGAAATCTGGAACTAGTGAGACTGTAGCATTCCCAATTGGGGTATGTTGTATGGCTTGAGATAGTGAGACTGTAGCATTCCCAATTGGGGTATGTTGTAAGGCTGGAGATAGTGAGACTGTAGCAATCCCAATTGGGGTATGTTGTAAAGCTGGAGCTAGTGAGACTGTAGCATTCACAATTGGGGTATGTTGTAAAGCTGGAGCTAGTGTTACTGTAGCATTCCCAATTGGGGTATGTTGTAAGGCTGGAGATAGTGAGACTGTATCATTCCCAAAAGGGTTATGTTGTGAGGCTAGAGATAATGAGACTTTAACAATCCCAATTGGGGTATGTTGTAAATCTGGAGCTAGTGACACAGTAGCATTCCCAATTGGGGTATGTTGTAAAGCTGGAGCTAGTGAGACTGTAGCAATCTCAATTTGGGTATGTTGTAAAGCTGGAGCTAGTGAGACTGTAGCATTCCCAATTGGGGTATTTTGTAAAGTTGGAGCTAGTGAGAGTGTAGCATTCCCAATTGGGGTATGTTGTAAGGCTGGAGCTAGTGAGACTGTAGCATTCCCAATTGGGGTATGTTGTAAGGCTGGAGATAGTGAGACTGTAGCATTCCCATTTGGGGTATGTTGTAAGGCTGGAGATAGTGAGACTGTAGCATTCCCAATTGGGGTATGTTGTAAAGCTGGAGCTAGTGAGACTGTAGCATTCCCAATTGGGGTATGTTGTAAGGCTGGAGATAGTGAGACTGTAGCATTCCCAATTGGGGTATGTTGTAAAGCTGGAGCTAGTGAGACTGTAGCATTCCCAATTGGGGTATGTTATAAAGCTGGAGCTAGTGAGACTGTAGCATTCCCAATTGGGGTATGTTGTAAGGCTGGAGATAGTGAGACTGTATCTTTCCCAATAGTGTTATGTTGTGAGGCTAGAGATAATGAGACTTTAGCAATCCCAATTGGGGTATGTTGTAAAGCTGGAGCTAGTGAGACTGTTGCATTCCCAATTGGGGTATTTTGTAAAGCTGGAGCTAGTGAGACTGTAGCATTCCCAATTGGGGTATGTTGTAAAGCTGGAGCTAGTGAGACTGTTGCATTCCCAATTGGGGTATGTTGTAAGGCTGGAGATAGTGAGACTGTTGCATTCCCAATTGGGGTATGTTGTAAAGCTGGAGCTAGTGAGACTGTAGCATTCCCAATTGGGGTATGTTGTAAGGCTGGAGATAGTGAGACTGTAGCATTCCCAATTGGGGTATGTTGTAAGGCTGGAGCTAGTGAGACTGTAGCATTCCCAATTGGGGTATGTTGTAAGGCTGGAGAAAGTGAGACTGTAGCATTCCCAATTGGGGTATTTTGTAAAGCTGGAGCTAGTGAGACTGTAGCATTCCCAATTGGGGTATGTTGTAAAGCTGGAGCTAGTGAGACTGTTGCATTCATAATTGGGGTATGTTGTAAGGCTGGAGATAGTGAGACTGTTGCATTCCCAATTGGGGTATGTTGTAAGGCTGGAGATAGTGAGACTGTTGCATTCCCAATTGGGGTATGTTGTAAAGCTGGAGCTAGTGAGACTGTAGCATTCCCAATTGGGGTATGTTGTAAGGCTGGAGATTGTGAGACTGTAGCATTCCCAATTGGGGTATGTTGTAAGGCTGGAGCTAGTGAGACTGTAGCATTCCCAATTGGGGTATGTTGTAAGGCTGGAGATAGTGAGACTGTATCATTCCCAATTGGGTTATGTTGTGAGGCTAGAGATAATGAGACTTGAGCAATCCCAATTGGGGTATGTTGTAAAGCTGGAGCTAGTGAGACTGTAGCATTCCCAATTGGGGTATGTTGTAAGGCTGGAGCTAGTGAGACTGTAGCATTCCCGATTGGGGTATGTTGAAAAGCTGGAGCTAGTGAGACTGTAGCATTCCCAATTGGGGTATGTTGAAATCTGGAACTAGTGAGACTGTAGCATTCCCAATTGGGGTATGTTGTATGGCTGGAGATAGTGAGACTGTAGCATTCCCAATTGGGGTATGTTGTAAGGCTGGAGATAGTGAGACTGTAGCAATCCCAATTGGGGTATGTTGTAAAGCTGGAGCTAGTGAGACTGTAGCATTCACAATTGGGGTATGTTGTAAAGCTGGAGCTAGTGTTACTGTAGCATTCCCAATTGGGGTATGTTGTAAGGCTGGAGATAGTGAGACTGTATCATTCCCAAAAGGGTTATGTTGTGAGGCTAGAGATAATGAGACTTTAACAATCCCTATTGGGGTATGTTGTAAATCTGGAGCTAGTGACACAGTAGCATTCCCAATTGGGGTATGTTGTAAAGCTGGAGCTAGTGAGACTGTAGCAATCTCAATTGGGGTATGTTGTAAAGCTGGAGCTAGTGAGACTGTAGCATTCCCAATTGGGGTATTTTGTAAAGTTGGAGCTAGTGAGAGTGTAGCATTCCCAATTGGGGTATGTTGTAAGGCTGGAGCTAGTGAGACTGTAGCATTCCCAATTGGGGTATGTTGTAAGGCTGGAGATAGTGAGACTGTAGCATTCCCATTTGGGGTATGTTGTAAGGCTGGAGATAGTGAGACTGTAGCATTCCCAATTGGGGTATGTTGTAAAGCTGGAGCTAGTGAGACTGTAGCATTCCCAATTGGGGTATGTTGTAAGGCTGGAGATAGTGAGACTGTAGCATTCCCAATTGGGGTATGTTGTAAAGCTGGAGCTAGTGAGACTGTAGCATTCCCAATTGGGGTATGTTGTAAAGCTGGAGCTAGTGAGACTGTAGCATTCCCAATTGGGGTATGTTGTAAAGCTGGAGCTAGTGAGACTGTAGCATTCCCAATTGGGGTATGTTGAAATCTGGAACTAGTGAGACTGTAGCATTCCCAATTGGGGTATGTTGTATGGCTGGAGATAGTGAGACTGTAGCATTCCCAATTGGGGTATGTTGTAAAGCTGGAGCTATTGAGACTGTAGCATTCCCAATTGGGGTATGTTGTAAGGCTGGAGCTAGTGAGACTGTAGCATTCCCAATTGGGGTATGTTGTAAGGCTGGAGATAGTGAGACTGTAGCATTCCCAATTGGGGTATGTTGTAAAGCTGGAGCTAGTGAGACTGTAGCATTCCCAATTGGGGTATGTTGTAAAGCTGGAGCTAGTGAGACTGTAGCATTCCCAATTGGGGTATGTTGTAAGGCTGGAGCTAGTGAGACTGTAGCATTCCCGATTGGGGTATGTTGAAAAGCTGGAGCTAGTGAGACTGTAGCATTCCCAATTGGGGTATGTTGAAATCTGGAACTAGTGAGACTCTAGCATTCCCAATTGGGGTATGTTGTATGGCTGGAGATAGTGAGACTGTAGCATTCCCAATTGGGGTATGTTGTAAGGCTGGAGATAGTGAGACTGTAGCAATCCCAATTGGGGTATGTTGTAAAGCTGGAGCTAGTGAGACTGTAGCATTCACAATTGGGGTATGTTGTAAAGCTGGAGCTAGTGTTACTGTAGCATTCCCAATTGGGGTATGTTGTAAGGCTGGAGATAGTGAGACTGTATCATTCCCAAAAGGGTTATGTTGTGAGGCTAGAGATAATGAGACTTTAACAATCCCAATTGGGGTATGTTGTAAATCTGGAGCCAATGACACAGTAGCATTCCCAATTGGGGTATGTTGTAAAGCTGGAGCTAGTGAGACTGTAGCAATCTCAATTGGGGTATGTTGTAAAGCTGGAGCTAGTGAGACTGTAGCATTCCCAATTGGGGTATTTTGTAAAGTTGGAGCTAGTGAGAGTGTAGCATTCCCAATTGGGGTATGTTGTAAGGCTGGAGCTAGTGAGACTGTAGCATTCCCAATTGGGGTATGTTGTAAGGCTGGAGATAGTGAGACTGTAGCATTCCCAATTGGGGTATGTTGTTAGGCTGGAGATAGTGAGACTGTAGCATTCCCAATTGGGGTATGTTGTAAAGCTGGAGCTAGTGAGACTGTAGCATTCCCAATTGGGGTATGTTGTAAGGCTGGAGATAGTGAGACTGTAGCATTCCCAATTGGGGTATGTTGTAAAGCTGGAGCTAGTGAGACTGTAGCATTCCCAATTGGGGTATGTTGTAAAGCTGGAGCTAGTGAGACTGTAGCATTCCCAATTGGGGTATGTTGTAAGGCTGGAGATAGTGAGACTGTATCATTCCCAATTGGGTTATGTTGTGAGGCTAGAGATAATGAGACTTAAGCAATCCCAATTGGGGTATGTTGTAAAGCTGGAGCTAGTGAGACTGTAGCAATCCCAATTGGGGTATGTTGTAAAGCTGGAGCTAGTGAGACTGTAGCATTCCCAATTGGGGTATGTTGTAAGGCTGGAGATAGTGAGACTGTAGCATTCCCAATTGGGGTATGTTTTAAAGCTGGAGCTAGTGAGACTGTAGCATTCCCAATTGGGGTATGTTGTAAAGCTGGAGCTAGTGAGACTGTAGCATTCCCAATTGGGGTATGTTGTAAGGCTGGAGCTAGTGAGACTGTAGCATTCCCGATTGGGGTATGTTGAAAAGCTGGAGCTAGTGAGACTGTAGCATTCCCAATTGGGGTATGTTGAAATCTGGAACTAGTGAGACTGTAGCATTCCCAATTGGGGTATGTTGTATGGCTTGAGATAGTGAGACTGTAGCATTCCCAATTGGGGTATGTTGTAAGGCTGGAGATAGTGAGACTGTAGCAATCCCAATTGGGGTATGTTGTAAAGCTGGAGCTAGTGAGACTGTAGCATTCACAATTGGGGTATGTTGTAAAGCTGGAGCTAGTGTTACTGTAGCATTCCCAATTGGGGTATGTTGTAAGGCTGGAGATAGTGAGACTGTATCATTCCCAAAAGGGTTATGTTGTGAGGCTAGAGATAATGAGACTTTAACAATCCCAATTGGGGTATGTTGTAAATCTGGAGCTAGTGACACAGTAGCATTCCCAATTGGGGTATGTTGTAAAGCTGGAGCTAGTGAGACTGTAGCAATCTCAATTTGGGTATGTTGTAAAGCTGGAGCTAGTGAGACTGTAGCATTCCCAATTGGGGTATTTTGTAAAGTTGGAGCTAGTGAGAGTGTAGCATTCCCAATTGGGGTATGTTGTAAGGCTGGAGCTAGTGAGACTGTAGCATTCCCAATTGGGGTATGTTGTAAGGCTGGAGATAGTGAGACTGTAGCATTCCCATTTGGGGTATGTTGTAAGGCTGGAGATAGTGAGACTGTAGCATTCCCAATTGGGGTATGTTGTAAAGCTGGAGCTAGTGAGACTGTAGCATTCCCAATTGGGGTATGTTGTAAGGCTGGAGATAGTGAGACTGTAGCATTCCCAATTGGGGTATGTTGTAAAGCTGGAGCTAGTGAGACTGTAGCATTCCCAATTGGGGTATGTTATAAAGCTGGAGCTAGTGAGACTGTAGCATTCCCAATTGGGGTATGTTGTAAGGCTGGAGATAGTGAGACTGTATCATTCCCAATTGGGTTATGTTGTGAGGCTAGAGATAATGAGACTTAAGCAATCCCAATTGGGGTATGTTGTAAAGCTGGAGCTAGTGAGACTGTAGCAATCCCAATTGGGGTATGTTGTAAAGCTGGAGCTAGTGAGACTGTAGCATTCCCAATTGGGGTATGTTGTAAAGCTGGAGCTAGTGAGACTGTATCATTTCCAATAGGGTTATGTTGTGAGGCTAAAGATAATGAGACTTTAGCAATCCCAATTGGGGTATGTTTTAAAGCTGGAGCTAGTGAGACTGTAGCTTTCCCAATTGGGGTATGTTGTAAGGCTGGAGATAGTGAGACTGTAGCATTCCCAATTGGGGTATGTTGTAAAGCTGGAGCTAGTGAGATTGTATCATTCCCAAAAGGGTTATGTTGTGAGGCTAGAGATAATGAGACTTTAGCAATCCCAATTGGGGTATGTTGTAAGGCTGGAGCTAGTGAGACTGTAGCATTCCCAATTGGGGTATGTTGTAAGGCTGGAGATAGTGAGACTGTATCATTCCCAATAGTGTTATGTTGTGAGGCTAGAGATAATGAGACTTTAGCAATCCCAATTGGGGTATGTTGTAAAGCTGGAGCTAGTGAGACTGTATCATTCCCAATAGGGTTATGTTGTGAGGCTAGAGATAATGAGACTGTAGCATTCCCAATTGGGGTATGTTGTAAGGCTGGAGCTAGTGAGACTGTAGCATTCCCAATTGGGGTATGTTGTAAGGCTGGAGATAGTGAGACTGTATCATTCCCAATAGTGTTATGTTGTGAGGCTAGAGATAATGAGACTTTAGCAATCCCAATTGGGGTATGTTGTAAAGCTGGAGCTAGTGAGACTGTTGCATTCCCAATTGGGGTATTTTGTAAAGCTGGAGCTAGTGAGACTGTAGCATTCCCAATTGGGGTATGTTGTAAAGCTGGAGCTAGTGAGACTGTTGCATTCCCAATTGGGGTATGTTGTAAGGCTGGAGATAGTGAGACTGTTGCATTCCCAATTGGGGTATGTTGTAAAGCTGGAGCTAGTGAGACTGTAGCATTCCCAATTGGGGTATGTTGTAAGGCTGGAGATAGTGAGACTGTAGCATTCCCAATTGGGGTATGTTGTAAGGCTGGAGCTAGTGAGACTGTAGCATTCCCAATTGGGGTATGTTGTAAGGCTGGAGAAAGTGAGACTGTAGCATTCCCAATTGGGGTATTTTGTAAAGCTGGAGCTAGTGAGACTGTAGCATTCCCAATTGGGGTATGTTGTAAAGCTGGAGCTAGTGAGACTGTTGCATTCCCAATTGGGGTATGTTGTAAGGCTGGAGATAGTGAGACTGTTGCATTCCCAATTGGGGTATGTTGTAAGGCTGGAGATAGTGAGACTGTTGCATTCCCAATTGGGGTATGTTGTAAAGCTGGAGCTAGTGAGACTGTAGCATTCCCAATTGGGGTATGTTGTAAGGCTGGAGATAGTGAGACTGTAGCATTCCCAATTGGGGTATGTTGTAAGGCTGGAGCTAGTGAGACTGTAGCATTCCCAATTGGGGTATGTTGTAAGGCTGGAGATAGTGAGACTGTATCATTCCCAATTGGGTTATGTTGTGAGGCTAGAGATAATGAGACTTGAGCAATCCCAATTGGGGTATGTTGTAAAGCTGGAGCAAGTGAGACTGTAGCATTCCCAATTGGGGTATGTTGTAAGGCTGGAGCTAGTGAGACTGTAGCATTCCCGATTGGGGTATGTTGAAAAGCTGGAGCTAGTGAGACTGTAGCATTCCCAATTGGGGTATGTTGAAATCTGGAACTAGTGAGACTGTAGCATTCCCAATTGGGGTATGTTGTATGGCTGGAGATAGTGAGACTGTAGCATTCCCAATTGGGGTATGTTGTAAGGCTGGAGATAGTGAGACTGTAGCAATCCCAATTGGGGTATGTTGTAAAGCTGGAGCTAGTGAGACTGTAGCATTCACAATTGGGGTATGTTGTAAAGCTGGAGCTAGTGTTACTGTAGCATTCCCAATTGGGGTATGTTGTAAGGCTGGAGATAGTGAGACTGTATCATTCCCAAAAGGGTTATGTTGTGAGGCTAGAGATAATGAGACTTTAACAATCCCAATTGGGGTATGTTGTAAATCTGGAGCTAGTGACACAGTAGCATTCCCAATTGGGGTATGTTGTAAAGCTGGAGCTAGTGAGACTGTAGCAATCTCAATTGGGGTATGTTGTAAAGCTGGAGCTAGTGAGACTGTAGCATTCCCAATTGGGGTATTTTGTAAAGTTGGAGCTAGTGAGAGTGTAGCATTCCCAATTGGGGTATGTTGTAAGGCTGGAGCTAGTGAGACTGTAGCATTCCCAATTGGGGTATGTTGTAAGGCTGGAGATAGTGAGACTGTAGCATTCCCATTTGGGGTATGTTGTAAGGCTGGAGATAGTGAGACTGTAGCATTCCCAATTGGGGTATGTTGTAAAGCTGGAGCTAGTGAGACTGTAGCATTCCCAATTGGGGTATGTTGTATGGCTGGAGATAGTGAGACTGTAGCATTCCCAATTGGGGTATGTTGTAAAGCTGGAGCTAGTGAGACTGTAGCATTCCCAATTGGGGTATGTTGTAAGGCTGGAGCTAGTGAGACTGTAGCATTCCCAATTGGGGTATGTTGTAAGGCTGGAGATAGTGAGACTGTAGCATTCCCAATTGGGGTATGTTGTAAGGCTGGAGATAGTGAGACTGTAGCATTCCCAATTGGGGTATGTTGTAAAGCTGGAGCTAGTGAGACTGTAGCATTCCCAATTGGGGTATGTTGTAAGGCTGGAGATAGTGAGACTGTAGCATTCCCAATTGGGGTATGTTGTAAGGCTGGAGATAGTGAGACTGTAGCATTCCCAATTGGGGTATGTTGTAAAGCTGGAGCTAGTGAGACTGTAGCATTCCCAATTGGGGTATGTTGTAAAGCTGGAGCTAGTGAGACTGTAGCATTCCCAATTGGGGTATGTTGTAAGGCTGGAGATAGTGAGACTGTATCATTCCCAATTGGGTTATGTTGTGAGGCTAGAGATAATGAGACTTAAGCAATCCCAATTGGGGTATGTTGTAAAGCTGGAGCTAGTGAGACTGTAGCAATCCCAATTGGGGTATGTTGTAAAGCTGGAGCTAGTGAGACTGTAGCATTCCCAATTGGGGTATGTTGTAAGGCTGGAGATAGTGAGACTGTAGCATTCCCAATTGGGGTATGTTTTAAAGCTGGAGCTAGTGAGACTGTAGCTTTCCCAATTGGGGTATGTTGTAAGGCTGGAGATAGTGAGACTGTAGCATTCCCAATTGGGGTATGTTGTAAAGCTGGAGCTAGTGAGACTGTATCATTTCCAATAGGGTTATGTTGTGAGGCTAAAGATAATGAGACTTTAGCAATCCCAATTGGGGTATGTTTTAAAGCTGGAGCTAGTGAGACTGTAGCTTTCCCAATTGGGGTATGTTGTAAGGCTGGAGATAGTGAGACTGTAGCATTCCCAATTGGGGTATGTTGTAAAGCTGGAGCTAGTGAGATTGTATCATTCCCAAAAGGGTTATGTTGTGAGGCTAGAGATAATGAGACTTTAGCAATCCCAATTGGGGTATGTTGTAAGGCTGGAGCTAGTGAGACTGTAGCATTCCCAATTGGGGTATGTTGTAAGGCTGGAGATAGTGAGACTGTAGCATTCCCAATTGGGGTATGTTGTAAAGCTGGAGCTAGTGAGACTGTAGCATTCCCAATTGGGGTATGTTGTAAAGCTGGAGCTAGTGAGACTGTAGCATTCCCAAATGGGGTATGTTTTAAAGCTGGAGCTAGTGAGACTGTAGCATTCCCAATTGGGGTATGTTGTAAGGCTGGAGCTAGTGAGACTGTAGCATTCCCAATTGGGGTATGTTGTAAGGCTGGAGCTAGTGAGACTGTAGCATTCCCGATTGGGGTATGTTGAAAAGCTGGAGCTAGTGAGACTGTAGCATTCCCAATTGGGGTATGTTGAAATCTGGAACTAGTGAGACTGTAGCATTCCCAATTGGGGTATGTTGTATGGCTGGAGATAGTGAGACTGTAGCATTCCCAATTGGGGTATGTTGTAAGGCTGGAGATAGTGAGACTGTAGCAATCCCAATTGGGGTATGTTGTAAAGCTGGAGCTAGTGAGACTGTAGCATTCACAATTGGGGTATGTTGTAAAGCTGGAGCTAGTGTTACTGTAGCATTCCCAATTGGGGTATGTTGTAAGGCTGGAGATAGTGAGACTGTATCATTCCCAAAAGGGTTATGTTGTGAGGCTAGAGATAATGAGACTTTAACAATCCCAATTGGGGTATGTTGTAAATCTGGAGCTAGTGACACAGTAGCATTCCCAATTGGGGTATGTTGTAAAGCTGGAGCTAGTGAGACTGTAGCAATCTCAATTGGGGTATGTTGTAAAGCTGGAGCTAGTGAGACTGTAGCATTCCCAATTGGGGTATTTTGTAAAGTTGGAGCTAGTGAGAGTGTAGCATTCCCAATTGGGGTATGTTGTAAGGCTGGAGCTAGTGAGACTGTAGCATTCCCAATTGGGGTATGTTGTAAGGCTGGAGATAGTGAGACTGTAGCATTCCCAATTGGGGTATGTTGTAAGGCTGGAGATAGTGAGACTGTAGCATTCCCAATTGGGGTATGTTGTAAAGCTGGAGCTAGTGAGACTGTAGCATTCCCAATTGGGGTATGTTGTAAGGCTGGAGATAGTGAGACTGTAGCATTCCCAATTGGGGTATGTTGTAAAGCTGGAGCTAGTGAGACTGTAGCATTCCCAATTGGGGTATGTTGTAAAGCTGGAGCTAGTGAGACTGTAGCATTCCCAATTGGGGTATGTTGTAAGGCTGGAGATAGTGAGACTGTATCATTCCCAATTGGGTTATGTTGTGAGGCTAGAGATAATGAGACTTAAGCAATCCCAATTGGGGTATGTTGTAAAGCTGGAGCTAGTGAGACTGTAGCAATCCCAATTGGGGTATGTTGTAAAGCTGGAGCTAGTGAGACTGTAGCATTCCCAATTGGGGTATGTTGTAAGGCTGGAGATAGTGAGACTGTAGCATTCCCAATTGGGGTATGTTTTAAAGCTGGAGCTAGTGAGACTGTAGCATTCCCAATTGGGGTATGTTGTAAAGCTGGAGCTAGTGAGACTGTAGCATTCCCAATTGGGGTATGTTGTAAGGCTGGAGCTAGTGAGACTGTAGCATTCCCGATTGGGGTATGTTGAAAAGCTGGAGCTAGTGAGACTGTAGCATTCCCAATTGGGGTATGTTGTAAGGCTGGAGCTAGTGAGACTGTAGCATTCCCAATTGGGGTATGTTGTAAGGCTGGAGATAGTGAGACTGTAGCATTCCCAATTGGGGTATGTTGTAAGGCTGGAGATAGTGAGACTGTAGCATTCCCAATTGGGGTATGTTGTAAAGCTGGAGCTAGTGAGACTGTAGCATTCCCAATTGGGGTATGTTGTAAGGCTGGAGATAGTGAGACTGTAGCATTCCCAATTGGGGTATGTTGTAAAGCTGGAGCTAGTGAGACTGTAGCATTCCCAATTGGGGTATGTTGTAAAGCTGGAGCTAGTGAGACTGTAGCATTCCCAATTGGGGTATGTTGTAAGGCTGGAGATAGTGAGACTGTAGCATTCCCAATTGGGGTATGTTGTAAGGCTGGAGATAGTGAGACTGTAGCATTCCCAATTGGGGTATGTTGTAAAGCTGGAGCTAGTGAGACTGTAGCATTCCCAATTGGGGTATGTTGTAAGGCTGGAGCTAGTGAGACTGTAGCATTCCCAATTGGGGTATGTTGTAAGGCTGGAGATAGTGAGACTGTAGCATTCCCAATTGGGGTATGTTGTAAGGCTGGAGATAGTGAGACTGTAGCATTCCCAATTGGGGTATGTTGTAAAGCTGGAGCTAGTGAGACTGTAGCATTCCCAATTGGGGTATGTTGTAAGGCTGGAGATAGTGAGACTGTAGCATTCCCAATTGGGGTATGTTGTAAAGCTGGAGCTAGTGAGACTGTAGCATTCCCAATTGGGGTATGTTGTAAAGCTGGAGCTAGTGAGACTGTAGCATTCCCAATTGGGGTATGTTGTAAGGCTGGAGATAGTGAGACTGTATCATTCCCAATTGGGTTATGTTGTGAGGCTAGAGATAATGAGACTTAAGCAATCCCAATTGGGGTATGTTGTAAAGCTGGAGCTAGTGAGACTGTAGCAATCCCAATTGGGGTATGTTGTAAAGCTGGAGCTAGTGAGACTGTAGCATTCCCAATTGGGGTATGTTGTAAGGCTGGAGATAGTGAGACTGTAGCATTCCCAATTGGGGTATGTTTTAAAGCTGGAGCTAGTGAGACTGTAGCATTCCCAATTGGGGTATGTTGTAAAGCTGGAGCTAGTGAGACTGTAGCATTCCCAATTGGGGTATGTTGTAAGGCTGGAGCTAGTGAGACTGTAGCATTCCCGATTGGGGTATGTTGAAAAGCTGGAGCTAGTGAGACTGTAGCATTCCCAATTGGGGTATGTTGAAATCTGGAACTAGTGAGACTGTAGCATTCCCAATTGGGGTATGTTGTATGGCTGGAGATAGTGAGACTGTAGCATTCCCAATTGGGGTATGTTGTAAGGCTGGAGATAGTGAGACTGTAGCAATCCCAATTGGGGTATGTTGTAAAGCTGGAGCTAGTGAGACTGTAGCATTCACAATTGGGGTATGTTGTAAAGCTGGAGCTAGTGTTACTGTAGCATTCCCAATTGGGGTATGTTGTAAGGCTGGAGATAGTGAGACTGTATCATTCCCAAAAGGGTTATGTTGTGAGGCTAGAGATAATGAGACTTTAACAATCCCAATTGGGGTATGTTGTAAATCTGGAGCTAGTGACACAGTAGCATTCCCAATTGGGGTATGTTGTAAAGCTGGAGCTAGTGAGACTGTAGCAATCTCAATTTGGGTATGTTGTAAAGCTGGAGCTAGTGAGACTGTAGCATTCCCAATTGGGGTATTTTGTAAAGTTGGAGCTAGTGAGAGTGTAGCATTCCCAATTGGGGTATGTTGTAAGGCTGGAGCTAGTGAGACTGTAGCATTCCCAATTGGGGTATGTTGTAAGGCTGGAGATAGTGAGACTGTAGCATTCCCATTTGGGGTATGTTGTAAGGCTGGAGATAGTGAGACTGTAGCATTCCCAATTGGGGTATGTTGTAAAGCTGGAGCTAGTGAGACTGTAGCATTCCCAATTGGGGTATGTTGTAAGGCTGGAGATAGTGAGACTGTAGCATTCCCAATTGGGGTATGTTGTAAAGCTGGAGCTAGTGAGACTGTAGCATTCCCAATTGGGGTATGTTGTAAAGCTGGAGCTAGTGAGACTGTAGCATTCCCAATTGGGGTATGTTGTAAGGCTGGAGATAGTGAGACTGTATCATTCCCAATTGGGTTATGTTGTGAGGCTAGAGATAATGAGACTTAAGCAATCCCAATTGGGGTATGTTGTAAAGCTGGAGCTAGTGAGACTGTAGCAATCCCAATTGGGGTATGTTGTAAAGCTGGAGCTAGTGAGACTGTAGCATTCCCAATTGGGGTATGTTGTAAGGCTGGAGATAGTGAGACTGTAGCATTCCCAATTGGGGTATGTTTTAAAGCTGGAGCTAGTGAGACTGTAGCTTTCCCAATTGGGGTATGTTGTAAGGCTGGAGATAGTGAGACTGTAGCATTCCCAATTGGGGTATGTTGTAAAGCTGGAGCTAGTGAGACTGTATCATTTCCAATAGGGTTATGTTGTGAGGCTAAAGATAATGAGACTTTAGCAATCCCAATTGGGGTATGTTTTAAAGCTGGAGCTAGTGAGACTGTAGCTTTCCCAATTGGGGTATGTTGTAAGGCTGGAGATAGTGAGACTGTAGCATTCCCAATTGGGGTATGTTGTAAAGCTGGAGCTAGTGAGATTGTATCATTCCCAAAAGGGTTATGTTGTGAGGCTAGAGATAATGAGACTTTAGCAATCCCAATTGGGGTATGTTGTAAGGCTGGAGCTAGTGAGACTGTAGCATTCCCAATTGGGGTATGTTGTAAGGCTGGAGATATTGAGACTATATCATTCCCAATAGTGTTATGTTGTGAGGCTAGAGATAATGAGACTTTAGCAATCCCAATTGGGGTATGTTGTAAAGCTGGAGCTAGTGAGACTGTATCATTCCCAATAGGGTTATGTTGTGAGGCTAGAGATAATGAGACTGTAGCATTCCCAATTGGGGTATGTTGTAAGGCTGGAGCTAGTGAGACTGTAGCATTCCCAATTGGGGTATGTTGTAAGGCTGGAGATAGTGAGACTGTATCATTCCCAATAGTGTTATGTTGTGAGGCTAGAGATAATGAGACTTTAGCAATCCCAATTGGGGTATGTTGTAAAGCTGGAGCTAGTGAGACTGTTGCATTCCCAATTGGGGTATTTTGTAAAGCTGGAGCTAGTGAGACTGTAGCATTCCCAATTGGGGTATGTTGTAAAGCTGGAGCTAGTGAGACTGTTGCATTCCCAATTGGGGTATGTTGTAAGGCTGGAGATAGTGAGACTGTTGCATTCCCAATTGGGGTATGTTGTAAAGCTGGAGCTAGTGAGACTGTAGCATTCCCAATTGGGGTATGTTGTAAGGCTGGAGATAGTGAGACTGTAGCATTCCCAATTGGGGTATGTTGTAAGGCTGGAGCTAGTGAGACTGTAGCATTCCCAATTGGGGTATGTTGTAAGGCTGGAGAAAGTGAGACTGTAGCATTCCCAATTGGGGTATTTTGTAAAGCTGGAGCTAGTGAGACTGTAGCATTCCCAATTGGGGTATGTTGTAAAGCTGGAGCTAGTGAGACTGTTGCATTCCCAATTGGGGTATGTTGTAAGGCTGGAGATAGTGAGACTGTTGCATTCCCAATTGGGGTATGTTGTAAAGCTGGAGCTAGTGAGACTGTAGCATTCCCAATTGGGGTATGTTGTAAAGCTGGAGCTAGTGAGACTGTAGCATTCCCAATTGGGGTATGTTGTAAGGCTGGAGATAGTGAGACTGTATCATTCCCAATTGGGTTATGTTGTGAGGCTAGAGATAATGAGACTTAAGCAATCCCAATTGGGGTATGTTGTAAAGCTGGAGCTAGTGAGACTGTAGCAATCCCAATTGGGGTATGTTGTAAAGCTGGAGCTAGTGAGACTGTAGCATTCCCAATTGGGGTATGTTGTAAGGCTGGAGATAGTGAGACTGTAGCATTCCCAATTGGGGTATGTTTTAAAGCTGGAGCTAGTGAGACTGTAGCTTTCCCAATTGGGGTATGTTGTAAGGCTGGAGATAGTGAGACTGTAGCATTCCCAATTGGGGTATGTTGTAAAGCTGGAGCTAGTGAGACTGTATCATTTCCAATAGGGTTATGTTGTGAGGCTAAAGATAATGAGACTTTAGCAATCCCAATTGGGGTATGTTTTAAAGCTGGAGCTAGTGAGACTGTAGCTTTCCCAATTGGGGTATGTTGTAAGGCTGGAGATAGTGAGACTGTAGCATTCCCAATTGGGGTATGTTGTAAAGCTGGAGCTAGTGAGATTGTATCATTCCCAAAAGGGTTATGTTGTGAGGCTAGAGATAATGAGACTTTAGCAATCCCAATTGGGGTATGTTGTAAGGCTGGAGCTAGTGAGACTGTAGCATTCCCAATTGGGGTATGTTGTAAGGCTGGAGATAGTGAGACTATATCATTCCCAATAGTGTTATGTTGTGAGGCTAGAGATAATGAGACTTTAGCAATCCCAATTGGGGTATGTTGTAAAGCTGGAGCTAGTGAGACTGTATCATTCCCAATAGGGTTATGTTGTGAGGCTAGAGATAATGAGACTGTAGCATTCCCAATTGGGGTATGTTGTAAGGCTGGAGCTAGTGAGACTGTAGCATTCCCAATTGGGGTATGTTGTAAGGCTGGAGATAGTGAGACTGTATCATTCCCAATAGTGTTATGTTGTGAGGCTAGAGATAATGAGACTTTAGCAATCCCAATTGGGGTATGTTGTAAAGCTGGAGCTAGTGAGACTGTTGCATTCCCAATTGGGGTATTTTGTAAAGCTGGAGCTAGTGAGACTGTAGCATTCCCAATTGGGGTATGTTGTAAAGCTGGAGCTAGTGAGACTGTTGCATTCCCAATTGGGGTATGTTGTAAGGCTGGAGATAGTGAGACTGTTGCATTCCCAATTGGGGTATGTTGTAAAGCTGGAGCTAGTGAGACTGTAGCATTCCCAATTGGGGTATGTTGTAAGGCTGGAGATAGTGAGACTGTAGCATTCCCAATTGGGGTATGTTGTAAGGCTGGAGCTAGTGAGACTGTAGCATTCCCAATTGGGGTATGTTGTAAGGCTGGAGAAAGTGAGACTGTAGCATTCCCAATTGGGGTATTTTGTAAAGCTGGAGCTAGTGAGACTGTAGCATTCCCAATTGGGGTATGTTGTAAAGCTGGAGCTAGTGAGACTGTTGCATTCCCAATTGGGGTATGTTGTAAGGCTGGAGATAGTGAGACTGTTGCATTCCCAATTGGGGTATGTTGTAAGGCTGGAGATAGTGAGACTGTTGCATTCCCAATTGGGGTATGTTGTAAAGCTGGAGCTAGTGTTACTGTAGCATTCCCAATTGGGGTATGTTGTAAGGCTGGAGATAGTGAGACTGTAGCATTCCCAATTGGGGTATGTTGTAAGGCTGGAGCTAGTGAGACTGTAGCATTCCCAATTGGGGTATGTTGTAAGGCTGGAGATAGTGAGACTGTATCATTCCCAATTGGGTTATGTTGTGAGGCTAGAGATAATGAGACTTGAGCAATCCCAATTGGGGTATGTTGTAAAGCTGGAGCTAGTGAGACTGTAGCATTCCCAATTGGGGTATGTTGTAAGGCTGGAGCTAGTGAGACTGTAGCATTCCCGATTGGGGTATGTTGAAAAGCTGGAGCTAGTGAGACTGTAGCATTCCCAATTGGGGTATGTTGAAATCTGGAACTAGTGAGACTGTAGCATTCCCAATTGGGGTATGTTGTATGGCTGGAGATAGTGAGACTGTAGCATTCCCAATTGGGGTATGTTGTAAGGCTGGAGATAGTGAGACTGTAGCAATCCCAATTGGGGTATGTTGTAAAGCTGGAGCTAGTGAGACTGTAGCATTCACAATTGGGGTATGTTGTAAAGCTGGAGCTAGTGAGACTGTAGCATTCCCAATTGGGGTATGTTGTAAGGCTGGAGATAGTGAGACTGTATCATTCCCAAAAGGGTTATGTTGTGAGGCTAGAGATAATGAGACTTTAACAATCCCAATTGGGGTATGTTGTAAATCTGGAGCTAGTGACACAGTAGCATTCCCAATTGGGGTATGTTGTAAAGCTGGAGCTAGTGAGACTGTAGCAATCTCAATTGGGGTATGTTGTAAAGCTGGAGCTAGTGAGACTGTAGCATTCCCAATTGGGGTATTTTGTAAAGTTGGAGCTAGTGAGAGTGTAGCATTCCCAATTGGGGTATGTTGTAAGGCTGGAGCTAGTGAGACTGTAGCATTCCCAATTGGGGTATGTTGTAAGGCTGGAGAGAGTGAGACTGTAGCATTCCCATTTGGGGTATGTTGTAAGGCTGGAGATAGTGAGACTGTAGCATTCCCAATTGGGGTATGTTGTAAAGCTGGAGCTAGTGAGACTGTAGCATTCCCAATTGGGGTATGTTGTAAGGCTGGAGATAGTGAGACTGTAGCATTCCCAATTGGGGTATGTTGTAAAGCTGGAGCTAGTGAGACTGTAGCATTCCCAATTGGGGTATGTTGTAAAGCTGGAGCTAGTGAGACTGTAGCATTCCCAATTGGGGTATGTTGTAAAGCTGGAGCTAGTGAGACTGTAGCATTCCCAATTGGGGTATGTTGAAATCTGGAACTAGTGAGACTGTAGCATTCCCAATTGGGGTATGTTGTATGGCTGGAGATAGTGAGACTGTAGCATTCCCAAAAGGGTTATGTTGTGAGGCTAGAGATAATGAGACTTTAACAATCCCAATTGGGGTATGTTGTAAATCTGGAGCTAGTGACACAGTAGCATTCCCAATTGGGGTATGTTGTAAGGCTGGAGATAGTGAGACTGTAGCATTCCCAATTGGGGTATGTTGTAAGGCTGGAGATAGTGAGACTGTATCATTCCCAAAAGGGTTATGTTGTGAGGCTAGAGATAATGAGACTTTAACAATCCCAATTGGGGTATGTTGTAAATCTGGAGCTAGTGACACAGTAGCATTCCCAATTGGGGTATGTTGTAAAGCTGGAGCTAGTGAGACTGTAGCAATCTCAATTGGGGTATGTTGTAAAGCTGGAGCTAGTGAGACTGTATCATTTCCAATAGGGTTATGTTGTGAGGCTAAAGATAATGAGACTTTAGCAATCCCAATTGGGGTATGTTTTAAAGCTGGAGCTAGTGAGACTGTAGCTTTCCCAATTGGGGTATGTTGTAAGGCTGGAGATAGTGAGACTGTAGCATTCCCAATTGGGGTATGTTGTAAAGCTGGAGCTAGTGAGATTGTATCATTCCCAAAAGGGTTATGTTGTGAGGCTAGAGATAATGAGACTTTAGCAATCCCAATTGGGGTATGTTGTAAGGCTGGAGCTAGTGAGACTGTAGCATTCCCAATTGGGGTATGTTGTAAGGCTGGAGATAGTGAGACTATATCATTCCCAATAGTGTTATGTTGTGAGGCTAGAGATAATGAGACTTTAGCAATCCCAATTGGGGTATGTTGTAAAGCTGGAGCTAGTGAGACTGTATCATTCCCAATAGGGTTATGTTGTGAGGCTAGAGATAATGAGACTGTAGCATTCCCAATTGGGGTATGTTGTAAGGCTGGAGCTAGTGAGACTGTAGCATTCCCAATTGGGGTATGTTGTAAGGCTGGAGATAGTGAGACTGTATCATTCCCAATAGTGTTATGTTGTGAGGCTAGAGATAATGAGACTTTAGCAATCCCAATTGGGGTATGTTGTAAAGCTGGAGCTAGTGAGACTGTTGCATTCCCAATTGGGGTATTTTGTAAAGCTGGAGCTAGTGAGACTGTAGCATTCCCAATTGGGGTATGTTGTAAAGCTGGAGCTAGTGAGACTGTTGCATTCCCAATTGGGGTATGTTGTAAGGCTGGAGATAGTGAGACTGTTGCATTCCCAATTGGGGTATGTTGTAAAGCTGGAGCTAGTGAGACTGTAGCATTCCCAATTGGGGTATGTTGTAAGGCTGGAGATAGTGAGACTGTAGCATTCCCAATTGGGGTATGTTGTAAGGCTGGAGCTAGTGAGACTGTAGCATTCCCAATTGGGGTATGTTGTAAGGCTGGAGAAAGTGAGACTGTAGCATTCCCAATTGGGGTATTTTGTAAAGCTGGAGCTAGTGAGACTGTAGCATTCCCAATTGGGGTATGTTGTAAAGCTGGAGCTAGTGAGACTGTTGCATTCCCAATTGGGGTATGTTGTAAGGCTGGAGATAGTGAGACTGTTGCATTCCCAATTGGGGTATGTTGTAAGGCTGGAGATAGTGAGACTGTTGCATTCCCAATTGGGGTATGTTGTAAAGCTGGAGCTAGTGTTACTGTAGCATTCCCAATTGGGGTATGTTGTAAGGCTGGAGATAGTGAGACTGTAGCATTCCCAATTGGGGTATGTTGTAAGGCTGGAGCTAGTGAGACTGTAGCATTCCCAATTGGGGTATGTTGTAAGGCTGGAGATAGTGAGACTGTATCATTCCCAATTGGGTTATGTTGTGAGGCTAGAGATAATGAGACTTGAGCAATCCCAATTGGGGTATGTTGTAAAGCTGGAGCTAGTGAGACTGTAGCATTCCCAATTGGGGTATGTTGTAAGGCTGGAGCTAGTGAGACTGTAGCATTCCCGATTGGGGTATGTTGAAAAGCTGGAGCTAGTGAGACTGTAGCATTCCCAATTGGGGTATGTTGAAATCTGGAACTAGTGAGACTGTAGCATTCCCAATTGGGGTATGTTGTATGGCTGGAGATAGTGAGACTGTAGCATTCCCAATTGGGGTATGTTGTAAGGCTGGAGATAGTGAGACTGTAGCAATCCCAATTGGGGTATGTTGTAAAGCTGGAGCTAGTGAGACTGTAGCATTCACAATTGGGGTATGTTGTAAAGCTGGAGCTAGTGAGACTGTAGCATTCCCAATTGGGGTATGTTGTAAGGCTGGAGATAGTGAGACTGTATCATTCCCAAAAGGGTTATGTTGTGAGGCTAGAGATAATGAGACTTTAACAATCCCAATTGGGGTATGTTGTAAATCTGGAGCTAGTGACACAGTAGCATTCCCAATTGGGGTATGTTGTAAAGCTGGAGCTAGTGAGACTGTAGCAATCTCAATTGGGGTATGTTGTAAAGCTGGAGCTAGTGAGACTGTAGCATTCCCAATTGGGGTATTTTGTAAAGTTGGAGCTAGTGAGAGTGTAGCATTCCCAATTGGGGTATGTTGTAAGGCTGGAGCTAGTGAGACTGTAGCATTCCCAATTGGGGTATGTTGTAAGGCTGGAGATAGTGAGACTGTAGCATTCCCATTTGGGGTATGTTGTAAGGCTGGAGATAGTGAGACTGTAGCATTCCCAATTGGGGTATGTTGTAAAGCTGGAGCTAGTGAGACTGTAGCATTCCCAATTGGGGTATGTTGTAAGGCTGGAGATAGTGAGACTGTAGCATTCCCAATTGGGGTATGTTGTAAAGCTGGAGCTAGTGAGACTGTAGCATTCCCAATTGGGGTATGTTGTAAAGCTGGAGCTAGTGAGACTGTAGCATTCCCAATTGGGGTATGTTGTAAAGCTGGAGCTAGTGAGACTGTAGCATTCCCAATTGGGGTATGTTGAAATCTGGAACTAGTGAGACTGTAGCATTCCCAATTGGGGTATGTTGTATGGCTGGAGATAGTGAGACTGTAGCATTCCCAAAAGGGTTATGTTGTGAGGCTAGAGATAATGAGACTTTAACAATCCCAATTGGGGTATGTTGTAAATCTGGAGCTAGTGACACAGTAGCATTCCCAATTGGGGTATGTTGTAAAGCTGGAGCTAGTGAGACTGTAGCAATCTCAATTGGGGTATGTTGTAAAGCTGGAGCTAGTGAGACTGTAGCATTCCCAATTGGGGTATTTTGTAAAGTTGGAGCTAGTGAGAGTGTAGCATTCCCAATTGGGGTATGTTGTAAGGCTGGAGCTAGTGAGACTGTAGCATTCCCAATTGGGGTATGTTGTAAGGCTGGAGATAGTGAGACTGTAGCATTCCCATTTGGGGTATGTTGTAAGGCTGGAGATAGTGAGACTGTAGCATTCCCAATTGGGGTATGTTGTAAAGCTGGAGCTAGTGAGACTGTAGCATTCCCAATTGGGGTATGTTGTAAGGCTGGAGATAGTGAGACTGTAGCATTCCCAATTGGGGTATGTTGTAAAGCTGGAGCTAGTGAGACTGTAGCATTCCCAATTGGGGTATGTTGTAAAGCTGGAGCTAGTGAGACTGTAGCATTCCCAATTGGGGTATGTTGTAAAGCTGGAGCTAGTGAGACTGTAGCATTCCCAATTGGGGTATGTTGAAATCTGGAACTAGTGAGACTGTAGCATTCCCAATTGGGGTATGTTGTATGGCTGGAGATAGTGAGACTGTAGCATTCCCAATTGGGGTATGTTGTAAGGCTGGAGCTAGTGAGACTGTAGCATTCCCGATTGGGGTATGTTGTAAGGCTGGAGATAGTGAGACTGTAGCATTCCCAATTGGGGTATGTTGTAAAGCTGGAGCTAGTGAGACTGTAGCATTCCCAATTGGGGTATGTTGTAAAGCTGGAGCTAGTGAGACTGTAGCATTCCCAATTGGGGTATGTTGTAAGGCTGGAGATAGTGAGACTGTATCATTCCCAATTGGGTTATGTTGTGAGGCTAGAGATAATGAGACTTAAGCAATCCCAATTGGGGTATGTTGTAAAGCTGGAGCTAGTGAGACTGTAGCAATCCCAATTGGGGTATGTTGTAAAGCTGGAGCTAGTGAGACTGTAGCATTCCCAATTGGGGTATGTTGTAAGGCTGGAGATAGTGAGACTGTAGCATTCCCAATTGGGGTATGTTTTAAAGCTGGAGCTAGTGAGACTGTAGCATTCCCAATTGGGGTATGTTGTAAAGCTGGAGCTAGTGAGACTGTAGCATTCCCAATTGGGGTATGTTGTAAGGCTGGAGCTAGTGAGACTGTAGCATTCCCGATTGGGGTATGTTGAAAAGCTGGAGCTAGTGAGACTGTAGCATTCCCAATTGGGGTATGTTGAAATCTGGAACTAGTGAGACTGTAGCATTCCCAATTGGGGTATGTTGTATGGCTGGAGATAGTGAGACTGTAGCATTCCCAATTGGGGTATGTTGTAAGGCTGGAGATAGTGAGACTGTAGCAATCCCAATTGGGGTATGTTGTAAAGCTGGAGCTAGTGAGACTGTAGCATTCACAATTGGGGTATGTTGTAAAGCTGGAGCTAGTGTTACTGTAGCATTCCCAATTGGGGTATGTTGTAAGGCTGGAGATAGTGAGACTGTATCATTCCCAAAAGGGTTATGTTGTGAGGCTAGAGATAATGAGACTTTAACAATCCCAATTGGGGTATGTTGTAAATCTGGAGCTAGTGACACAGTAGCATTCCCAATTGGGGTATGTTGTAAAGCTGGAGCTAGTGAGACTGTAGCAATCTCAATTTGGGTATGTTGTAAAGCTGGAGCTAGTGAGACTGTAGCATTCCCAATTGGGGTATTTTGTAAAGTTGGAGCTAGTGAGAGTGTAGCATTCCCAATTGGGGTATGTTGTAAGGCTGGAGCTAGTGAGACTGTAGCATTCCCAATTGGGGTATGTTGTAAGGCTGGAGATAGTGAGACTGTAGCATTCCCATTTGGGGTATGTTGTAAGGCTGGAGATAGTGAGACTGTAGCATTCCCAATTGGGGTATGTTGTAAAGCTGGAGCTAGTGAGACTGTAGCATTCCCAATTGGGGTATGTTGTAAGGCTGGAGATAGTGAGACTGTAGCATTCCCAATTGGGGTATGTTGTAAAGCAAGAGCTAGTGAGACTGTAGCATTCCCAATTGGGGTATGTTATAAAGCTGGAGCTAGTGAGACTGTAGCATTCCCAATTGGGGTATGTTGTAAGGCTGGAGATAGTGAGACTGTAGCATTCCCAATTGGGGTATGTTGTAAAGCTGGAGCTAGTGAGATTGTATCATTCCCAAAAGGGTTATGTTGTGAGGCTAGAGATAATGAGACTTTAGCAATCCCAATTGGGGTATGTTGTAAGGCTGGAGCTAGTGAGACTGTAGCATTCCCAATTGGGGTATGTTGTAAGGCTGGAGATATTGAGACTATATCATTCCCAATAGTGTTATGTTGTGAGGCTAGAGATAATGAGACTTTAGCAATCCCAATTGGGGTATGTTGTAAAGCTGGAGCTAGTGAGACTGTATCATTCCCAATAGGGTTATGTTGTGAGGCTAGAGATAATGAGACTGTAGCATTCCCAATTGGGGTATGTTGTAAGGCTGGAGCTAGTGAGACTGTAGCATTCCCAATTGGGGTATGTTGTAAGGCTGGAGATAGTGAGACTGTATCATTCCCAATAGTGTTATGTTGTGAGGCTAGAGATAATGAGACTTTAGCAATCCCAATTGGGGTATGTTGTAAAGCTGGAGCTAGTGAGACTGTTGCATTCCCAATTGGGGTATTTTGTAAAGCTGGAGCTAGTGAGACTGTAGCATTCCCAATTGGGGTATGTTGTAAAGCTGGAGCTAGTGAGACTGTTGCATTCCCAATTGGGGTATGTTGTAAGGCTGGAGATAGTGAGACTGTTGCATTCCCAATTGGGGTATGTTGTAAAGCTGGAGCTAGTGAGACTGTAGCATTCCCAATTGGGGTATGTTGTAAGGCTGGAGATAGTGAGACTGTAGCATTCCCAATTGGGGTATGTTGTAAGGCTGGAGCTAGTGAGACTGTAGCATTCCCAATTGGGGTATGTTGTAAGGCTGGAGAAAGTGAGACTGTAGCATTCCCAATTGGGGTATTTTGTAAAGCTGGAGCTAGTGAGACTGTAGCATTCCCAATTGGGGTATGTTGTAAAGCTGGAGCTAGTGAGACTGTTGCATTCCCAATTGGGGTATGTTGTAAGGCTGGAGATAGTGAGACTGTTGCATTCCCAATTGGGGTATGTTGTAAAGCTGGAGCTAGTGAGACTGTAGCATTCCCAATTGGGGTATGTTGTAAAGCTGGAGCTAGTGAGACTGTAGCATTCCCAATTGGGGTATGTTGTAAGGCTGGAGATAGTGAGACTGTATCATTCCCAATTGGGTTATGTTGTGAGGCTAGAGATAATGAGACTTAAGCAATCCCAATTGGGGTATGTTGTAAAGCTGGAGCTAGTGAGACTGTAGCAATCCCAATTGGGGTATGTTGTAAAGCTGGAGCTAGTGAGACTGTAGCATTCCCAATTGGGGTATGTTGTAAGGCTGGAGATAGTGAGACTGTAGCATTCCCAATTGGGGTATGTTTTAAAGCTGGAGCTAGTGAGACTGTAGCTTTCCCAATTGGGGTATGTTGTAAGGCTGGAGATAGTGAGACTGTAGCATTCCCAATTGGGGTATGTTGTAAAGCTGGAGCTAGTGAGACTGTATCATTTCCAATAGGGTTATGTTGTGAGGCTAAAGATAATGAGACTTTAGCAATCCCAATTGGGGTATGTTTTAAAGCTGGAGCTAGTGAGACTGTAGCTTTCCCAATTGGGGTATGTTGTAAGGCTGGAGATAGTGAGACTGTAGCATTCCCAATTGGGGTATGTTGTAAAGCTGGAGCTAGTGAGATTGTATCATTCCCAAAAGGGTTATGTTGTGAGGCTAGAGATAATGAGACTTTAGCAATCCCAATTGGGGTATGTTGTAAGGCTGGAGCTAGTGAGACTGTAGCATTCCCAATTGGGGTATGTTGTAAGGCTGGAGATAGTGAGACTATATCATTCCCAATAGTGTTATGTTGTGAGGCTAGAGATAATGAGACTTTAGCAATCCCAATTGGGGTATGTTGTAAAGCTGGAGCTAGTGAGACTGTATCATTCCCAATAGGGTTATGTTGTGAGGCTAGAGATAATGAGACTGTAGCATTCCCAATTGGGGTATGTTGTAAGGCTGGAGCTAGTGAGACTGTAGCATTCCCAATTGGGGTATGTTGTAAGGCTGGAGATAGTGAGACTGTATCATTCCCAATAGTGTTATGTTGTGAGGCTAGAGATAATGAGACTTTAGCAATCCCAATTGGGGTATGTTGTAAAGCTGGAGCTAGTGAGACTGTTGCATTCCCAATTGGGGTATTTTGTAAAGCTGGAGCTAGTGAGACTGTAGCATTCCCAATTGGGGTATGTTGTAAAGCTGGAGCTAGTGAGACTGTTGCATTCCCAATTGGGGTATGTTGTAAGGCTGGAGATAGTGAGACTGTTGCATTCCCAATTGGGGTATGTTGTAAAGCTGGAGCTAGTGAGACTGTAGCATTCCCAATTGGGGTATGTTGTAAGGCTGGAGATAGTGAGACTGTAGCATTCCCAATTGGGGTATGTTGTAAAGCTGGAGCTAGTGAGACTGTAGCATTCACAATTGGGGTATGTTGTAAAGCTGGAGCTAGTGTTACTGTAGCATTCCCAATTGGGGTATGTTGTAAGGCTGGAGATAGTGAGACTGTATCATTCCCAAAAGGGTTATGTTGTGAGGCTAGAGATAATGAGACTTTAACAATCCCAATTGGGGTATGTTGTAAATCTGGAGCTAGTGACACAGTAGCATTCCCAATTGGGGTATGTTGTAAAGCTGGAGCTAGTGAGACTGTAGCAATCTCAATTTGGGTATGTTGTAAAGCTGGAGCTAGTGAGACTGTAGCATTCCCAATTGGGGTATTTTGTAAAGTTGGAGCTAGTGAGAGTGTAGCATTCCCAATTGGGGTATGTTGTAAGGCTGGAGCTAGTGAGACTGTAGCATTCCCAATTGGGGTATGTTGTAAGGCTGGAGATAGTGAGACTGTAGCATTCCCATTTGGGGTATGTTGTAAGGCTGGAGATAGTGAGACTGTAGCATTCCCAATTGGGGTATGTTGTAAAGCTGGAGCTAGTGAGACTGTAGCATTCCCAATTGGGGTATGTTGTAAGGCTGGAGATAGTGAGACTGTAGCATTCCCAATTGGGGTATGTTGTAAAGCAAGAGCTAGTGAGACTGTAGCATTCCCAATTGGGGTATGTTATAAAGCTGGAGCTAGTGAGACTGTAGCATTCCCAATTGGGGTATGTTGTAAGGCTGGAGATAGTGAGACTGTAGCATTCCCAATTGGGGTATGTTGTAAAGCTGGAGCTAGTGAGATTGTATCATTCCCAAAAGGGTTATGTTGTGAGGCTAGAGATAATGAGACTTTAGCAATCCCAATTGGGGTATGTTGTAAGGCTGGAGCTAGTGAGACTGTAGCATTCCCAATTGGGGTATGTTGTAAGGCTGGAGATATTGAGACTATATCATTCCCAATAGTGTTATGTTGTGAGGCTAGAGATAATGAGACTTTAGCAATCCCAATTGGGGTATGTTGTAAAGCTGGAGCTAGTGAGACTGTATCATTCCCAATAGGGTTATGTTGTGAGGCTAGAGATAATGAGACTGTAGCATTCCCAATTGGGGTATGTTGTAATGCTGGAGCTAGTGAGACTGTAGCATTCCCAATTGGGGTATGTTGTAAGGCTGGAGATAGTGAGACTGTATCATTCCCAATAGTGTTATGTTGTGAGGCTAGAGATAATGAGACTTTAGCAATCCCAATTGGGGTATGTTGTAAAGCTGGAGCTAGTGAGACTGTTGCATTCCCAATTGGGGTATTTTGTAAAGCTGGAGCTAGTGAGACTGTAGCATTCCCAATTGGGGTATGTTGTAAAGCTGGAGCTAGTGAGACTGTTGCATTCCCAATTGGGGTATGTTGTAAGGCTGGAGATAGTGAGACTGTTGCATTCCCAATTGGGGTATGTTGTAAAGCTGGAGCTAGTGAGACTGTAGCATTCCCAATTGGGGTATGTTGTAAGGCTGGAGATAGTGAGACTGTAGCATTCCCAATTGGGGTATGTTGTAAGGCTGGAGAAAGTGAGACTGTAGCATTCCCAATTGGGGTATTTTGTAAAGCTGGAGCTAGTGAGACTGTAGCATTCCCAATTGGGGTATGTTGTAAAGCTGGAGCTAGTGAGACTGTTGCATTCCCAATTGGGGTATGTTGTAAGGCTGGAGATAGTGAGACTGTTGCATTCCCAATTGGGGTATGTTGTAAAGCTGGAGCTAGTGAGACTGTAGCATTCCCAATTGGGGTATGTTGTAAAGCTGGAGCTAGTGAGACTGTAGCATTCCCAATTGGGGTATGTTGTAAGGCTGGAGATAGTGAGACTGTATCATTCCCAATTGGGTTATGTTGTGAGGCTAGAGATAATGAGACTTAAGCAATCCCAATTGGGGTATGTTGTAAAGCTGGAGCTAGTGAGACTGTAGCAATCCCAATTGGGGTATGTTGTAAAGCTGGAGCTAGTGAGACTGTAGCATTCCCAATTGGGGTATGTTGTAAGGCTGGAGATAGTGAGACTGTATCATTCCCAATTGGGTTATGTTGTGAGGCTAGAGATAATGAGACTTGAGCAATCCCAATTGGGGTATGTTGTAAAGCTGGAGCTAGTGAGACTGTAGCATTCCCAATTGGGGTATGTTGTAAGGCTGGAGCTAGTGAGACTGTAGCATTCCCGATTGGGGTATGTTGAAAAGCTGGAGCTAGTGAGACTGTAGCATTCCCAATTGGGGTATGTTGAAATCTGGAACTAGTGAGACTGTAGCATTCCCAATTGGGGTATGTTGTATGGCTGGAGATAGTGAGACTGTAGCATTCCCAATTGGGGTATGTTGTAAGGCTGGAGATAGTGAGACTGTAGCAATCCCAATTGGGGTATGTTGTAAAGCTGGAGCTAGTGAGACTGTAGCATTCACAATTGGGGTATGTTGTAAAGCTGGAGCTAGTGAGACTGTAGCATTCCCAATTGGGGTATGTTGTAAGGCTGGAGATAGTGAGACTGTATCATTCCCAAAAGGGTTATGTTGTGAGGCTAGAGATAATGAGACTTTAACAATCCCAATTGGGGTATGTTGTAAATCTGGAGCTAGTGACACAGTAGCATTCCCAATTGGGGTATGTTGTAAAGCTGGAGCTAGTGAGACTGTAGCAATCTCAATTGGGGTATGTTGTAAAGCTGGAGCTAGTGAGACTGTAGCATTCCCAATTGGGGTATTTTGTAAAGTTGGAGCTAGTGAGAGTGTAGCATTCCCAATTGGGGTATGTTGTAAGGCTGGAGCTAGTGAGACTGTAGCATTCCCAATTGGGGTATGTTGTAAGGCTGGAGATAGTGAGACTGTAGCATTCCCATTTGGGGTATGTTGTAAGGCTGGAGATAGTGAGACTGTAGCATTCCCAATTGGGGTATGTTGTAAAGCTGGAGCTAGTGAGACTGTAGCATTCCCAATTGGGGTATGTTGTAAGGCTGGAGATAGTGAGACTGTAGCATTCCCAATTGGGGTATGTTGTAAAGCTGGAGCTAGTGAGACTGTAGCATTCCCAATTGGGGTATGTTGTAAAGCTGGAGCTAGTGAGACTGTAGCATTCCCAATTGGGGTATGTTGTAAAGCTGGAGCTAGTGAGACTGTAGCATTCCCAATTGGGGTATGTTGAAATCTGGAACTAGTGAGACTGTAGCATTCCCAATTGGGGTATGTTGTATGGCTGGAGATAGTGAGACTGTAGCATTCCCAAAAGGGTTATGTTGTGAGGCTAGAGATAATGAGACTTTAACAATCCCAATTGGGGTATGTTGTAAATCTGGAGCTAGTGACACAGTAGCATTCCCAATTGGGGTATGTTGTAAAGCTGGAGCTAGTGAGACTGTAGCAATCTCAATTGGGGTATGTTGTAAAGCTGGAGCTAGTGAGACTGTAGCATTCCCAATTGGGGTATGTTGTAAAGCTGGAGCTAGTGAGACTGTAGCATTCCCAATTGGGGTATGTTGAAATCTGGAACTAGTGAGACTGTAGCATTCCCAATTGGGGTATGTTGTATGGCTGGAGATAGTGAGACTGTAGCATTCCCAATTGGGGTATGTTGTAAGGCTGGAGCTAGTGAGACTGTAGCATTCCCGATTGGGGTATGTTGAAAAGCTGGAGCTAGTGAGACTGTAGCATTCCCAATTGGGGTATGTTGAAATCTGGAACTAGTGAGACTGTAGCATTCCCAATTGGGGTATGTTGTATGGCTGGAGATAGTGAGACTGTAGCATTCCCAATTGGGGTATGTTGTAAGGCTGGAGATAGTGAGACTGTAGCAATCCCAATTGGGGTATGTTGTAAAGCTGGAGCTAGTGAGACTGTAGCATTCACAATTGGGGTATGTTGTAAAGCTGGAGCTAGTGTTACTGTAGCATTCCCAATTGGGGTATGTTGTAAGGCTGGAGATAGTGAGACTGTATCATTCCCAAAAGGGTTATGTTGTGAGGCTAGAGATAATGAGACTTTAACAATCCCAATTGGGGTATGTTGTAAATCTGGAGCTAGTGACACAGTAGCATTCCCAATTGGGGTATGTTGTAAAGCTGGAGCTAGTGAGACTGTAGCAATCTCAATTGGGGTATGTTGTAAAGCTGGAGCTAGTGAGACTGTAGCATTCCCAATTGGGGTATTTTGTAAAGTTGGAGCTAGTGAGAGTGTAGCATTCCCAATTGGGGTATGTTGTAAGGCTGGAGCTAGTGAGACTGTAGCATTCCCAATTGGGGTATGTTGTAAGGCTGGAGATAGTGAGACTGTAGCATTCCCAATTGGGGTATGTTGTAAGGCTGGAGATAGTGAGACTGTAGCATTCCCAATTGGGGTATGTTGTAAAGCTGGAGCTAGTGAGACTGTAGCATTCCCAATTGGGGTATGTTGTAAGGCTGGAGATAGTGAGACTGTAGCATTCCCAATTGGGGTATGTTGTAAAGCTGGAGCTAGTGAGACTGTAGCATTCCCAATTGGGGTATGTTGTAAAGCTGGAGCTAGTGAGACTGTAGCATTCCCAATTGGGGTATGTTGTAAGGCTGGAGATAGTGAGACTGTATCATTCCCAATTGGGTTATGTTGTGAGGCTAGAGATAATGAGACTTAAGCAATCCCAATTGGGGTATGTTGTAAAGCTGGAGCTAGTGAGACTGTAGCAATCCCAATTGGGGTATGTTGTAAAGCTGGAGCTAGTGAGACTGTAGCATTCCCAATTGGGGTATGTTGTAAGGCTGGAGATAGTGAGACTGTAGCATTCCCAATTGGGGTATGTTTTAAAGCTGGAGCTAGTGAGACTGTAGCATTCCCAATTGGGGTATGTTGTAAAGCTGGAGCTAGTGAGACTGTAGCATTCCCAATTGGGGTATGTTGTAAGGCTGGAGCTAGTGAGACTGTAGCATTCCCGATTGGGGTATGTTGAAAAGCTGGAGCTAGTGAGACTGTAGCATTCCCAATTGGGGTATGTTGAAATCTGGAACTAGTGAGACTGTAGCATTCCCAATTGGGGTATGTTGTATGGCTGGAGATAGTGAGACTGTAGCATTCCCAATTGGGGTATGTTGTAAGGCTGGAGATAGTGAGACTGTAGCAATCCCAATTGGGGTATGTTGTAAAGCTGGAGCTAGTGAGACTGTAGCATTCACAATTGGGGTATGTTGTAAAGCTGGAGCTAGTGTTACTGTAGCATTCCCAATTGGGGTATGTTGTAAGGCTGGAGATAGTGAGACTGTATCATTCCCAAAAGGGTTATGTTGTGAGGCTAGAGATAATGAGACTTTAACAATCCCAATTGGGGTATGTTGTAAATCTGGAGCTAGTGACACAGTAGCATTCCCAATTGGGGTATGTTGTAAAGCTGGAGCTAGTGAGACTGTAGCAATCTCAATTTGGGTATGTTGTAAAGCTGGAGCTAGTGAGACTGTAGCATTCCCAATTGGGGTATTTTGTAAAGTTGGAGCTAGTGAGAGTGTAGCATTCCCAATTGGGGTATGTTGTAAGGCTGGAGCTAGTGAGACTGTAGCATTCCCAATTGGGGTATGTTGTAAGGCTGGAGATAGTGAGACTGTAGCATTCCCATTTGGGGTATGTTGTAAGGCTGGAGATAGTGAGACTGTAGCATTCCCAATTGGGGTATGTTGTAAAGCTGGAGCTAGTGAGACTGTAGCATTCCCAATTGGGGTATGTTGTAAGGCTGGAGATAGTGAGACTGTAGCATTCCCAATTGGGGTATGTTGTAAAGCAAGAGCTAGTGAGACTGTAGCATTCCCAATTGGGGTATGTTATAAAGCTGGAGCTAGTGAGACTGTAGCATTCCCAATTGGGGTATGTTGTAAGGCTGGAGATAGTGAGACTGTAGCATTCCCAATTGGGGTATGTTGTAAAGCTGGAGCTAGTGAGATTGTATCATTCCCAAAAGGGTTATGTTGTGAGGCTAGAGATAATGAGACTTTAGCAATCCCAATTGGGGTATGTTGTAAGGCTGGAGCTAGTGAGACTGTAGCATTCCCAATTGGGGTATGTTGTAAGGCTGGAGATATTGAGACTATATCATTCCCAATAGTGTTATGTTGTGAGGCTAGAGATAATGAGACTTTAGCAATCCCAATTGGGGTATGTTGTAAAGCTGGAGCTAGTGAGACTGTATCATTCCCAATAGGGTTATGTTGTGAGGCTAGAGATAATGAGACTGTAGCATTCCCAATTGGGGTATGTTGTAAGGCTGGAGCTAGTGAGACTGTAGCATTCCCAATTGGGGTATGTTGTAAGGCTGGAGATAGTGAGACTGTATCATTCCCAATAGTGTTATGTTGTGAGGCTAGAGATAATGAGACTTTAGCAATCCCAATTGGGGTATGTTGTAAAGCTGGAGCTAGTGAGACTGTTGCATTCCCAATTGGGGTATTTTGTAAAGCTGGAGCTAGTGAGACTGTAGCATTCCCAATTGGGGTATGTTGTAAAGCTGGAGCTAGTGAGACTGTTGCATTCCCAATTGGGGTATGTTGTAAGGCTGGAGATAGTGAGACTGTTGCATTCCCAATTGGGGTATGTTGTAAAGCTGGAGCTAGTGAGACTGTAGCATTCCCAATTGGGGTATGTTGTAAGGCTGGAGATAGTGAGACTGTAGCATTCCCAATTGGGGTATGTTGTAAGGCTGGAGCTAGTGAGACTGTAGCATTCCCAATTGGGGTATGTTGTAAGGCTGGAGAAAGTGAGACTGTAGCATTCCCAATTGGGGTATTTTGTAAAGCTGGAGCTAGTGAGACTGTAGCATTCCCAATTGGGGTATGTTGTAAAGCTGGAGCTAGTGAGACTGTTGCATTCCCAATTGGGGTATGTTGTAAGGCTGGAGATAGTGAGACTGTTGCATTCCCAATTGGGGTATGTTGTAAAGCTGGAGCTAGTGAGACTGTAGCATTCCCAATTGGGGTATGTTGTAAAGCTGGAGCTAGTGAGACTGTAGCATTCCCAATTGGGGTATGTTGTAAGGCTGGAGATAGTGAGACTGTATCATTCCCAATTGGGTTATGTTGTGAGGCTAGAGATAATGAGACTTAAGCAATCCCAATTGGGGTATGTTGTAAAGCTGGAGCTAGTGAGACTGTAGCAATCCCAATTGGGGTATGTTGTAAAGCTGGAGCTAGTGAGACTGTAGCATTCCCAATTGGGGTATGTTGTAAGGCTGGAGATAGTGAGACTGTAGCATTCCCAATTGGGGTATGTTTTAAAGCTGGAGCTAGTGAGACTGTAGCTTTCCCAATTGGGGTATGTTGTAAGGCTGGAGATAGTGAGACTGTAGCATTCCCAATTGGGGTATGTTGTAAAGCTGGAGCTAGTGAGACTGTATCATTTCCAATAGGGTTATGTTGTGAGGCTAAAGATAATGAGACTTTAGCAATCCCAATTGGGGTATGTTTTAAAGCTGGAGCTAGTGAGACTGTAGCTTTCCCAATTGGGGTATGTTGTAAGGCTGGAGATAGTGAGACTGTAGCATTCCCAATTGGGGTATGTTGTAAAGCTGGAGCTAGTGAGATTGTATCATTCCCAAAAGGGTTATGTTGTGAGGCTAGAGATAATGAGACTTTAGCAATCCCAATTGGGGTATGTTGTAAGGCTGGAGCTAGTGAGACTGTAGCATTCCCAATTGGGGTATGTTGTAAGGCTGGAGATAGTGAGACTATATCATTCCCAATAGTGTTATGTTGTGAGGCTAGAGATAATGAGACTTTAGCAATCCCAATTGGGGTATGTTGTAAAGCTGGAGCTAGTGAGACTGTATCATTCCCAATAGGGTTATGTTGTGAGGCTAGAGATAATGAGACTGTAGCATTCCCAATTGGGGTATGTTGTAAGGCTGGAGCTAGTGAGACTGTAGCATTCCCAATTGGGGTATGTTGTAAGGCTGGAGATAGTGAGACTGTATCATTCCCAATAGTGTTATGTTGTGAGGCTAGAGATAATGAGACTTTAGCAATCCCAATTGGGGTATGTTGTAAAGCTGGAGCTAGTGAGACTGTTGCATTCCCAATTGGGGTATTTTGTAAAGCTGGAGCTAGTGAGACTGTAGCATTCCCAATTGGGGTATGTTGTAAAGCTGGAGCTAGTGAGACTGTTGCATTCCCAATTGGGGTATGTTGTAAGGCTGGAGATAGTGAGACTGTTGCATTCCCAATTGGGGTATGTTGTAAAGCTGGAGCTAGTGAGACTGTAGCATTCCCAATTGGGGTATGTTGTAAGGCTGGAGATAGTGAGACTGTAGCATTCCCAATTGGGGTATGTTGTAAAGCTGGAGCTAGTGAGACTGTAGCATTCACAATTGGGGTATGTTGTAAAGCTGGAGCTAGTGTTACTGTAGCATTCCCAATTGGGGTATGTTGTAAGGCTGGAGATAGTGAGACTGTATCATTCCCAAAAGGGTTATGTTGTGAGGCTAGAGATAATGAGACTTTAACAATCCCAATTGGGGTATGTTGTAAATCTGGAGCTAGTGACACAGTAGCATTCCCAATTGGGGTATGTTGTAAAGCTGGAGCTAGTGAGACTGTAGCAATCTCAATTTGGGTATGTTGTAAAGCTGGAGCTAGTGAGACTGTAGCATTCCCAATTGGGGTATTTTGTAAAGTTGGAGCTAGTGAGAGTGTAGCATTCCCAATTGGGGTATGTTGTAAGGCTGGAGCTAGTGAGACTGTAGCATTCCCAATTGGGGTATGTTGTAAGGCTGGAGATAGTGAGACTGTAGCATTCCCATTTGGGGTATGTTGTAAGGCTGGAGATAGTGAGACTGTAGCATTCCCAATTGGGGTATGTTGTAAAGCTGGAGCTAGTGAGACTGTAGCATTCCCAATTGGGGTATGTTGTAAGGCTGGAGATAGTGAGACTGTAGCATTCCCAATTGGGGTATGTTGTAAAGCAAGAGCTAGTGAGACTGTAGCATTCCCAATTGGGGTATGTTATAAAGCTGGAGCTAGTGAGACTGTAGCATTCCCAATTGGGGTATGTTGTAAGGCTGGAGATAGTGAGACTGTAGCATTCCCAATTGGGGTATGTTGTAAAGCTGGAGCTAGTGAGATTGTATCATTCCCAAAAGGGTTATGTTGTGAGGCTAGAGATAATGAGACTTTAGCAATCCCAATTGGGGTATGTTGTAAGGCTGGAGCTAGTGAGACTGTAGCATTCCCAATTGGGGTATGTTGTAAGGCTGGAGATATTGAGACTATATCATTCCCAATAGTGTTATGTTGTGAGGCTAGAGATAATGAGACTTTAGCAATCCCAATTGGGGTATGTTGTAAAGCTGGAGCTAGTGAGACTGTATCATTCCCAATAGGGTTATGTTGTGAGGCTAGAGATAATGAGACTGTAGCATTCCCAATTGGGGTATGTTGTAAGGCTGGAGCTAGTGAGACTGTAGCATTCCCAATTGGGGTATGTTGTAAGGCTGGAGATAGTGAGACTGTATCATTCCCAATAGTGTTATGTTGTGAGGCTAGAGATAATGAGACTTTAGCAATCCCAATTGGGGTATGTTGTAAAGCTGGAGCTAGTGAGACTGTTGCATTCCCAATTGGGGTATTTTGTAAAGCTGGAGCTAGTGAGACTGTAGCATTCCCAATTGGGGTATGTTGTAAAGCTGGAGCTAGTGAGACTGTTGCATTCCCAATTGGGGTATGTTGTAAGGCTGGAGATAGTGAGACTGTTGCATTCCCAATTGGGGTATGTTGTAAAGCTGGAGCTAGTGAGACTGTAGCATTCCCAATTGGGGTATGTTGTAAGGCTGGAGATAGTGAGACTGTAGCATTCCCAATTGGGGTATGTTGTAAGGCTGGAGAAAGTGAGACTGTAGCATTCCCAATTGGGGTATTTTGTAAAGCTGGAGCTAGTGAGACTGTAGCATTCCCAATTGGGGTATGTTGTAAAGCTGGAGCTAGTGAGACTGTTGCATTCCCAATTGGGGTATGTTGTAAGGCTGGAGATAGTGAGACTGTTGCATTCCCAATTGGGGTATGTTGTAAAGCTGGAGCTAGTGAGACTGTAGCATTCCCAATTGGGGTATGTTGTAAAGCTGGAGCTAGTGAGACTGTAGCATTCCCAATTGGGGTATGTTGTAAGGCTGGAGATAGTGAGACTGTATCATTCCCAATTGGGTTATGTTGTGAGGCTAGAGATAATGAGACTTAAGCAATCCCAATTGGGGTATGTTGTAAAGCTGGAGCTAGTGAGACTGTAGCAATCCCAATTGGGGTATGTTGTAAAGCTGGAGCTAGTGAGACTGTAGCATTCCCAATTGGGGTATGTTGTAAGGCTGGAGATAGTGAGACTGTATCATTCCCAATTGGGTTATGTTGTGAGGCTAGAGATAATGAGACTTGAGCAATCCCAATTGGGGTATGTTGTAAAGCTGGAGCTAGTGAGACTGTAGCATTCCCAATTGGGGTATGTTGTAAGGCTGGAGCTAGTGAGACTGTAGCATTCCCGATTGGGGTATGTTGAAAAGCTGGAGCTAGTGAGACTGTAGCATTCCCAATTGGGGTATGTTGAAATCTGGAACTAGTGAGACTGTAGCATTCCCAATTGGGGTATGTTGTATGGCTGGAGATAGTGAGACTGTAGCATTCCCAATTGGGGTATGTTGTAAGGCTGGAGATAGTGAGACTGTAGCAATCCCAATTGGGGTATGTTGTAAAGCTGGAGCTAGTGAGACTGTAGCATTCACAATTGGGGTATGTTGTAAAGCTGGAGCTAGTGAGACTGTAGCATTCCCAATTGGGGTATGTTGTAAGGCTGGAGATAGTGAGACTGTATCATTCCCAAAAGGGTTATGTTGTGAGGCTAGAGATAATGAGACTTTAACAATCCCAATTGGGGTATGTTGTAAATCTGGAGCTAGTGACACAGTAGCATTCCCAATTGGGGTATGTTGTAAAGCTGGAGCTAGTGAGACTGTAGCAATCTCAATTGGGGTATGTTGTAAAGCTGGAGCTAGTGAGACTGTAGCATTCCCAATTGGGGTATTTTGTAAAGTTGGAGCTAGTGAGAGTGTAGCATTCCCAATTGGGGTATGTTGTAAGGCTGGAGCTAGTGAGACTGTAGCATTCCCAATTGGGGTATGTTGTAAGGCTGGAGATAGTGAGACTGTAGCATTCCCATTTGGGGTATGTTGTAAGGCTGGAGATAGTGAGACTGTAGCATTCCCAATTGGGGTATGTTGTAAAGCTGGAGCTAGTGAGACTGTAGCATTCCCAATTGGGGTATGTTGTAAGGCTGGAGATAGTGAGACTGTAGCATTCCCAATTGGGGTATGTTGTAAAGCTGGAGCTAGTGAGACTGTAGCATTCCCAATTGGGGTATGTTGTAAAGCTGGAGCTAGTGAGACTGTAGCATTCCCAATTGGGGTATGTTGTAAAGCTGGAGCTAGTGAGACTGTAGCATTCCCAATTGGGGTATGTTGAAATCTGGAACTAGTGAGACTGTAGCATTCCCAATTGGGGTATGTTGTATGGCTGGAGATAGTGAGACTGTAGCATTCCCAAAAGGGTTATGTTGTGAGGCTAGAGATAATGAGACTTTAACAATCCCAATTGGGGTATGTTGTAAATCTGGAGCTAGTGACACAGTAGCATTCCCAATTGGGGTATGTTGTAAAGCTGGAGCTAGTGAGACTGTAGCAATCTCAATTGGGGTATGTTGTAAAGCTGGAGCTAGTGAGACTGTAGCATTCCCAATTGGGGTATTTTGTAAAGTTGGAGCTAGTGAGAGTGTAGCATTCCCAATTGGGGTATGTTGTAAGGCTGGAGCTAGTGAGACTGTAGCATTCCCAATTGGGGTATGTTGTAAGGCTGGAGATAGTGAGACTGTAGCATTCCCATTTGGGGTATGTTGTAAGGCTGGAGATAGTGAGACTGTAGCATTCCCAATTGGGGTATGTTGTAAAGCTGGAGCTAGTGAGACTGTAGCATTCCCAATTGGGGTATGTTGTAAGGCTGGAGATAGTGAGACTGTAGCATTCCCAATTGGGGTATGTTGTAAAGCTGGAGCTAGTGAGACTGTAGCATTCCCAATTGGGGTATGTTGTAAAGCTGGAGCTAGTGAGACTGTAGCATTCCCAATTGGGGTATGTTGTAAAGCTGGAGCTAGTGAGACTGTAGCATTCCCAATTGGGGTATGTTGTAAGGCTGGAGATAGTGAGACTGTAGCATTCCCAATTGGGGTATGTTGTAAAGCTGTAGCTAGTGAGACTGTAGCATTCCCAATTGGGGTATGTTGTAAGGCTGGAGATAGTGAGACTGTAGCATTCCCAATTGGGGTATGTTGTAAAGCTGGAGCTAGTGAGACTGTAGCATTCCCAATTGGGGTATGTTGTAAAGCTGGAGCTAGTGAGACTGTAGCATTCCCAATTGGGGTATGTTGTAAGGCTGGAGATAGTGAGACTGTATCATTCCCAATTGGGTTATGTTGTGAGGCTAGAGATAATGAGACTTAAGCAATCCCAATTGGGGTATGTTGTAAAGCTGGAGCTAGTGAGACTGTAGCAATCCCAATTGGGGTATGTTGTAAAGCTGGAGCTAGTGAGACTGTAGCATTCCCAATTGGGGTATGTTGTAAGGCTGGAGATAGTGAGACTGTAGCATTCCCAATTGGGGTATGTTTTAAAGCTGGAGCTAGTGAGACTGTAGCATTCCCAATTGGGGTATGTTGTAAAGCTGGAGCTAGTGAGACTGTAGCATTCCCAATTGGGGTATGTTGTAAGGCTGGAGATAGTGAGACTGTATCATTCCCAATTGGGTTATGTTGTGAGGCTAGAGATAATGAGACTTAAGCAATTCCAATTGGGGTATGTTGTAAAGCTGGAGCTAGTGAGACTGTAGCAATCCCAATTGGGGTATGTTGTAAAGCTGGAGCTAGTGAGACTGTAGCATTCCCAATTGGGGTATGTTGTAAGGCTGGAGATAGTGAGACTGTAGCATTCCCAATTGGGGTATGTTTTAAAGCTGGAGCTAGTGAGACTGTAGCTTTCCCAATTGGGGTATGTTGTAAGGCTGGAGATAGTGAGACTGTAGCATTCCCAATTGGGGTATGTTGTAAAGCTGGAGCTAGTGAGACTGTATCATTTCCAATAGGGTTATGTTGTGAGGCTAAAGATAATGAGACTTTAGCAATCCCAATTGGGGTATGTTTTAAAGCTGGAGCTAGTGAGACTGTAGCTTTCCCAATTGGGGTATGTTGTAAGGCTGGAGATAGTGAGACTGTAGCATTCCCAATTGGGGTATGTTGTAAAGCTGGAGCTAGTGAGATTGTATCATTCCCAAAAGGGTTATGTTGTGAGGCTAGAGATAATGAGACTTTAGCAATCCCAATTGGGGTATGTTGTAAGGCTGGAGCTAGTGAGACTGTAGCATTCCCAATTGGGGTATGTTGTAAGGCTGGAGATAGTGAGACTGTAGCATTCCCAATTGGGGTATGTTGTAAAGCTGGAGCTAGTGAGACTGTAGCATTCCCAATTGGGGTATGTTGTAAAGCTGGAGCTAGTGAGACTGTAGCATTCCCAAATGGGGTATGTTTTAAAGCTGGAGCTAGTGAGACTGTAGCATTCCCAATTGGGGTACGTTGTAAGGCTGGAGCTAGTGAGACTGTAGCATTCCCAATTGGGGTATGTTGTAAAGCTGGAGCTAGTGAGACTGTAGCATTCCCAATTGGGGTTTATTGTAAGGCTGGAGATAGTGAGACTGTAGCATTCCCAATTGGGGTATGTTGTAAAGCTGGAGCAAGTGAGACTGTAGCATTCCCAATTGGGGTATGTTGTTAGGCTGGAGATAGTGAGACTGTAGCATTCCCAATTGGGGTATGTTGAAATCTGGAACTAGTGAGACTGTAGCATTCCCAATTGGGGTATGTTGTATGGCTGGAGATAGTGAGACTGTAGCATTCCCAATTGGGGTATGTTGTAAAGCTGCAGCTAGTGAGACTGTAGCATTCCCAATTGGGGTATGTTGTAAAGCTGGAGCTAGTGAGACTGTAGCATTCCCAATTGGGGTATGTTGTAAGGCTGGAGATAGTGAGACTGTAGCATTCCCAATTGGGGTATGTTGTTAGGCTGGAGATAGTGAGACTGTAGCATTCCCAATTGGGGTATGTTGAAATCTGGAACTAGTGAGACTGTAGCATTCCCAATTGGGGTATGTTGTATGGCTGGAGATAGTGAGACTGTAGCATTCCCAATTGGGGTATGTTGTAAAGCTGCAGCTAGTGAGACTGTAGCATTCCCAATTGGGGTATGTTGTAAAGCTGGAGCTAGTGAGACTGTAGCATTCCCAATTGGGGTATGTTGTAAGGCTGGAGATAGTGAGACTGTAGCATTCCCAATTGGGGTATGTTGTAAGGCTGGAGATAGTGAGACTGTAGCATTCCCAATTGGGGTATGTTGTAAAGCTGGAGCTAGTGAGACTGTAGCATTCCCAATTGGGGTATGTTGTAAAGCTGGAGCTAGTGAGACTGTAGCATTCCCAATTGGGGTATGTTGAAATCTGGAACTAGTGAGACTGTAGCATTCCCAATTGGGGTATGTTGTATGGCTGGAGATAGTGAGACTGTAGCATTCCCAATTGGGGTATGTTGTAAAGCTGGAGCTAGTGAGACTGTAGCATTCCCAATTGGGGTATGTTGTAAGGCTGGAGCTAGTGAGACTGTAGCATTCCCAATTGGGGTATGTTGTAAGGCTGGAGATAGTGAGACTGTAGCATTCCCAATTGGGGTATGTTGTAAAGCTGGAGCTAGTGAGACTGTAGCATTCCCAATTGGGGTATGTTGTAAAGCTGGAGCTAGTGAGACTGTAGCATTCCCAATTGGGGTATGTTGTAAGGCTGGAGCTAGTGAGACTGTAGCATTCCCGATTGGGGTATGTTGAAAAGCTGGAGCTAGTGAGACTGTAGCATTCCCAATTGGGGTATGTTGAAATCTGGAACTAGTGAGACTGTAGCATTCCCAATTGGGGTATTTGTATGGCTGGAGATAGTGAGACTGTAGCATTCCCAATTGGGGTATGTTGTAAGGCTGGAGATAGTGAGACTGTAGCAATCCCAATTGGGGTATGTTGTAAAGCTGGAGCTAGTGAGACTGTAGCATTCACAATTGGGGTATGTTGTAAAGCTGGAGCTAGTGTTACTGTAGCATTCCCAATTGGGGTATGTTGTAAGGCTGGAGATAGTGAGACTGTATCATTCCCAAAAGGGTTATGTTGTGAGGCTACAGATAATGAGACTTTAACAATCCCAATTGGGGTATGTTGTAAATCTGGAGCTAGTGACACAGTAGCATTCCCAATTGGGGTATGTTGTAAAGCTGGAGCTAGTGAGACTGTAGCAATCTCAATTGGGGTATGTTGTAAAGCTGGAGCTAGTGAGACTGTAGCATTCCCAATTGGGGTATTTTGTAAAGTTGGAGCTAGTGAGAGTGTAGCATTCCCAATTGGGGTATGTTGTAAGGCTGGAGCTAGTGAGACTGTAGCATTCCCAATTGGGGTATGTTGTAAGGCTGGAGATAGTGAGACTGTAGCATTCCCAATTGGGGTATGTTGTAAGGCTGGAGATAGTGAGACTGTAGCATTCCCAATTGGGGTATGTTGTAAAGCTGTAGCTAGTGAGACTGTAGCATTCCCAATTGGGGTATGTTGTAAGGCTGGAGATAGTGAGACTGTAGCATTCCCAATTGGGGTATGTTGTAAAGCTGGAGCTAGTGAGACTGTAGCATTCCCAATTGGGGTATGTTGTAAAGCTGGAGCTAGTGAGACTGTAGCATTCCCAATTGGGGTATGTTGTAAGGCTGGAGATAGTGAGACTGTATCATTCCCAATTGGGTTATGTTGTGAGGCTAGAGATAATGAGACTTAAGCAATCCCAATTGGGGTATGTTGTAAAGCTGGAGCTAGTGAGACTGTAGCAATCCCAATTGGGGTATGTTGTAAAGCTGGAGCTAGTGAGACTGTAGCATTCCCAATTGGGGTATGTTGTAAGGCTGGAGATAGTGAGACTGTAGCATTCCCAATTGGGGTATGTTTTAAAGCTGGAGCTAGTGAGACTGTAGCATTCCCAATTGGGGTATGTTGTAAAGCTGGAGCTAGTGAGACTGTAGCATTCCCAATTGGGGTATGTTGTAAGGCTGGAGATAGTGAGACTGTATCATTCCCAATTGGGTTATGTTGTGAGGCTAGAGATAATGAGACTTAAGCAATTCCAATTGGGGTATGTTGTAAAGCTGGAGCTAGTGAGACTGTAGCAATCCCAATTGGGGTATGTTGTAAAGCTGGAGCTAGTGAGACTGTAGCATTCCCAATTGGGGTATGTTGTAAGGCTGGAGATAGTGAGACTGTAGCATTCCCAATTGGGGTATGTTTTAAAGCTGGAGCTAGTGAGACTGTAGCTTTCCCAATTGGGGTATGTTGTAAGGCTGGAGATAGTGAGACTGTAGCATTCCCAATTGGGGTATGTTGTAAAGCTGGAGCTAGTGAGACTGTATCATTTCCAATAGGGTTATGTTGTGAGGCTAAAGATAATGAGACTTTAGCAATCCCAATTGGGGTATGTTTTAAAGCTGGAGCTAGTGAGACTGTAGCTTTCCCAATTGGGGTATGTTGTAAGGCTGGAGATAGTGAGACTGTAGCATTCCCAATTGGGGTATGTTGTAAAGCTGGAGCTAGTGAGATTGTATCATTCCCAAAAGGGTTATGTTGTGAGGCTAGAGATAATGAGACTTTAGCAATCCCAATTGGGGTATGTTGTAAGGCTGGAGCTAGTGAGACTGTAGCATTCCCAATTGGGGTATGTTGTAAGGCTGGAGATAGTGAGACTGTAGCATTCCCAATTGGGGTATGTTGTAAGGCTGGAGCTAGTGAGACTGTAGCATTCCCAATTGGGGTATGTTGTAAGGCTGGAGATAGTGAGACTGTATCATTCCCAATTGGGTTATGTTGTGAGGCTAGAGATAATGAGACTTGAGCAATCCCAATTGGGGTATGTTGTAAAGCTGGAGCTAGTGAGACTGTAGCATTCCCAATTGGGGTATGTTGTAAGGCTGGAGCTAGTGAGACTGTAGCATTCCCGATTGGGGTATGTTGAAAAGCTGGAGCTAGTGAGACTGTAGCATTCCCAATTGGGGTATGTTGAAATCTGGAACTAGTGAGACTGTAGCATTCCCAATTGGGGTATGTTGTATGGCTGGAGATAGTGAGACTGTAGCATTCCCAATTGGGGTATGTTGTAAGGCTGGAGATAGTGAGACTGTAGCAATCCCAATTGGGGTATGTTGTAAAGCTGGAGCTAGTGAGACTGTAGCATTCACAATTGGGGTATGTTGTAAAGCTGGAGCTAGTGTTACTGTAGCATTCCCAATTGGGGTATGTTGTAAGGCTGGAGATAGTGAGACTGTATCATTCCCAAAAGGGTTATGTTGTGAGGCTAGAGATAATGAGACTTTAACAATCCCAATTGGGGTATGTTGTAAATCTGGAGCTAGTGACACAGTAGCATTCCCAATTGGGGTATGTTGTAAAGCTGGAGCTAGTGAGACTGTAGCAATCTCAATTGGGGTATGTTGTAAAGCTGGAGCTAGTGAGACTGTAGCATTCCCAATTGGGGTATTTTGTAAAGTTGGAGCTAGTGAGAGTGTAGCATTCCCAATTGGGGTATGTTGTAAGGCTGGAGCTAGTGAGACTGTAGCATTCCCAATTGGGGTATGTTGTAAGGCTGGAGATAGTGAGACTGTAGCATTCCCATTTGGGGTATGTTGTAAGGCTGGAGATAGTGAGACTGTAGCATTCCCAATTGGGGTATGTTGTAAAGCTGGAGCTAGTGAGACTGTAGCATTCCCAATTGGGGTATGTTGTAAGGCTGGAGATAGTGAGACTGTAGCATTACCAATTGGGGTATGTTGTAAAGCTGGAGCTAGTGAGACTGTAGCATTCCCAATTGGGGTATGTTGTAAAGCTGGAGCTAGTGAGACTGTAGCATTCCCAATTGGGGTATGTTGTAAAGCTGGAGCTAGTGAGACTGTAGCATTCCCAATTGGGGTATGTTGAAATCTGGAACTAGTGAGACTGTAGCATTCCCAATTGGGGTATGTTGTATGGCTGGAGATAGTGAGACTGTAGCATTCCCAATTGGGGTATGTTGTAAAGCTGGAGCTAGTGAGACTGTAGCATTCCCAATTGGGGTATGTTGTAAGGCTGGAGCTAGTGAGACTGTAGCATTCCCAATTGGGGTATGTTGTAAGGCTGGAGATAGTGAGACTGTAGCATTCCCAATTGGGGTATGTTGTAAAGCTGGAGCTAGTGAGACTGTAGCATTCCCAATTGGGGTATGTTGTAAAGCTGGAGCTAGTGAGACTGTAGCATTCCCAATTGGGGTATGTTGTAAGGCTGGAGATAGTGAGACTGTATCATTCCCAATTGGGTTATGTTGTGAGGCTAGAGATAATGAGACTTAAGCAATCCCAATTGGGGTATGTTGTAAAGCTGGAGCTTGTGAGACTGTAGCAATCCCAATTGGGGTATGTTGTAAAGCTGGAGCTAGTGAGACTGTAGCATTCCCAATTGGGGTATGTTGTATGGCTGGAGATAGTGAGACTGTAGCATTCCCAATTGGGGTATGTTGTAAAGCTGCAGCTAGTGAGACTGTAGCATTCCCAATTGGGGTATGTTGTAAAGCTGGAGCTAGTGAGACTGTAGCATTCCCAATTGGGGTATGTTGTAAGGCTGGAGATAGTGAGACTGTAGCATTCCCAATTGGGGTATGTTGTTAGGCTGGAGATAGTGAGACTGTAGCATTCCCAATTGGGGTATGTTGAAATCTGGAACTAGTGAGACTGTAGCATTCCCAATTGGGGTATGTTGTATGGCTGGAGATAGTGAGACTGTAGCATTCCCAATTGGGGTATGTTGTAAAGCTGCAGCTAGTGAGACTGTAGCATTCCCAATTGGGGTATGTTGTAAAGCTGGAGCTAGTGAGACTGTAGCATTCCCAATTGGGGTATGTTGTAAGGCTGGAGATAGTGAGACTGTAGCATTCCCAATTGGGGTATGTTGTAAGGCTGGAGATAGTGAGACTGTAGCATTCCCAATTGGGGTATGTTGTAAAGCTGGAGCTAGTGAGACTGTAGCATTCCCAATTGGGGTATGTTGTAAAGCTGGAGCTAGTGAGACTGTAGCATTCCCAATTGGGGTATGTTGAAATCTGGAACTAGTGAGACTGTAGCATTCCCAATTGGGGTATGTTGTATGGCTGGAGATAGTGAGACTGTAGCATTCCCAATTGGGGTATGTTGTAAAGCTGGAGCTAGTGAGACTGTAGCATTCCCAATTGGGGTATGTTGTAAGGCTGGAGCTAGTGAGACTGTAGCATTCCCAATTGGGGTATGTTGTAAGGCTGGAGATAGTGAGACTGTAGCATTCCCAATTGGGGTATGTTGTAAAGCTGGAGCTAGTGAGACTGTAGCATTCCCAATTGGGGTATGTTGTAAAGCTGGAGCTAGTGAGACTGTAGCATTCCCAATTGGGGTATGTTGTAAGGCTGGAGCTAGTGAGACTGTAGCATTCCCGATTGGGGTATGTTGAAAAGCTGGAGCTAGTGAGACTGTAGCATTCCCAATTGGGGTATGTTGAAATCTGGAACTAGTGAGACTGTAGCATTCCCAATTGGGGTATGTTGTATGGCTGGAGATAGTGAGACTGTAGCATTCCCAATTGGGGTATGTTGTAAGGCTGGAGATAGTGAGACTGTAGCAATCCCAATTGGGGTATGTTGTAAAGCTGGAGCTAGTGAGACTGTAGCATTCACAATTGGGGTATGTTGTAAAGCTGGAGCTAGTGTTACTGTAGCATTCCCAATTGGGGTATGTTGTAAGGCTGGAGATAGTGAGACTGTATCATTCCCAAAAGGGTTATGTTGTGAGGCTACAGATAATGAGACTTTAACAATCCCAATTGGGGTATGTTGTAAATCTGGAGCTAGTGACACAGTAGCATTCCCAATTGGGGTATGTTGTAAAGCTGGAGCTAGTGAGACTGTAGCAATCTCAATTGGGGTATGTTGTAAAGCTGGAGCTAGTGAGACTGTAGCATTCCCAATTGGGGTATTTTGTAAAGTTGGAGCTAGTGAGAGTGTAGCATTCCCAATTGGGGTATGTTGTAAGGCTGGAGCTAGTGAGACTGTAGCATTCCCAATTGGGGTATGTTGTAAGGCTGGAGATAGTGAGACTGTAGCATTCCCAATTGGGGTATGTTGTAAGGCTGGAGATAGTGAGACTGTAGCATTCCCAATTGGGGTATGTTGTAAAGCTGTAGCTAGTGAGACTGTAGCATTCCCAATTGGGGTATGTTGTAAGGCTGGAGATAGTGAGACTGTAGCATTCCCAATTGGGGTATGTTGTAAAGCTGGAGCTAGTGAGACTGTAGCATTCCCAATTGGGGTATGTTGTAAAGCTGGAGCTAGTGAGACTGTAGCATTTCCAATTGGGGTATGTTGTAAGGCTGGAGATAGTGAGACTGTATCATTCCCAATTGGGTTATGTTGTGAGGCTAGAGATAATGAGACTTAAGCAATCCCAATTGGGGTATGTTGTAAAGCTGGAGCTAGTGAGACTGTAGCAATCCCAATTGGGGTATGTTGTAAAGCTGGAGCTAGTGAGACTGTAGCATTCCCAATTGGGGTATGTTGTAAGGCTGGAGATAGTGAGACTGTAGCATTCCCAATTGGGGTATGTTTTAAAGCTGGAGCTAGTGAGACTGTAGCATTCCCAATTGGGGTATGTTGTAAGGCTGGAGCTAGTGAGACTGTAGCATTCCCAATTGGGGTATGTTGTAAGGCTGGAGATAGTGAGACTGTATCATTCCCAATTGGGTTATGTTGTGAGGCTAGAGATAATGAGACTTAAGCAATTCCAATTGGGGTATGTTGTAAAGCTGGAGCTAGTGAGACTGTAGCAATCCCAATTGGGGTATGTTGTAAAGCTGGAGCTAGTGAGACTGTAGCATTCCCAATTGGGGTATGTTGTAAGGCTGGAGATAGTGAGACTGTAGCATTCCCAATTGGGGTATGTTTTAAAGCTGGAGCTAGTGAGACTGTAGCTTTCCCAATTGGGGTATGTTGTAAGGCTGGAGATAGTGAGACTGTAGCATTCCCAATTGGGGTATGTTGTAAAGCTGGAGCTAGTGAGACTGTATCATTTCCAATAGGGTTATGTTGTGAGGCTAAAGATAATGAGACTTTAGCAATCCCAATTGGGGTATGTTTTAAAGCTGGAGCTAGTGAGACTGTAGCTTTCCCAATTGGGGTATGTTGTAAGGCTGGAGATAGTGAGACTGTAGCATTCCCAATTGGGGTATGTTGTAAAGCTGGAGCTAGTGAGATTGTATCATTCCCAAAAGGGTTATGTTGTGAGGCTAGAGATAATGAGACTTTAGCAATCCCAATTGGGGTATGTTGTAAGGCTGGAGCTAGTGAGACTGTAGCATTCCCAATTGGGGTATGTTGTAAGGCTGGAGATAGTGAGACTGTAGCATTCCCAATTGGGGTATGTTGTAAGGCTGGAGCTAGTGAGACTGTAGCATTCCCAATTGGGGTATGTTGTAAGGCTGGAGATAGTGAGACTGTATCATTCCCAATTGGGTTATGTTGTGAGGCTAGAGATAATGAGACTTGAGCAATCCCAATTGGGGTATGTTGTAAAGCTGGAGCTAGTGAGACTGTAGCATTCCCAATTGGGGTATGTTGTAAGGCTGGAGCTAGTGAGACTGTAGCATTCCCGATTGGGGTATGTTGAAAAGCTGGAGCTAGTGAGACTGTAGCATTCCCAATTGGGGTATGTTGAAATCTGGAACTAGTGAGACTGTAGCATTCCCAATTGGGGTATGTTGTATGGCTGGAGATAGTGAGACTGTAGCATTCCCAATTGGGGTATGTTGTAAGGCTGGAGATAGTGAGACTGTATCATTCCCAATAGGGTTATGTTGTGAGGCTAGAGATAATGAGACTTTAGCAATCCCAATTGGGGTATTTTGTAAAGCTGGAGCTAGTGAGACTCTAGCATTCCCAATTGGGGTATGTTGTAAGGCTGGAGCTAGTGAGACTGTAGCATTCCCAATTGGGGTATGTTGTAAGGCTGGAGATAGTGAGACTGTAGCATTCCCAATTGGGGTATGTTGTAAGGCTGGAGATAGTGAGACTGTAGCATTCCCAATTGGGGTATGTTGTAAAGCTGGAGCTAGTGAGACTGTAGCATTCCCAATTGGGGTATGTTGTAAAGCTGGAGCTAGTGAGACTGTAGCATTCCCAATTGGGGTATGTTGAAATCTGGAACTAGTGAGACTGTAGCATTCCCAATTGGGGTATGTTGTATGGCTGGAGATAGTGAGACTGTAGCATTCCCAATTGGGGTATGTTGTAAAGCTGGAGCTAGTGAGACTGTAGCATTCCCAATTGGGGTATGTTGTAAAGCTGGAGCTAGTGAGACTGTAGCATTCTCAATTGGGGTATGTTGTAAAGCTGGAGATAGTGAGACTGTAGCATTCCCAATTGGGGTATGTTGAAATCTGGAACTAGTGAGACTGTAGCATTCCCAATTGGGGTATGTTGTATGGCTGGAGATAGTGAGACTGTAGCATTCCCAATTGGGGTATGTTGTAAGGCTGGAGCTAGTGAGACTGTAGCATTCCCAATTGGGGTATGTTGTAAGGCTGGAGATAGTGAGACTGTAGCATTCCCAATTGGGGTATGTTGTAAAGCTGGAGCTAGTGAGACTGTAGCATTCCCAATTGGGTTATGTTGTGAGGCTAGAGATAATGAGACTTTAGCAATCCCAATTGGGGTATTTTGTAAAGCTGGAGCTAGTGAGACTGTAGCATTCCCAATTGGGGTATGTTGTAAGGCTGGAGCTAGTGAGACTGTAGCATTCCCAATTGGGGTATGTTGTAAGGCTGGAGATAGTGAGACTGTAGCATTCCCAATTGGGGTATGTTGTAAGGCTGGAGATAGTGAGACTGTAGCATTCCCAATTGGGGTATGTTGTAAAGCTGGAGCTAGTGAGACTGTAGCATTCCCAATTGGGGTATGTTGTAAGGCTGGAGCTAGTGAGACTGTAGCATTCCTGATTGGGGTATGTTGAAAAGCTGGAGCTAGTGAGACTGTAGCATTCCCAATTGGGGTATGTTGAAATCTGGAACTAGTGAGACTGTAGCATTCCCAATTGGGGTATGTTGTATGGCTGGAGATAGTGAGACTGTAGCATTCCCAATTGGGGTATGTTGTAAGGCTGGAGATAGTGAGACTGTAGCAATCCCAATTGGGGTATGTTGTAAAGCTGGAGCTAGTGAGACTGTAGCATTCCCAATTGGGGTATGTTGTAAAGCTGGAGCTAGTGAGACTGTAGCATTCTCAATTGGGGTATGTTGTAAAGCTGGAGATAGTGAGACTGTAGCATTCCCAATTGGGGTATGTTGAAATCTGGAACTAGTGAGACTGTAGCATTCCCAATTGGGGTATGTTGTATGGCTGGAGATAGTGAGACTGTAGCATTCCCAATTGGGGTATGTTGTAAGGCTGGAGCTAGTGAGACTGTAGCATTCCCAATTGGGGTATGTTGTAAGGCTGGAGATAGTGAGACTGTAGCATTCCCAATTGGGGTATGTTGTAAAGCTGGAGCTAGTGAGACTGTAGCATTCCCAATTGGGTTATGTTGTGAGGCTAGAGATAATGAGACTTTAGCAATCCCAATTGGGGTATTTTGTAAAGCTGGAGCTAGTGAGACTGTAGCATTCCCAATTGGGGTATGTTGTAAGGCTGGAGCTAGTGAGACTGTAGCATTCCCAATTGGGGTATGTTGTAAGGCTGGAGATAGTGAGACTGTAGCATTCCCAATTGGGGTATGTTGTAAGGCTGGAGATAGTGAGACTGTAGCATTCCCAATTGGGGTATGTTGTAAATTTGGAGCTAGTGAGACTGTTGCATTCCCAATTGGGGTATGTTGTAAGGCTGGAGCTAGTGAGACTGTAGCATTCCTGATTGGGGTATGTTGAAAAGCTGGAGCTAGTGAGACTGTAGCATTCCCAATTGGGGTATGTTGAAATCTGGAACTAGTGAGACTGTAGCATTCCCAATTGGGGTATGTTGTATGGCTGGAGATAGTGAGACTGTAGCATTCCCAATTGGGGTATGTTGTAAGGCTGGAGATAGTGAGACTGTAGCAATCCCAATTGGGGTATGTTGTAAAGCTGGAGCTAGTGAGACTGTAGCATTCACAATTGGGGTATGTTGTAAAGCTGGAGCTAGTGTTACTGTAGCATTCCCAATTGGGGTATGTTGTAAGGCTGGAGATAGTGAGACTGTATCATTCCCAAAAGGGTTATGTTGTGAGGCTAGAGATAATGAGACTTTAACAATCCCAATTGGGGTATGTTGTAAATCTGGAGCTAGTGACACAGTAGCATTCCCAATTGGGGTATGTTGTAAAGCTGGAGCTAGTGAGACTGTAGCAATCTCAATTGGGGTATGTTGTAAAGCTGGAGCTAGTGAGACTGTAGCATTCCCAATTGGGGTATTTTGTAAAGTTGGAGCTAGTGAGAGTGTAGCATTCCCAATTGGGGTATGTTGTAAGGCTGGAGCTAGTGAGACTGTAGCATTCCCAATTGGGGTATGTTGTAAGGCTGGAGATAGTGAGACTGTAGCATTCCCAATTGGGGTATGTTGTAAGGCTGGAGATAGTGAGACTGTAGCATTCCCAATTGGGGTATGTTGTAAAGCTGGAGCTAGTGAGACTGTAGCATTCCCAATTGGGGTATGTTGTAAGGCTGGAGATAGTGAGACTGTAGCATTCCCAATTGGGGTATGTTGTAAAGCTGGAGCTAGTGAGACTGTAGCATTCCCAATTGGGGTCTGTTGTAAAGCTGGAGCTAGTGAGACTGTAGCATTCCCAATTGGGGTATGTTGAAATCTGGAGCTAGTGAGACTGTAGCATTCCTAATTGGGGTATGTTGTAAGGCTGGAGATAGTGAGACTGTAGCATTCCCAATTGGGGTATGTTGTGAAGCTGGAGCTAGTGAGACTGTATCTTTCCCAATTGGGGTATGTTGTAAGGCTGGAGCTAGTGAGACTCTAGCATTCCCAATTGGGGTATGTTGTAAGGCTGGAGATAGTGAGACTGTAGCATTCCCAATTTGGGTATTTTTTAAAGCTGGAGCTAGTGAGACTGTAGCATTCCCAATTGGGGTATGTTGTAAAGCTGGAGCTAGTGAGACTGTAGCATTCCCAATTGGGGTATGTTGTAAGGCTGGAGATAGTGAGACTGTAGCATTCCCAATTGGGGTATGTTGTAAAGCTGGAGCTAGTGAGACTGTATCATTCCCAATAGGGTTATGTTGTGAGGCTAGAGATAATGAGACTTTAGCAATCCCAATTGGGGTATGTTGTAAAGCTTGAGCTAGTGAGACTGTAGCATTCCCAATTGGGGTATGTTGTAAGGCTGGAGATAGTGAGACTGTAGCATTCCCAATTGGGGTATGTTGAAATCTGGAACTAGTGAGACTGTAGCATTCCCAATTGGGGTATGTTGTATGGCTGGATATAGTGAGACTGTAGCATTCCCAATTGGGGTATGTTGTAAAGCTGGAGCTAGTGAGACTGTAGCATTCCCAATTGGGGTATGTTGTAAAGCTGGAGCTAGTGAGACTGTAGCATTCCCAATTGGGGTATGTTGTAAGGCTGGAGATAGTGAGACTGTAGCATTCCCAATTGGGGTATGTTGTAAAGCTGGAGCTAGTGAGACTGTAGCATTCCCAATTGGGGTATGTTGTAAAGCTGGAGCTAGTGAGACTGTAGCATTCCCAATTGGGGTATGTTGTAAGGCTGGCGATAGTGAGACTGTAGCATTCCCAATTGGGGTATGTTGTAAAGCTGGAGATAGTGAGACTGTATCATTCCCAATAGGGTTATGTTGTGAGGCTAGAGATAATGAGACTTTAGCAATCCCAATTGGGGTATTTTGTAAAGCTGGAGCTAGTGAGACTCTAGCATTCCCAATTGGGGTATGTTGTAAGGCTGGAGCTAGTGAGACTGTAGCATTCCCAATTGGGGTATGTTGTAAGGCTGGAGATAGTGAGACTGTAGCATTCCCAATTGGGGTATGTTGTAAGGCTGGAGATAGTGAGACTGTAGCATTCCCAATTGGGGTATGTTGTAAAGCTGGAGCTAGTGAGACTGTAGCATTCCCAATTGGGGTATGTTGTAAAGCTGGAGCTAGTGAGACTGTAGCATTCCCAATTGGGGTATGTTGTAAAGCTGGAGCTAGTGAGACTGTAGCATTCCCAATTGGGGTATGTTGTAAAGCTGGAGCTAGTGAGACTGTAGCATTCCCAATTGGGGTATGTTGTAAGGCTGGAGATAGTGAGACTGTAGCATTCCCAATTTGGGTATTTTTTAAAGCTGGAGCTAGTGAGACTGTAGCATTCCCAATTGGGGTATGTTGTAAGGCTGGAGATAGTGAGACTGTAGCATTCCCAATTGGGGTATGTTGTAAGGCTGGAGATAGTGAGACTGTAGCATTCCCAATTGGGGTATGTTGTAAAGCTGGAGCTAGTGAGACTGTATCATTCCCAATAGGGTTATGTTGTGAGGCTAGAGATAATGAGACTTTAGCAATCCCAATTGGGGTATGTTGTAAAGCTTGAGCTAGTGAGACTGTAGCATTCCCAATTGGGGTATGTTGTAAGGCTGGAGATAGTGAGACTGTAGCATTCCCAATTGGGGTATGTTGAAATCTGGAACTAGTGAGACTGTAGCATTCCCAATTGGGGTATGTTGTATGGCTGGATATAGTGAGACTGTAGCATTCCCAATTGGGGTATGTTGTAAAGCTGGAGCTAGTGAGACTGTAGCATTCCCAATTGGGGTATGTTGTAAAGCTGGAGCTAGTGAGACTGTAGCATTCCCAATTGGGGTATGTTGTAAGGCTGGAGATAGTGAGACTGTAGCATTCCCAATTGGGGTATGTTGTAAAGCTGGAGCTAGTGAGACTGTAGCATTCCCAATTGGGGTATGTTGTAAAGCTGGAGCTAGTGAGACTGTAGCATTCCCAATTGGGGTATGTTGTAAGGCTGGCGATAGTGAGACTGTAGCATTCCCAATTGGGGTATGTTGTAAAGCTGGAGATAGTGAGACTGTATCATTCCCAATAGGGTTATGTTGTGAGGCTAGAGATAATGAGACTTTAGCAATCCCAATTGGGGTATTTTGTAAAGCTGGAGCTAGTGAGACTCTAGCATTCCCAATTGGGGTATGTTGTAAGGCTGGAGCTAGTGAGACTGTAGCATTCCCAATTGGGGTATGTTGTAAGGCTGGAGATAGTGAGACTGTAGCATTCCCAATTGGGGTATGTTGTAAGGCTGGAGATAGTGAGACTGTAGCATTCCCAATTGGGGTATGTTGTAAAGCTGGAGCTAGTGAGACTGTAGCATTCCCAATTGGGGTATGTTGTAAGGCTGGAGCTAGTGAGACTGTAGCATTCCCAATTGGGGAATGTTGTAAGGCTGGAGATAGTGAGACTGTAGCATTCCCAATTGGGGTATGTTGTAAGGCTGGAGATAGTGAGACTGTAGCATTCCCAATTGGGGTATGTTGTAAAGCTGGAGCTAGTGAGACTGTAGCATTCCCAATTGGGGTATGTTGTAAGGCTGGCGATAGTGAGACTGTAGCATTCCCAATTGGGGTATGTTGTAAGGCTGGAGATAGTGAGACTGTATCATTCCCAATTGGGTTATGTTGTGAGGCTAGAGATAATGAGACTTAAGCAATCCCAATTGGGGTATGTTGTAAAGCTGGAGCTAGTGAGACTGTAGCAATCCCAATTGGGGTATGTTGTAAAGCTGGAGCTAGTGAGACTGTAGCATTCCCAATTGGGGTATGTTGTAAGGCTGGAGATAGTGAGACTGTAGCATTCCCAATTGGGGTATGTTTTAAAGCTGGAGCTAGTGAGACTGTAGCTTTCCCAATTGGGGTATGTTGTAAGGCTGGAGATAGTGAGACTGTAGCATTCCCAATTGGGGTATGTTGTAAAGCTGGAGCTAGTGAGACTGTATCATTTCCAATAGGGTTATGTTGTGAGGCTAGAGATAATGAGACTTTAGCAATCCCAATTGGGGTATGTTTTAAAGCTGGAGCTAGTGAGACTGTAGCTTTCCCAATTGGGGTATGTTGTAAAGCTGGAGCTAGTGAGACTGTAGCATTCCCAAATGGGGTATGTTGTAAAGCTGGAGCTAGTGAGACTGTAGCATTCCCAATTGGGGTATGTTGTAAGGCTGGAGCTAGTGAGACTGTAGCATTCCCAATTGGGGTATGTTGTAAAGCTGGAGCTTGTGAGACTGTAGCATTCCCAATTGGGGTATATTGTAAGGCTGGAGATAGTGAGACTGTAGCATTCCCAATTGGGGTATGTTGTAAAGCTCGAGCTAGTGAGACTGTAGCATTCCCAATTGGGGTATGTTGTAAGGCTGGAGATAGTGAGACTGTAGCATTCCCAATTGGGGTATGTTGTAAAGCTGGAGCTAGTGAGACTGTAGCTTTCCCAATTGGGGTATGTTGTAAGGCTGGAGATAGTGAGACTGTAGCATTCCCAATTGGGGTATGTTGTAAGGCTGGAGCTAGTGAGACTGTAGCATTCCCAATTGGGGTATGTTGTAAGGCTGGAGCTAGTGAGACTGTAGCATTCCCAATTGGGGTATGTTGTAAGGCTGGAGATAGTGAGACTGTAGCATTCCCAATTGGGGTATGTTGTAATGCTGGAGATAGTGAGACTGTAGCATTCCCAATTGGGGTATGTTGTAAAGCTGGAGCTAGTGAGACTGTAGCATTCCCAATTGGGGTATGTTGTAAAGCTGGAGCTAGTGAGACTGTAGCATTCCCAATTGGGGTATGTTGAAATCTGGAGCTAGTGAGACTGTAGCATTCCCAATTGGGGTATGTTGTAAGGCTGGAGATAGTGAGACTGTAGCATTCCCAATTGGGGTATGTTGTAAAGCTGGAGCTAGTGAGACTGTATCTTTCCCAATTGGGGTATGTTGTAAGGCTGGAGCTAGTGAGACTGTAGCATTCCCAATTGGGGTATGTTGTAAGGCTGGAGATAGTGAGACTGTAGCATTCCCAATTTGGGTATTTTTTAAAGCTGGAGCTAGTGAGACTGTAGCATTCCCAATTGGGGTATGTTGTAAAGCTGGAGCTAGTGAGACTGTAGCATTCCCAATTGGGGTATGTTGTAAGGCTGGAGATAGTGAGACTGTAGCATTCCCAATTGGGGTATGTTGTAAAGCTGGAGCTAGTGAGACTGTATCATTCCCAATAGGGTTATGTTGTGAGGCTAGAGATAATGAGACTTTAGCAATCCCAATTGGGGTATGTTGTAAAGCTGGAGCTAGTGAGACTGTAGCATTCCCAATTGGGGTATGTTGTAAGGCTGGAGATAGTGAGACTGTAGCATTCCCAATTGGGGTATGTTGAAATCTGGAACTAGTGAGACTGTAGCATTCCCAATTGGGGTATGTTGTATGGCTGGAGATAGTGAGACTGTAGCATTCCCAATTGGGGTATGTTGTAAAGCTGGAGCTAGTGAGACTGTAGCATTCCCAATTGGGGTATGTTGTAAAGCTGGAGCTAGTGAGACTGTAGCATTCCCAATTGGGGTATGTTGTAAGGCTGGAGATAGTGAGACTGTAGCATTCCCAATTGGGGTATGTTGTAAAGCTGGAGCTAGTGAGACTGTAGCATTCCCAATTGGGGTATGTTGTAAAGCTGGAGCTAGTGAGACTGTAGCATTCCCAATTGGGGTATGTTGTAAGGCTGGAGATAGTGAGACTGTAGTATTCCCAATTGGGGTATGTTGTAAAGCTGGAGATAGTGAGACTGTATCATTCCCAATAGGGTTATGTTGTGAGGCTAGAGATAATGAGACTTGAGCAATCCCAATTGGGGTATGTTGTAAAGCTGGAGCTAGTGAGACTGTAGCTTTCCCAATTGGGGTATGTTGTAAGGCTGGAGCTAGTGAGACTGTAGCATTCCCAATTGGGGTATGTTGTAAGGCTGGAGATAGTGAGACTGTAGCAATCCCAATTGGGGTATGTTGTAAGGCTGGAGATAGTGAGACTGTAGCATTCCCAATTGGGGTATGTTGTAAAGCTGGAGCTAGTGAGACTGTAGCATTCCCAATTGGGGTATGTTGTAAGGCTGGAGATAGTGAGACTGTATCATTCCCAATTGGGTTATGTTGTGAGGCTAGAGATAATGAGACTTTAGCAATCCCAATTGGGGTATGTTGTAAAGCTGGAGCTAGTGAGACTGTAGCATTCCCAATTGGGGTATGTTGTAAGGCTGGAGCTAGTGAGACTGTAGCATTCCCAATTGGGGTATGTTGTAAGGCTGGAGCTAGTGAGACTGTAGCATTCCCAATTGGGGTATGTTGTAAGGCTGGAGATAGTGAGACTGTAGCATTCCCAATTGGGGTATGTTGTAAGGCTGGAGATAGTGAGACTGTAGCATTCCCAATTGGGGTATGTTGTAAAGCTGGAGCTAGTGAGACTGTAGCATTCCCAATTGGGGTATGTTGTAAAGCTGGAGCTAGTGAGACTGTAGCATTCCCAATTGGGGTATGTTGAAATCTGGAGCTAGTGAGACTGTAGCATTCCCAATTGGGGTATGTTGTAAGGCTGGAGATAGTGAGACTGTAGCATTCCCAATTGGGGTATGTTGTAAAGCTGGAGCTAGTGAGACTGTATCTTTCCCAATTGGGGTATGTTGTAAGGCTGGAGCTAGTGAGACTGTAGCATTCCCAATTGGGGTATGTTGTAAGGCTGGAGATAGTGAGACTGTAGCATTCCCAATTTGGGTATTTTTTAAAGCTGGAGCTAGTGAGACTGTAGCATTCCCAATTGGGGTATGTTGTAAAGCTGGAGCTAGTGAGACTGTAGCATTCCCAATTGGGGTATGTTGTAAGGCTGGAGATAGTGAGACTGTAGCATTCCCAATTGGGGTATGTTGTAAAGCTGGAGCTAGTGAGACTGTATCATTCCCAATAGGGTTATGTTGTGAGGCTAGAGATAATGAGACTATAGCAATCCCAATTGGGGTATGTTGTAAAGCTGGAGCTAGTGAGACTGTAGCATTCCCAATTGGGGTATGTTGTAAGGCTGGAGATAGTGAGACTGTATCATTCCCAATTGGGTTATGTTGTGAGGCTAGAGATAATGAGACTTTAGCAATCCCAATTGGGGTATGTTGTAAAGCTGGAGCTAGTGAGACTGTAGCATTCCCAATTGGGGTATGTTGTAAGGCTGGAGCTAGTGAGACTGTATCATTCCCAATTGGGGTATTTATATTTATTTATTTGTACACGCCCAATTAGGGCTTTTACAAATGATACAATTAAAAATTCATTTGATATAATCAAAGAGTAAAAGAGATATAACAATTAAAATATGTACCAAGTATAGAAATATTAACTTAAATGCAACACACAGAGTACACTGAAGCAAATTCCCATAAATTTCGATACATTGAAAATTTATAATCATTACAAAGCTATCAAGATAGACATACAGATTTAATAACAATGTTTTTATAGGCTGATAGACATTCAGTACGGTTGGTGTTCATGTGATATTTTTTCGTTGCACTGTGCAGTCGGTTCATTACTGAATTTATTTCTATTTTCGTACCTGCAATGTTTTAATGGTAAGGTACCTTCTGAAGAACCGTTCTACTTGGCACATGAAAGTCAATCAGCCTAAGGAGTTCAGGGGAGTCAAACATGTTATTAACAATTTTATAAAGAAAAAATAGATCAGAACATATTCTTCTTTCTTTTAATGTGGCAAGGCCCATGACTTTCAACAGTGAGGTGTAGTTAATGTTTTCAATTGGAATTCCTAATCTATAATTTATGTTTCGTAAAAAATTATGTTGGATTCGCTCGATAGATTTTTCATGAATATTGTAAAATGGATTCCAAATGGTTGAATTGAATTCTAAATGGCTTCTGACAATGGATGAATACAATATTTTTAAAGTTTTTAAATTTTTGAAATCTTTTGAAGTTCTTAATATGAAACCCAACATTTGCATTGCTTTAGTGGTTATATGGTTAATATGGGAGATCAATGTTAATTTGGTGTCAAATATTATCCCCAGGTCTTTTATTTCGGGTTCAGACACGACTTGATTGTTCATACAGTATGTGAAAATCAATGGGTTCTTCTTCCTATAAAATTTCATGACTTGACACTTTTTCACATTAAGGGTTAATTTATTTAGGATACACCAATCAGAAAAGCTAATGAGATTTGATTGTAATAATAAGCAGTCATTAATATTGTCAATAATTTGGTAAATTTTTATATCATCTGCGAACATCAAAATAAAGACACGTGTAAATACGTTGTGACGTCATAAAATAACCATAGAAATATCCGTGTCTTTTCGGCGGTTTCAAATTTGTCTCAGAGTTATACCCATAAATCAACTATCTATAGATTGATAACTCCGCCCTCTTTCCATACGTTTGCTTTCGTCAAGTTTTAACCATAGATCTGGCAAATTTGAATACACCACGCATCGCCGACGTCACAGCACACCATCGACAAAGGATAGAGGAAATTTAAAAAAAAAGCGCAACCATAGACAATTTAATTCTGCTTCGGAACCTACCTAAAACCCAATTCATTAGCCTAAAACATAAGTAAAATGTCACCCAAGACCACAAGGTCCCATCTGACAAAGCCCTGTCCTAAAAAAGAAATGACCTTTAAAGTAACTTCCTTTACATCTCATTTTCTCAGGACAGCGTTTTATCAGAAGGAAGCTGAAAATCAAACTCATAATTACATGTACAATAATTTTATTTTTTAAATATAAACATGAAATACAATAATATAAGCACAAAACACATTTAGAAGGTGAAATTACTGTATCAATATAAAACTAGCTGTTGGAAATGATAGTTATTTTCTTTCAATATCCAACAGCAATTGAAAAAAAATATTGTCAATAAGGCAGTCAACGATTCAACCTACTGTTTTAGCTGTATTAGCGTCTAATTACATTATTATTATTTTTGTTTCCCTCCTACTTATCTTATTACTTAAATATTTATACCTTTCATATATAAATAGTAAGTATATAATACTTTTTAGTTTTAAAAACTTTATATGCCTTTTAGATATTTTTAACTTAGGGATAGTACACAACATAAAGAATGTAACAGTGTAAACAGAAAAGTAAATTTAACAATTGGTTATTGTTTTAACAATACATATTGGCACCTGATAAATAAATAGGGTATAATAATAACAAATAAAAACACCAAATACAAGAGTAAAATTTAAAGAAGGTGTTGAGAGAATATTCATTATGATGTCAAGTATGTAATAAAAAAGTAGAACTATATATAAACTAGACATATAAAATAAACTAATTCGACTATATTTTTATTAACGCTAATCGGTGACTGAAAATGGGCTGCAGACTAATACAGCCAAACTGAATAATGTAAACTCCGCATCAGAGAATATTTGGCTTAAAATTACAAACGATAACAATATTTGACTTGTATATTTATTTTTTCGTTATTATTCTACTACTCATATAGAGATGTCAATAGAAAATGAATTGGCAAGGATACACCACAACCATACAATGGACCTGATTTAATGAGGAGCATGGCAGTACTACGATATTTAAAAGACGCTTATAGGAACAAATTGTGGTCCTAATTGGTTTTAACTTATTAAAATAAATTAGTTATGACAACCATTTCTTCCTATATTTAGCATAGTTTACATGTCGCAGTACTGCCATTTTCTTCATGGCGTCAGGTCCATTGTATGGTAGTGTATCCTTGCCAATTAATTTTCTATTGACATCGGTACACCCATGCATTGATTATAAATGGTACAGTAATTTTGATAATGAATTGAATAATTTTTTTTATGTTCGTTACAATTAAGCCATTCAAAACATATATATTTGGCAATGGTTTCTTCAATAACGGGCACAAGATATAAATTTTCGCAATTATAATTCAGTACATTCTCGACGACATAATGAATTTCAAGAGCGTTGATAGCAAATTTCTTAGTGGGATCATATGGGTCACCTATGCAAGATATTTTACATCTATGTTCTGCCATCCCCTGTGCAGCAAGAGCAACGCTGCTGGTTGCAGAAAAGACATGACTGGGTCCTGCACTCATTTCTGGAAAAAAAATATCATAGTTCTTGAAGAAATTGAAGTAAAGATTGACATATTAGACGAACAAAACTAACAATGCTATTCCCTTTTAAGTAATATAAAACAGATACAAAACGTAATTCGAAAATATTTTCCACCGAATCTGTATTTTTACAGTTCTGCTAAGAGCCAATACATTGCAAAATGAGAGGTTAAGATTAACCAAAATAAAGTATTTGTCTGTATCTAATGTCTCCCAAAATTGCCTGAGGGATTAGTTATGGATGAAACGCTTAAAACGAGATTAAAAATAGATTCGAACCTGTATTTTTGTCACCATGCGTCTGAATTTCTTTTGGTAAATCAACATATTTTTGAATACCAGGAAGATTGAGGGTAGGCAGTGCGTCTTTCTTTGAAGCTCCAGTGCGATTGCGTTTGCTGCTGATATTGAAATGACAACCACAAACTGTTGCATATGATGCTAAGATTGGACAATTTACGTAGTCAAATCTTCCCAATCTCCAACACCATTCTCGAAATCGACTTTCAGATGTTATGGCTGGAAACTTGTGTCGAATAGAGTCTCTGTCCAAACATCCTTTCACACAAGAACAACAACAAGTTTTAATGACTTTATCGGTAGGCATTTTCACACATAAATCAAATGTTTCACACAACCAGATATTTAAAAATGTTTGACAATGATGACAAACAACGGCGTCTGTCAAACTTTGCTTTTAAAGGAAGTTAAATGGCGGGAAGCATGAGTCGGCCACCTAGCGGCGAGAACACGCATTACACCGTTTGCGAACCCTCTCTTTCTGGCGCACGAGTCTTAAAAGTGAGCGAGAAACAAAAAAAAAGCATCGCCTACGTCACAAACATAGATTTTTACCAATAAATTTTTTTATCATTCCAAAATTTTTATTTAATTTTATTATATAATAAATTTATTTCTATTCAAAAAAATAATTGTGTTGACGTTTTTAAGCGGAGTTATACCACCCTAGCTAGGCCACACTCACACTGATCTGTTCAGAAAGCTTGTCTATGGATTTCAAGTAGTTGATAGCAGTTGATAGTGACCAATAGTGACGTTTGGGCAGATTACGTGATATCCACGTGTTAATATTGTTGCGTGTATGTTTTCGAGCTTAATATTGATTTAACTTTTAATAAAAACATCATTGGTGTGAGCGAGGTAAATTCCAAAACCATTACACACGTTTTCTGCGCCATAACCTATATCACTTGGAGAGTTTTTAGGCAGCTTCTAGAAATCCTCTACACTTCTGTCAGTCTCTTGCTGTTCTACTCCCGGTCTTACGATGTTCCCCTCCTGTTAGTTATAACACCGAGTCAGATGAACTTATTCCATGATTTATTTCCTTTCAGTCTTACTACAGCCTTCAATTCATTTCACTTTACAAACCTCCGTGATGGACGAAGTGATAGAGGCTCCATCGATGATTAAAGAAGAAGTCATTATCAAATCTGAAATGACTGAATCTGATGAAATTGAAGCTAAAAGTCTACCGGTAAAAGGTGAAAGCGTATCCATGAAGAATATGTTCAAATGTGATGAGTGCGAAAAGACATTTCTTAAAACCTGGGCGCTAATGTCTCACAAGCGCACGCACTCCCAACAGAAACCATTTATACCTACATCAGTCATCAAAGAAGAAGTGGTTATCGAAAGCTATGGGCCAACTGAAGTTAAAGAAAATCCAGAAATTAAACGTGAAACGGTTTCAAGTGATGCAATTGAATCTGTTGACAATATGGCGGTAAATGATGAAAGTGTAGCTTGGAGGTATAGATTCAAATGTGATGTGTGCGGAAAGATGTTTCTCAAAGCCTCGGTGCTTACTAATCACATGCGCGGGCATACCGGAGAGAAGCCATTTAAATGTTCTGAGTGTAACTTTGCTTCTGGTTGGTCCAGCCACCTCCGTGAGCACAAGCGAGTCCACTCTGGTGAGAAACCTTATGCGTGTGACGAATGTAGCTTCGTGTTTTCCACGTCCACCCATCTCAGATCACATAAAAGGATCCACAGCGGGGAAAAACCGTACTCCTGTGATGTTTGTGATTATTCCACATCGCAATCTGGAGCGCTAAGACTTCATAAAAGGGTTCACACAGGCGAGCGGCCTTACAAATGCGATTTTTGTGATAAAAAATTTAAAGGAAAACATCATTTAAATGTGCATAGACGCACGCACACCGGTGAGAAAATTGTGCCCAGTGGTGTGTTCTCTTGTTTGAAGTGCGAATTTACTACAAACATCAAGTGGAACTTGAAGGCTCATCAAACGACACACTCTGAGGCTAAGCCGTTCGTGTGTAACCAATGCAACCGCGCGTTCAAACATAAGGAGTCTCTGACGAAACACGAGCGCACGCACAGCGGTGAGAGGCCATATACCTGCGAGGAGTGTGGCAAGAAATTCACGCGAGCTGGGATCTTGACAGCACATATGAAACGAATCCATTTAAAAGGCAAAAAGTAATATCTGTACATCCACAGTGCTGCGATCCCATGCTAGGGCCAAAATTTTAAGAAAAAAACAACGGAAACTAAACAATAGGCACAGAATTGATTTCAAAATGTATTGTGTTGAAATTATAAGTCTTCCTCGGTTAAGCAAATAAAGGGGGTAACAGGACAATATTATGCATGGACAATGACTCCCCAGAGGTTAAGTTAAGTGGTTTGCTATGTAAGTACCTACATACCATCTTAGCGGCCTACATACTCGAAACGAATATGAAAATCAATATATTTAATAATAATTGACTGAGCGTTGAGAAATCTTGTGAGAACTATAATCAACTGACCCTATAATTTACCTAAACTGCATACTACATCAGCACAAAGACAATTCGTCTACCTAGCTCCTAAAACCTTAAATCTACTCCCCGATAACTTAAAAACTGAAACCCGACTCCATACTTTCAATACACAAATAACCCTGCGGATCTAACACCTGCAATCATAACTTCCAGACATTCTTATCTCCCTTCATACATCTCTTACATTCCTTATCCAATCTTCCTAATAAAATTATGACATTTATAACCAAATCTGAATTATATAATTTAATTACTATTATTATATGCATATTAAGAAAAACTTCACCCGCCATAACACAGCGACATCCCTAGGCGCATGGCGGGTGACACAATATTAAAAATGTATCTTCCGTACAAGTTTTTTTTATTGAGTGTAATAAATAAAATTTTAAAATACTCGGCCGTTTTGCATTTCGTTTGTGTGTAAACTTGTTTGTACGTCCCGTTTCCGGTTCAGGCTGGAGTTAATGAATATTAATCAAGATTATTTTACAATTGTGTATTTTGTACCTTCTTTACAATGGATTACCTACATCTATTTACTGTCAGTATCTCCTGTACAATACAGATATTCTCCTATGTACACTGAATCATGTATCACTTTTATGTAAAGTACCTTCTTACAAATCTTACGATCTCAAGCAAATAATGAAGCACAATAGCGTTGTCAAAGCATGCTTTGTGGTAAACGAAAACATCGTAAAGCATTTGGTGAAGGGGAATTTATCAGTGTGTCAGCTCAACGTTGCAAGTATAATCTGTACTGAAAAGAAAAAACACTTCGAAAGAATATGTTTGTCGAGACGTTCTGTTGTCCGAAGTATAGAAATGATGGCTGATGATATCAAAAAAGTTTGAAAGAGAGGATTAATGGATTCGAAGCGTTTTCAATTGCTTTGGATGAGAGTTTATTTATTTATTTAGTAATTTTCGGGATATCCACCTGGAAAATTTTACAATTTTTCATTGCACTATCCACAACCAAAATCTGTGTGCAAAATCGATGAAAGTCAGTGGAAGTAGTAGTTGCCAGCATTCATTTCATGCCAGTCACGTGCCAGTCTCATGTCACCGCCAGTTTAAGGTGTTTTTGGAAGACCTATTTGACTATGAAGATGTGTCTTTTTACTGTGAAGTGAGGTGGTTGTGTAATGGGAAAATGTTAAAACTATTCTATGATTTGAGACAAGACATTGCAGATTTTATGGACATAAAAGGAAACACGATTAACCGAAGAAAATAATGGGTGTGTGATTTAGCATTCCTTGTAGATAGATTTTTTTTTTAACTTTATTTATTTTCATTTCTTTTCATATATTATACATATTAATAGATAGTATATAATAACATAATATATAATACCAAATAGTATACACAAGAAATGAAAACCCACTAAGGCACTGCCTGAGTGTGGGTAATATAAAACGATTACTATATTTCAAGTACCTAAAGTATAATATACATTAGTAGAAAAAGTTTTTTTTTTGTTTATAGTTATTATAAAAAGTAAAGAGAAAACATTATGTACAATAGTTTATAAAGTTTCAGCAAGTGAGTTGTAGAAAGGATCAATTAATTTATAGTAAAAGCGTTTCAATATCTGCGTCATTCAGCCATAATTTTACCTCTTTAATATATTCTATCTTTTTAATTATCATTTGAGTTTGTAGTGGTAGAAGGTTAAATCACTAGGACCAATGAAACTGCTATGTGTCTGCATTAATATAGTATTGGTTTGGGGGGTGTAAAATATATTATTTGTTCTTTTGCTCATTCTGTTTTCATTTATTTTGAAATTATTTTTGTTTTTAAATAAATATTTCATAGTTTGTAATATAAATAATTTACGAATGTTAAATAATTTAGATTCCTTGTATAATAGGTCGGTCGAGAATGTTTTATTTTTGTTATATATGACTTTAATTATGTGTTTTTGAATTATTTGTAGAGGCTTAATAAATGTATCAGGTGCACCACCCCATCCTATTATGCCATAAGTGATTGCAGATTGCACCAGGGAGAAGTAGATCATTTTCAATTTTTCAGCGTTTAAAATTTCCTTGAGTACAAAATATGTAGGTAAGATATCTTAGTTTGGAAGTAGTTTGATTAATATGTGATTTCCAATTAAGATTAATATCTATTGATACTCCTAAATATTTTATATTTTTGACATTAGCGAGTTCGTTGCACAGGAAGCACATTTCTTGATTGCAAGTTGTATTATGGATTCTAATTTTAAGGTTTTCTTTTGGTTTGTTTCTTATATTTTTATAAAAAGGTAAGTAAAATGTTTTGCTGTAGTTTAAGACAAGTTTGTTGTATTTTAACCATTTTGAAACAAGTGAAATACATACAGTTGCTTTCGAAAAAGTTTTTGTCCAATTATTACCATCCACTATTATTGCCGTGTCGTCGGCGTAAGAAACAATTTTACCAGGGATTACAAAATTACATAAATCATTTATAAATTAAGAATAAAATCGGGCCAAGAACAGTTCCCTGCGGAACTCCGTTTTTTATCTGTGTCTTTGAACTATAATTATTCCCAATTTTTGTTTTTTTTGTTCTGTCTTTAAGATAGTTTGATAGTAATTTTAGTGTGTCTTTTTTGAAGCCCAGTCGAGTTATTTTTTTAATCAGTAAATTATGATTAACGGTGTCGAAAGCTTTTCTTAAATCTAGGAATATGGCAAGACATTTCTTTTTTTTATCGATAGATGTATAAATATTTTTTGTCAATTCATATATGGCATCCTCAGTGCTTAGATCTTTACAAAAGCCGTATTGGTTTTTTGATAAAATTTTGTATTTTTCTAAGTGTTCAATGACTAAATTTGATGCATTTTTCGAATATTTTTGATAGGTTTGAAACAAGGGATATTGGTCTGTAATTGTCTAATTTATGCGTATCTCCAGATTTATGAATAGGTATTATAGTGGAGATTTTAAATTGTTCTGGAAAATGACCATCTTTGAGGCATATATTAAAAATATGTTGTAATGGCGTTAATACATGCTGTTTTATTTTTTTTAATGTATCACATGATAGTCCATCATTTCCCTTAGAGTTGGATGGTTTAAGGCTATCAATATATTTTTCAATTTCATTAAATGTAATGGGAGAAAAATATTCTATAGAGTTAATTGCATCGTTATTAGAATCTAATTGAGGAGATGTCTCCATATAATCATTATTAACATTAATGCCGGAAGATTCAAGTACCTCGTCTACTATATTTGTAAAAAAGTTATTAAAACATTCTGCAATGGTCGATTTGTTAGTTATTATTTCATTATTTATTTTAACCACATTTACAATATTTGAAGACATCATTTTTTTGTTGGCAATTTCATTTATAATATTCCAAGTTTTTTTAGTATTATTTTTAGCATTTTCAATTTGTTCACAATGGTATTTCTTTTTGCAGTTTCGTATCAGTCTATTTAGTAAGTTTCGGTACATTAGATATTTTGTTTTCAGATAAGGCATTGTTCTGAGATTATTATTTTGGCAATCCTTTTGATATTTTAACATTTCTCTATATAATTTATCCCTTTATTTAATTGATATAATTAATCCAACTGTAATCCAAATAACCTGACAACTTATTATTAATTAACTTATATTAATTATACCTAGTAACTTGACAAATATGTGGTCTAAACATGCAGAGTTACTTAAGGTTACTCTAGTTGGTGAGCTAATATATGACATATATCCAGAGCTTGATAAACAATCTAGATACTCATTTTGGCAATTTACATTTATAGTGTTATCATTAATATTTATATTAATGTCACCTGTCAAAATGGAAAAGTAAAATTGTTTCTGTCAAGATTTCTAACAAAAGATTTTAGTTCTTTTACAAATAAAAAATCATTTAATGATGGGGATCTGTATATGGCTAGTACATGATATTTATATTTGTTTTGAAAAAAGGTTAATTTTATTGCATTGGCTGACTTAAATTCAATAAATTCAGTGGCAACATTTTTCAGAGTATTATGAAAGAAGACAGTGACTCCATCATGACCAGTATGCTTACAGGCAGAGGAAATTGTGGTAAATTCTGATAAGTTATATGGAATAACATTTTTCATTTGAGTTTCAGTCAAAAAAATTATGCTTGGAGAAAAATCTAGGTTATTAATAAGGATACAGTGCTCATCGAAGTGTTTCCTTAAACTTCTAATATTCATGTTTAAGATCGAGAAATCAATATTTTTAAAAAGTAGATTTAGTTCATATGGGTTTCTACATTTATAATTTTCATGTATATAGTTTTCTTCAGCCATGTTAAAGGTTGATAGGTGTTTGCTATCATCAGACATTTTGATAGATATAAGTTATTTTCACGTGCAATGCGGTTAGATGGTCCTTTATTCTGAAGGAATGTCATTCGGCTGCCTTATGTGGATGATTGGAGCTGTTTCATCTTTTCTCATCATAACGTTACCGTTTTTCGCCCAGATGAATTTGTAGCCGAGTCTTGAGGATTTCGCCAGAAACAGGAGGTGTTTGTTTAGTTGTGTTAATTGTTCGTTAATGAAAATTTTGTTATCTATCGGAAAATTTATATTTAGGACGGGTTGTTTCGGAGAATTTGAACAATTCATCAAATTTCAACGTTCATTTTCGGGTTCTGTGAAAGACTTATTCAAGTTCTGTTTTTATATCATTGTAGGCTAGTTGCTTGACAAAACTGAAATAAAAACAGAACTTGAAAAAATCCTTCACAGAACTTGAAAATGAACTTTGAAATTTGATGAATTGTTCAGACACCATATTTTCTTTTTTGGTCGATGATTTTGTCCTTTGTTTCTTTGTTTTGGAATGATACAATTAAGGCTGGATATTTGTTTAAAGGGTTTCTGTTTCTGATACAATATATATTTGTTATTTTTGATAATTCCATTTCGCATTTTATGGTTTTCATTATATTATTGACTATTTTTGGTAAGTTTTCATTTTCTTTAAAAGGAATATCTTGTATCTCAATGTTATTTTGTTTGTGTAATTGTTCCAGTTTGTTTATTAGCTGTTTTATTTCGTTGTTTTCTGATTGCAGTTGTTTGATCAGTGTATCTTTCTTTTTATTATTTTCTTCATATTCATCAATTTTATTGCAACAAAATTCTACAGATTTCTTAAGATCTCTTAGTTCATTTTTAATTTGTTCTCTAAAAGATTTCATCATTTGTTCCGATAAATCTTCAAACTTTTTTTCCATGAATTTAAATATTTTATTTGTGTTGTAGTCATCATCAGAGTCACTAGATGGTGTTTTTTTGGTGGTTTTCTTTTACTTGCTCATTTTAGTGTATTTGATGAAATTCACTAGATGGCGTTACACTTATATTATTATAGTTTTTAATTGTTTATTTATTTTTATTTAAAAAAAAATAAAGTTGCTTTAACCGGGGAGCGAACTCAGCTCCTCCGCGACAATAGTGAGCGACGCTAAAGTTGCTATCATAGATGTCACCGGATGATGATCTGAATCTTCAATTACAAAACAGGGACAATTGGTTCATGATGAACTGCATGGACATGTCAAAGGTTTTTGTAATAAACTCAGATTTTTGGAAAATCAGATATAAGGTAAAAATATAAAAAAAAATTCTTATGGAGATGAACTGGTGGCACAAATAAAGCAATTTTATATGAGGTTTACCGACTTCCGAAACAAAGACTCCACATTCGCTATATTTGCTCGTCCAATGGATGCTGATGCAAATAATGTGCCATCAAATGTACTGTTGACGCAACTATTAATCTTACTTTAACATTGTCCTTGCATTTTTCCCATCCTATTTTTACTTACAAGTACCTGTCATTATCACGTGTTTGTGTGACATTTTACAACAATAAAACTGACTGTCAAACCAGTTTATTGGTGTACATCTATTAGTTATCAGTGCTGTTTTTAATATCAAATCAGGGTAGAAGGCCTGTGCAGAGAACATATTCAGTTCCCTCAGTGTGTTTTGTATCCAACCTGGATGTTATGGAAGCTTGTGCGTGAAATCATATCTCCTGTGAGTAAAATCATACCATCATCATCCTTAAAGAACATCACATTCGGATTCCTTCCTTACTTCATGTTCACCATCTCCAACCATAGTTGTGTCAACTTCAAAGTTCACAATTTATATTTTACATTCCACTCTTGATTCGCCTATTGCGATCACATGTTCATATGGAACTTATTGAGCTTCAGGGGGATTGAGTGCTAAAAACACTATTTAACAACATTGCTTTGACGAATTTTTATAATTTATTTTCAATGGAAGAAAATATTCTAATTTACGAGCATTTGAAAGAAAAATCAACTGTCTTTTTGGCAGCAGATATACGTGTGAACAGTTTTTTTTTTCGAGGATGGAACACACTAATTCAGAAATTCGAACGAGGATAACAGATGAAAATCTAAAAACATTCTATGCGATTATTCGTAAGCAATACCAACGCCAATATTGAAAGTCTCGTAATTCAAGAAATAGGCCAATCTTAACACAAAATGTTGTAATCAGTATTTAATATTAATTAAATAGTACTTAATTATGTTTAGTAACTTGGTCCGGCCCTTGACTAGAAGACAGAATGATAATTTGGCCCCAGAGCTGGGAAAGGTTGCCCATACCTAGTGTAAACAAAAACATCAATTGGGTAATGACTAATGACAAAGCTCGCAAATGAAAGTGACAGACATAAATAAACCAATCACGTGACATATGATTTCATGATTGTGATCTATGGTTATGTTCAAGGTGTTGCCATTTTTTGACGATTTAGTACTGTCTCAAAATTTTATTTCTTCTCTAATGGCAACTATCTATATGAAATCGTAGGCATGACAATAATGATAATGTAAAACGAAAAATTATGGTCTGGAGTAATCAACGACAAAATCTGCAGAAAAAAGCAGTTGTGGAATTATCATCTTACGGGCACAAATGCAAGACTTGGGTTCAAACTTTTACAGAAGTTTTCTCAGGATCTACGAAGCTGAAATTTTAGAAACGTACTGAGAACTTATGGTCTGAAGTTGAATCAATGACAAAATCTGCAGAAAAGAGCATTTCTGGAAATATCATCATTTTAACAAGAACAAATGCAAGACTTGGGTTCGAGCCGTTTTCTCAGTATCTACAAAGTCGAATGGACTAAAATTTGGGATACGTACTGAGAATTATGGTCTGAACTAGAATTAATCATAAAATCTAATTTCTGAGTGTAAAAATTTCACCATAATTTAGCATAATTTGGTATGTTTATTTTTTTCTTACAAAAACAGTATTATTTTTCATATAAAAAAATTGTATTTTTCATAAAGCGTAGATATTATTTAGTTAGGTCCCATTGTTTCCTTTGGAAAACATGATTGTATTGTTATTAACTTCAAATTGTAAAACTTTATTTTGATTTTTACATTAATTTACTAATTAAACTAACCATCACGCCGTTTCTCCGCATGGGTAGGCAGAGAGGACGGACCGCCTAACAACTCGGTCTTGGCACACACTTCTTGCCTCATTCACATTCATACGTCGTCTCTTAAATACTCTTCTATTATTCTGACTTTTGACATGTCCCGAAACAAGTACCTAGTTCACTTGATCGTGCCATGTCTTCGTCGGGCTTGTGTGTGGTAAACTCCTGTACAATAAATTGTCTTACTGAACAACTTAACTTTAATAATGTATGCATGTAAATTAATTATTTTTCCAACTATTTAAATCCAAAAATAATGTGCAATGAGTAAGATTAAGAAAGGGACGCTTAGATGTTTTGGGCACGTAGAACAAATTAACGAAGAAAGGAGTGTAAAGGTAATACACGCCGCAGATGTGAATGTTAAAAGAAGTCGGGGACAGCCGAACAATTTTAATTACATTATTTATAAAGAGTTTATTCATAAACAAGTTCCGGTGCGTAAATATGATTTCGTGTGACAGCTGTTTCGCCCTCCGAAGGCATTATTAAACTGAAGTTAGCGTAATGAGTAAGATTAAGAAATGGACGCCGAAGAAAGGAGTGTAAGGAGAATATGTGACGCAAATGCGAATGATAACAGAAGTCGGGGACGCCCGAGGAAGGCATGGCACGATGAGTATGTATGAATGTGAATGAGGCTGCGGGAAACGGCGTGATGGTTAGTTAGTTAGTTGTTTTCGTCAAATGGAATAACAGCAATTTAAAACAATTTCTGTCCATGACATTTTCATATGTTGGTATTCCTTATTTCATATTTTTTAAAGTTATATAAAAGAAACTTTAAATTTAAAAAAATATTAGTTTTTCTTTCTTTTAATAACCTTAAAACGGGGTTTTTTAACCCTTGAAGCAGGGTTTTTCATTTTTGGAGTATGGCATCACTGGTTCTATAAGTTTATTTACTGTTGAGGTTGAGGTTATGTCAGATATGTCAGTTCAAGTCGATTGTTAGTTGTTATTAATTTGTTATGTGTGCGAGTGGTTTATTTATGTAATGGGCCCTGAGCAAGTCATGGATTCCAAAAGAGGCGCCGTTCTTCAATTTATACACTTGATCCGACAGAGACCCGTAATCTGGGATGCCCATTGCCCAGATTTCAAGAACAGATTTAAAAAACATGAGGCTGTACGAGAAATAGCTGCGCTGATGGGAGTTTCGACTAAAATTATCAATACAAAGTGGATTTGCTTGAAGAACCAATATAGCAGAGAGAAAAGAAAAATGACAGGTTAGAATTTATTGAATCTGTTTTACTTATCAATAGATGCAAACTTGTCGAATTCCGCTGCATGCAAAGGCTCTTTAAAAAAACAACACTTGATTTCACCTAAGTTTTCCACAAGTTGTTGCAATTTGTTGCTTTTTCTACAAAATACATCAACTTTTTCTGTCTTCCACTTGTGGAGAGACAAATCTTCCACTAAATTTTGGTTTCTCGCCGGGTGTCGGTAAAGATCAAAGAAAGTTGACAACTAAAAGTGGAAGATTTGTTGCTGCGCGCTTTGCGCTAGCAACCTTTAGGAAACTAGTGGAGAACTGTTCCCCCTCCACGCAAACTTACAAACTTCAATAACAAACAGTTAAATGGTTGACTTTGAGATTTTAAACAAATAACCGAGACTTGTGTACGAATCACCAGTAGCCAAAAAACGTAATGTAACTGCTAGCTTTTCTTGGACAGGTACTGCTTTCCTGTAGTTTGTGTCACGTTTCTTGATTTTATGTCCAATCATTGAAATCAAATACTCAAAGTCACTACTGGTCATTCTCAGTGCAGTTTTTGACACTCCCGTCGCACCTCAGCTCACCACTCAACGGATTGACGTCATCTTCTCGGAGAAAATGCCTAATTCTTGACACTACTGCCTTTCGCGCCGATTCTTTGGCAACAAGTTTTCCATTTGTTGTTCTAAATTTGAGAAGAGCAACTTTTAGTTCAACTAAAATTGAAAACAATGTTTTTTTCAACTTTGGTGTAAACGCGACTTTATGGAGACAACTATTTATGTCGGGGGTTTAGGTAAACGTGCAGAAAATAGGTTTTTAGATTGTTAGTTTTGTTTACCTTCTCCCACAACATAAATAGTTATTTGTTGTAGCGCTATCTACAATTTCTTACGTATTAAGCGTGCGGCATAATTCGACAACTTTATCGGAAATAGAATTGGTTAAATTTTATTTACAGACAACTACCGAATGATGTTAAAAACTATGGTTATAGCAATGAGTAGTTCATGAACAAGATCGAGATAGTCCCACATCTGGGCTTGGACGTATGTGCCTACATCTACTAACTACCTAGCTTCTTATTTATATCTGTGTTACGATGCGGCGTAACTTTACCAAGAGTCCTGCGATCATTCATTCCGCCCGAGGAAGACATGGCACGACCAAGTGAATCAGATACTTGAGTCGGGCCATGTCAAGAGTCAGAATAATAGAAGAATATGTATGAATGTGAATGAGGCAAGGAGTGTGTGGTGTGACCGAGTTGTTTGGCGGTCCGTCCTCTCTGCCTACCCCTGTGGAGAAACGGCGTGATGGTTAGTTAGATAGGTAGTTTTAGATTGAAACGTGACTTTCGCAAACGTCAATCCATACTAAATAAAATCCATAATGGTGACACAAGATAGTTTTACAAGGAAAATTTTGAACTTTGATTAAAAGACGTAGCGAAAGTTATCCAGTGATGGCAGTGGTGTTGGTTATCCAATAAATGGTACCTGGGGCGGCGGTACCATACCCGCCTCCCAAATCGTTAGTTATCTGTGAAGACTATCTCCCAAAATTGCCCAAGGGGTTAAAAGAAACTTATTGGTAATTATGCTTAAAGCGTGGCAGTCGTAAGTACAATTTTAATTTAAATATTTTAAACTTATAGATATACGCACAGGCGGTGGAGGCAACCTCATTTATAAGACAAAGTGGTACGCATTTGATGAAATGGAAAGCCTTATGGGAAATAATGCGCTACAATGGACGTACAGTGACATCAAGCGTTCTGAGGTAGGTCTATTAAATAATACGCTACAATGGACATACAGTGACATCGAGCGTTCTGAGGTAGGTCTATTAAATAATACTCTACAATGGACATACAGTGACATCAAGCGTTCTGAGGTAGGTGTTCGAAGAACGAACAGGGGTTGGAATAGCCGCCCTTTACAGGGCTATTCCACACAGATAAAGTATAAATGAATTCTATTGTTTTTTGACAGGCGATGCGAGAACACAATGCATAACGTTAATTCACAATCAACTTACCGGGAGGAGATGGTGAAATCTGCATAGTGAGCATCATCTGTCAGCACTGGAACGTTTAGCGTGGTTGTTAGCACTCGTTATTTAAAATTAAATTGCGATACGATACGTAAGATAATTATTTCGATAAAGAACCGACAATGTTGTTTTGACGGGACGAACGGTTTTGTGCGACTAGTTCGGCTCACGGCACTCCGTGGATATAGCTGACATGTGCGAAATTTAAACTATACAGTTCAAACTCTGACGGTACGATTGGTCAGTACACAGCCTGTCAAAAGCAAGCGGCGTTACGGAACATTCCGCCCACCAAAATATAACAACGTGTATTTTAAAGAAAATTTAGAAACCAAAACGAGCAATGCTGTGGAACGTTGCGCGAACAAAGAAACAGTGAAAAGAGAGAAGAAAAAGAAAAAAATATATATTAATGATAATAATGAAAATGATAAGAAAAGAAAATAATGAAAATAAGAATAACGAAAATCGATAAGAGAGAATGCGCCGCGGAAGCGAAGATGATTAGTCACATTGACTAGGCAATGGACATAATTTGGTTAATGGTCTCATGAGAAGAGAACCATTCGATGTACGAACCGTAGCGATACGCACAACGCCGTCGGGACCTGGGTGCAATTTGTCGACTCGCGCAAGAGGCCAGTGCAAAGGGGCAGTATTTTCGATTCGGATTATCACTACATCATTCACAGAGAGTGAATTGCAATTTTTGGTCCACTTGGCGCGCTGAGTTAGCGATTGGAGATATTCAAACTTCCAACGTTTCCAAAAATCCCGTTGGAAACGTTGAATGAGTTGCCAGCGACTCAGACGGTTGATTTTTAGATCAGTATAATCCTCGTCCGGCACGGAAGTCAAGGGTTCCAAAGTCAAAAAATGACCTGGAGTCAACACGCGCAAATCGTTTGGGTCAGAACTCAACGGGTAGAGAGGCCGAGAGTTTAGCATGGCCTCCATCTGCACGAATAGTGTCGTCAGCTCCTCGAAAGTTAACGTTTGGTTACCGATTAAGCGATAGGGATGAGTTTTAACTCCAACAAAATTCGTGCCGCAATCTGAGTGTATGACGTTTACACGACCTCGTCGACCGAAAAATCGACGTAGCGCTGCAATAAAAGCTTCGGAAGACAGGTCAGAAGCTACTTCAAGATGCAGAGCCTTGGTGGTAAAACAGACGAATAAGTAAAGATAAGCCTTCTTTATCTTAGCGCTGCGATAGTTGCCGGCCTTTATACGAAACGGACCACCGTAATCAATGCCCTCAATCGAGAATGGTTTAACCTGATTAACACGAGCGGCGGGTAGGTCACTAATGAAAGGTTCTAGAGGTGCTGGATTTATGCGATAACATTGTATACACCTTGACAGACAATGTCGGATGGCGCGCTTGGGGTACAGAATCCAGAACTGCTGTGTCACGAAATATTGCTTTGTGTTAATGCCTGGGTGACAATGTTCTCGATGTAGAGCGTTTATCACAAGAGAAGTAAGCTTAGATTCGCGAGGAAGTAGGGCAGGATGTTTATGCTCGAATTCGAGCCCAGATCGAGATAACCTGCCACCCACCCTGAGCACACCGTGGTCGTCAATGAAGGGATTAAGCTTCCGCATTTGTTTCGACAAAAGGTTGCCATCCTTCAAGCGCGTGATATCATCATTAAAATGTAGATGTTGAGTGCGTTTAACTACTGTCAAAATTGAAGTGTGAATTTCGGCACGGTATAATGGAAGATACGAACGACGAGATTCGTTATTCTGTAGGTTGTAGATGAATCTAAGACAGTAACCGAGAATGCGTTGGATCTTCTGAATCGAAGAGTTAATTAAGAATTAATTAGTAATAGGTCCACCAGATTTTCGTCCTGTTGGAGAAATAACGATCGAACTCGTTCCTCAGAGTGAAGTTCAATTTCGTCGACATTGCCATCGAAAGACGGCCAAGAATCGAATGACTGGATCCGCCACGAAGGCCCCGCCCACCATAACGTGTTATCGATTAGATCGGCTGGAGATTGACCACGAGAAGCGACATCCGCTGGATTATCTCCAGATGACACGTGATGCCAAGGAGTCCCTTCGAGGGCATCTTGAATGCGACTGACACGGTTGGCCACGAAAGTCTTCCAGCGACACGAAGGAGAACGTAACCAGGCGAGCACGATGGTTGAATCCGACCACGCAAATGTATTGGATATCGGAAGCAATTGGTGCTCTTGGATGGGTTCCGACGAATGAAAACGCCAAAATATTCTTTGAAAAGCACGATCTGGTTCTTGAACCAATATTTGGCGATACATTTGTCGTACATCAGCAGTAAACACTACCGATGGTGTACGGAATTTTAGCAAAAGCTCCAACAGGTTCTTTTGAAGCTTTGGACCGATAAGCAAGGTATCATTTAACGAGGGTCCGTTCACATCTGTCGCTGAGGCGTCGAAAACCACTCTTAACTTAGTGCTAGCGCTGCCTGGACGAAGAATGCAATGATGAGGTATGTGATACTTTCCCTTGTGCAAATCTTTTCCAGGAACACGAGTCATGTGACCACTGTGTAAATAATCAGTCATGAAAGCAGAATATTGTTCACGTAAGGTTGGATTTGCTATGAGTTTGCGCTCGAGTGAATGTAATCTGTGTAAAGCGATCTCATGCGACCCTGGGAAAGAGATATCCCTTCCCCTTTCTCGGAAAGGCAAGGATACGATGTATCTTCCCGAAGATCCGTCCCGTGAGTGGTCAGTGCAGTACATTTGTTCACAAAGTTGTTCCTCAGGAGTAAGGTGTGAAGACTGGGGAATGGTGTCTAACTCCCACAGTCGCTGGACCTCTTCGTGAAGTCGGTCCTCGTTAGTAACGATGAAAGATTTCGTTTCGTAAGCAGTGTCCGAACCAACTGAACCTAGAAGAAGCCAACCAAATGCAGAATTGAAAGCTGATGGCTGACGTGGACCACCATTCAAATTACCAGGTCTCAGAAGAGAAGAGAAAACCTCAGCACCCAGAAGAAGATCAATCGGTCCCGGTTTGTGATAGTCAGGATCGGCAAGAGGCAAGTCTCTCACCTGAAGCCACGATGACTTATCTGGACGAACAGTTGGCATGTTGCCGCAGATACTAGGTAGCGTAAGTGCCTTGATGTTGAAGAGAACCCGTCCCTTAACACCGATCTCTAATTGAATGACTCCTGACGTGCTTGCGGAAGATTGGCCTAAGCCGCTAATTCTCTGAGAACTGGCTTGACGAGGGATGCCTACGAGCTCCGCAGCACGATCGGTGATGAAGTGAGCTTGACTGCCCGAATCGATCAATGCGCGAAAGGTTTGGAAACGGCCGGATGAATCGCGAATGCCAACATTGGCGGTTGACAATAGTACTATGGACTTGTCTCCTAAGTTGGTGAGGACCTGAATTTTAGAGTCGGAAGACGTCTCCTGGTCCGTAGACGTCATGGGGTGTTGATGCTGATCTTCTAAAGAAGCGTTTTCGTCTCGATGGAGCAAAGTATGATGTTTTTGCTGACATTTTTTACATGTAAACAAAGATTTACAATCTTTAAGATAATGAGAAGAATGAAGACAATTGAAACACCAACGGTGTGATTGAACAAACTGTAGGCGATCCTGAACTGGCTTGAGTGCAAATACCTTGCACTTGGAAATGGAGTGGTCTTCCCCGCAACAGGAGCATTTCAGGTAAGTGGTAGAGTTCGAGGACCTATTTGTTTCAGGCTGTCCTTTTTTAAGATTGCAAAGAAGCGCTGAAGTGTGTTTTTTGGCAGCCTGATTAAAGTTCCGTGCAAGAGGTTTGTCAATATTACTGCTATCGCGAGTCGAAAAATGTAAGTCTCGTACAAGAGCTTCGCATTTGTTATAAAGAAACTCTTTGAGTTTCAAATATGAAGGCAGCTTGGTAGGAGACTGAAGTTGTTCCAATGCGCATCTTGTAGGTGAATCTAATTTCGACAGAATTAAATAACAAAGCACGAAGTCCCAATTATCTGTTGGGAGATCCAATTCTTTTAAAATTGTTAAATCCTCATTAAATACATCGAACACGCGACGGAATTCAAAAGGATCGTTGGGCGGAAAATTTAAATTTAGCATTTCCCGCCAACACGTAAATGCGAGTTCACGCGCGTTACGATAGCGCGCGATTAATCTTTGATATGCTTCAACGTAGTGAGCTCCTTGTACTGGAAATGTCCGAATTAACCCTAAAGCTTCTCCAGATAAACATGAGAACAAATACTGCATGCGTTCGATGTTGGATAAAGATTTGTTTTCATGAATCAGAGCGTTAAACATGTCGTAAAATTCGGGCCATTGCTTGACATTTCCAGAAAATATTGGAATGTTTATTTTTGGTAATTTAACGTTTGTGCACGCATTCGCGGTCTTACAATCGAGAGGCTGACTGGTTAACTCCTGGTAAATTTCGACAATTTGATAATACATCTCGTCAAAGGTTTCGCGAATTTTATCTTCATCAATTTCGTTTGTGTCATCTAAAGCTAATATTTCCGCGTGAGACGTTTCAAATTCAAGAACTATCTTTTCCAGAGTAGTATAATGCGCTAACAGTAAGTTGCACTTAGTTGCATCGTGCAAAGCGATTTTTGCTATTTCATGTGTCTTGAGTAACCTATTATTCGCTAATGTCCGTTTCCGGCGCAATGTTTGAATTGCTGGCGCCATTATGAATAAACACGATTGGAAACGTACCCAAAAACGAAACGAAAATAAATGATAATAATATAATCTATTATAATTATAAGCACGGTAGGTCGTAAATACTCAAGAGCTAGGTACCTACTTAATTACTGTTCAAATTGATTATTATTCAAAATTTAAGAAACATTCCACAGCACTATCTGTTTTGGCATAGATAGATTATAATTTTAAAGTTCCCTGGTTTCGGCACCAAAATGTTCGAAGAACGAACAGGGGTTGGAATAGCCGCCCTTTACAGGGCTATTCCACACAGATAAAGTATAAATGAATTCTATTGTTTTTTGACAGGCGATGCGAGAACACAATGCATAACGTTAATTCACAATCAACTTACCGGGAGGAGATGGTGAAATCTGCATAGTGAGCATCATCTGTCAGCACTGGAACGTTTAGCGTGGTTGTTAGCACTCGTTATTTAAAATTAAATTGCGATACGATACGTAAGATAATTATTTCGATAAAGAACCGACAATGTTGTTTTGACGGGACGAACGGTTTTGTGCGACTAGTTCGGCTCACGGCACTCCGTGGATATAGCTGACGTGTGCGAAATTTAAACTATACAGTTCAAACTCTGACGGTACGATTGGTCAGTACACAGCCTGTCAAAAGCAAGCGGCGTTACGGAACAGTAGGTCTATTAAATAATACTCTACAATGGACATACAGTGACATCAAGCGTTCTGAGGTAGGTCTATTAAATAATACTCTACAATGGACATACAGTGACATCAAGCGTTCTGAGGTAGGTCTATTAAATAATACTCTACAATGGACATACAGTGACATCAAGCGTTCCGAGGTAGGTCTATTAAATAATACTCTACAATGGACATACAGTGACATCAAGCATTCTGAGGTAGGTCTATTAAATAATACGCTACAATGGACATACAGTGACATCAAGCGTTCTGAGGTAGGTCTATTAAATAATACTCTACAATGGACATACAGTGACATCAAGCGTTCTGAGGTAGGTCTATTAAATAATACTCTACAATGGACATACAGTGACATCAAGCGTTCCGAGGTAGGTCTATTAAATAATACTCTACAATGGACATACAGTGACATCAAGCATTCTGAGGTAGGTCTATTAAATAATACGCTACAATGGACATACAGTGACATCGAGCGTTCTGAGGTAGGTCTATTAAATAATACGCTACAATGGACATACAGTGACATCAAGCGTTCTGAGGTAGGTCTATTAAATAATACGCTACAATGGACATACAGTGACATCAAGCGTTCTGAGGTAGGTCTATTAAATAATTTATTTATTTATTTCATTTTATTAACGCCTAGAAGGCTTTTACATATACATGTTATGGGTTTTGTTGTTCAGTAGCATTATAAAATATTTTAATTACATAGCATAATAAATTGAGTATGAACTTACATAAGAATGTGTAGGGTTATTGTTATGGTGTTATTATTTTATAAACATAAGCAAGCAAAGTTTATTGTACAAAGTACGTCGGTTGAATATTTTACAGAACATAGGTTAAACTAATACATAAACTTGAGAAAAATATAACAGATATAGGTAGGTAGTTAAGTAGATACAATTCAAGTATATAGTTACGGTGTTATTGGAATTTGGACAATGAGTTCGATAAGTTTATATAAATATAGTGTAGTTACAAGAGTACAATAATGTAAGTAGGTAATACACACAAGACAAGTAAGTTTGTTATTATTATTATAAAGATAAACACTACAGTTTGTTGTAAACCATCTTTGTAATCATCAATCTTTATTTTGCCCGATTGGGAATTTTACAAAACAAAGCTTAGTTAATGAAACAATAAAATATGCTTTTGAAAAAAAATTATGAATCTGTTACAAACATTCTAGTATACTGTATTTTAGTTTGTATACTGATTGGTGATGATAAACATCAATTGAGCTATACTTATTACCGAGTATGTGAAGTCTTTGAATAGGTGAGTTTTGAAAATAATTGTTAGCAGATATGGGAACATTATATAGAGCGGTCTGTCGAGTGTCGCGTGTAGGTACACGGAGCGATATAAGACTCGTCAAATCAATGGCGTCCAGTCTGCCATTCGAAATTTTGAAAAGAGATACTAAGTCGCACACTGTGCGTCTCAATGATAAATCGGTTAAATTTAGTAAGTTCATGAGGAAAGTGTAATTAAGATATTCGTTTGGAATTCCTAATTTATAATTAATAAATCCCAGAAATTTATGTTGCACTCTTTCAATTTTTAATTGGTGAATCTTATAAAATGGAGACCAGATTGTTGAGTTATACTCTAGATTACTTCTAACTAAACCAGTGAATAGCAGTTTGAAGGAATTTATTAATTTAAAATCTTTCGCTGTCCTTAATATAAAACCCAAACATTTCATGGCCTTGTTGGTTATTTCGTTTATATGGGGAACAAATGTTAGTTGCCTGTCAAAAATAATACCAAGATCCTTAATATTCTCAACTCTTTTTAGGAAAATGTTGTTGATGCTATATTGATGCGTAATGGGATTTTTGATTCGGGCAAAAGTTATCGTTTGACATTTATCAATATTGAGAAATAGTTCATTGTGGGTGCACCACTCTTGTAGCCTCACAAGATTAAATTGTAGTACGTAACAGTCATGAATATTTGTAATGGTTTTATAAATTTTGAGATCATCTGCAAATAAGAGAATCATGACTCCATCAAAAACCGTAGTTATATCATTGATAAACAATAAAAATAGTACTGGTCCTAAATGAGACCCCTGTGGGACGCCGGTAAAGACTTCGAACTGGTGTGAATAGTGTGAGTTGAGTTTAACACATATTTTTCTTTTATGCAGATAACTCTCAAACCATCTCAAAATATTCCCTGTTATTCCAAGGGCACTAAGTTTATGTATGAGAATTTTATGTGAGACTTTGTCGAATGCCTTACTAAAGTCAGTATACACTACGTCTGTTTGAAGACGCTTTTGCATTGTATTAAATAGGTATTCCTGATAGATCATCAAGTTTGTAAAAGTAGATCTTTTTGCCATGAAACCATGTTGACGATGTGAAATAACTTTGTTAATCTCAGGCGAGAGTTTAGAAAGCAGAGCAGATTCAAATAGTTTAGGGATTGACGATTGGATACATATAGGTCTATAGTTAGAGATATCTGATCTATTTCCTTTCTTAAAGATTGGAAATAGAAAACTGGTTTTCCATTTTTGTGGAAAGGTACCAATTTTTAGAGACAAGTTAAAAAGTTTAGTTAGAGGTAATGTTAAAACTGATAAGCATTTTGATAAGAAAATTGGAGGAATGTTATCGGGACCAGCCGATTTATTAATATCAAGGGATTTTAATTTAGTTCTAATATCGCTTTCTTTGAATATACATTGGCTAAAATCGATCTTGTTGTCATTGTTAGCTGTAGTTGTATCGAATAATGGAGAGTTGTTTGCAGTATCATAGACTTTGCTGAAAAATTCAGCAAACAGATTGACGACTTCTTGGGGGGTATCGGCCATTTTATTATCTAAATACATGTTTGACGGAATACTAGAGTCATTATTATTGAGCATGTTCGCAAATTTATAAATGTTCTGAGGATTAGCTGCTGCCAATTCTTCGCAGTTTTCGATACACCTTTTGTAACATAACTTGGACATATTTTTAGTTGTCTTTCTTAGTTCACAAAATTTTACATAATCTTTAGGATCACGTGACGATTTATAAACTTTATGAGCAATTTTTTTGTCTCTAATTATTTTAATAAGGTCGTTGCTAAACCATTTTGGGTAGTTGTGCACAGTGATTTTAGTGACGGGTACAAACAATTCAATTAACAATTCAATAATACTCTACAATGGACATACAGTGACATCGAGCGTTCTGAGGTAGGTCTATTAAATAATACGCTACAATGGACATACAGTGACATCAAGCGTTCTGAGGTAGGTCTATTAAATAATACGCTACAATGGACATACAGTGACATCAAGCGTTCTGAGGTAGGTCTATTAAATAATACGCTACAATGGACATACAGTGACATCAAGCATTCTGAGGTAGGTCTATTAAATAATACTCTACAATGGACATACAGTGACATCGAGCGTTCTGAGGTAGGTCTATTAAATAATACGCTACAATGGACATACAGTGACATCAAGCGTTCTGAGGTAGGTCTATTAAATAATACGCTACAATGGACATACAGTGACATCAAGCATTCTGAGGTAGGTCTATTAAATAATACTCTACAATGGACATACAGTGACATCAAGCGTTCTGAGGTAGGTCTATTAAATAATACGCTACAATGGACATACAGTGACATCAAGCGTACTGAGGTAGGTCTATTAAATTTTTACAAATTTGTTATAATTTACCCACCTCATTCATTTTTAGTGTCGCTATGCAACCCGATTTGAAAGAAATTAACATTTAGATCCTGAGCAGAAAAGTCCCACAGTGGACTGCGCTGCAAACCGTTGCCTTACTTCAACGAAACTTTTCTGTGCAGTGTCTGGTTATTTCAATGTGTGGTCAACGTTCGGCTGATGTCGTGGTTTATTCAAAGCATTCTCGAATCCTCCTGGTACCATGAATATGATTCGAAATGATACCCAGATTTCATGTTAGGGCAAGTACACCTGGATTCTGGAGTCAATGGCTTTGCTTTGCATGATTTCAGTAGACAGTAGATAGTTATCTTACTAATAGAACCAATTCCTCCATATCCGGCTCAAAGGACCAAAAAATTTTGCTTACCGAATCCATTGATACTCGACGTAAGGACTGTAATTTTTAACAAAAAAATAAGAATGAACAATCGTGTTTATCGCAAGCAATAATAGGAATGGAAAGGAGGTCGGCTTCTCATGATTTCAGTAGACACAGTAGATTGTTATCTTACTTATAGAACCAATTGTTCCATATCCAGCTCGAAGGACCAAAAAATATTGCTTACCGAATCGATTGGTACGAATGGACTGTAATTTTTAACAAAAAAATAAGAATGAACAATCGTGTTTATCGCAAGGAATAATAGGAATGGGAAAGGAGGTCTTTACCTTGTGAATGTTGTTACATCAACTGGAAGTTCTGATGTTGGTCTTGAATGTTCTGTGGGCACTATAGTTCGTAGATGTACTGTTTCACCGCATGAACAGTTTTTGTATCACAAATATTTATTGTCTCACAACATGGTATTCCTTACACCCAAGGAATACCTGCGTCAGGTATTCCTTGGGCATCCCTGACTTCTACCATTTAAACATCTCTAAACACTCCTGGCACTAATAACAACCAACTTCTTCAGCTTCAAATTGTCAGCGATGCGATGAAACGCACTGCTAATTACAGTCATGGTCCGCATTTGCAAGTTACCACAGTTTACCCTACTTGTAATAAGAGTTTAATAATGTTTAAATTTAAAAATCTTCATTTCAGAGTTCAGATGAATCTATACCACTACCTGTCACGTCCCCATCACAGCAATCACTCTGCACGCCAACACCGCCACCATCACTGCGACCACCGTCTGCGTCAACATCGCCACTGTTGCGACCACCTTCTAGGCCGACATCGCCACTGTTGCGACCACCTTCTAGGCCAACGTTGCCACCACTGCGGCCACCCTCTAGGCCGACGTTGCCAGCACTGCGACCACCCTCCAGGCCAACATTGCAACCACTGCGACCTCCATCTACGCCACCATCACAGCGACCACCTTCAACGCCAACTCCGCCACCGTCACAGCGACCACTGCCGGATGATGTCACCACTTATGGATTGTACGTAGCTGCACATTTGAGAAAATTTAGTCCACGCTTGCAGTGCAAGGCACGATATGAAATAAATAAAGTATTGTACATGATCGATATGGAAAGCTTAGACGGCATTCCGTCAGATTTCAGCGCCGGTATGGATTATCAATTTTAAGTAACGAAGAATATATTAAATACCAAATGTAACGAGCTTACAACAATCCTCAAGTACAGATTTTTAATAACGATAGTAATAAGTAATATTCAATTTTATATTGGAATTACTTTTGAAGATTATAACCATCAATGTAATATATCCTTTAAGTAAAAGATAATACTAATAAAACTAAACAAAACATGAAACAGTACGATAAAGAGATAACGTCCTCAACTGGGAATCAAACGCAGAATCTCTCTCTCTGACAATGTCTTTAACCAATAAATATATTTTATTTATTTTTATTTTATTAATACAAGACTTAGAGGGTACATATATTGTTTTTGTGATATTTTACGCTCCATGCTAGGGATGACCCTGTGTTATGGCCGGTGAATTTTACAGTTTGTACAGAATCTATACATTACTATAATATGAAAAAGAAAAATGATGTAAAGCTAGTTTAGGTTGCAAGAAGAGAATGGAGAAGTTAGAAAATTATAAGAAGATGAAAAATTTGAGAAATTATTAGTAAATAGATCACACTAATTAATTATGTACATACTATACCGCTAAGTTAGGGAATAAGGATATATTATGTTTTGTCTGAAAGGTGATTAAATTGATAGAGTGTAGAAAGAATGGGTATTGTAGTTGTAATGTATTCCGTGTGTAAGGATCCATTTCGTTATTTGTTTTTTAAAGGAATGGGGTGGACGCACGGTTTTTAGGTTTTCAGGGATAAGGTTAAAGATTTTAGGAAGAAAAATTGTCTTTGAGCTGACGTGGTATGTAGTGAAGGTACTTTGTAGTGACCGTTGGTTATTGTTCTGGTCTTGTAGTTGTGTTGTAAGAGAGTTTTGTTTTTATATTTGAACAGGAAATTTTAGGTGGAGTTGTCGTATGTTTAAGACCTTATACTCTATGAGGAGTCTAGTGGAGGGGTATCTTGTCGGTCGCTTTTTAATGACACACAATAAAAATCGAATATATTTATCCTAGACACTATCTAGATTACAAACCAATTATTTAGAACTTTGTAATCATTCAAAAATTAGTTGCAAGATAAAATTGTTAATTATTCTATGGGTTTGATTCCCAGCTAGAACCGTTACATTTATATTGTTCTGTTTCATGTTTTGTTAGTATTATCTTCTTCTTCGATGCTTAAGTAATAACTCGGGAGACAGGAATGGGTACCGTCGCCCCGTGAACCATTTATTAGATAACGAACACCTATGCCGTAGGTTACCTAGCAGGTGCGCCCGGCGAGACTGTTTGAGTGAGACATTTTGAGTTCTCCAGCAGGACTTTCTCGACCCATCGCCTTGCAACGCAGTGGGAGGGATGGATTCATACGTCCGCCACTTCTTGATACACCGATCCTAGATTCCTACCCATACCTCATATATTATTTCCTTCCCAGAACTTCTCTCCTTCCTTTCCTTAATTATAGCTAAATTATTTTGAATAATGAATCAAGAACTCCAGTGAAAAATTTTATGGCTTTAAAAATATATGTTTGTGCAAACTCTGATTTTGAAAGGAATTGGATTTTTTTTGCAGAAGAACCTTCTTGTGGGGAAAATGCAAAGATTCTGGTCATTTCTTAATTATCCTACCATATTGAAAAATAATATTTACAATAATTGTGAGAACAAACTATACTTCTTTTTCTTTAACCCTTTCATACCCACATTATTGTGTCCACCTATATAAAATGTTTGATGCTAGAAAATTATTTTAAAATTTTTGGTATCTAATATTTTTTTTTATATAAATTATTCTATGTTAATTTGGATTACATATTTTTTTTTTTTATTATTTTTTATTTGGTACATTATTTTGTTACAATTTATGTTTTCCAGTAATGTAGGCCTCACTGGGTGGCTTGCCCGTGCTGAGGCCTTCATTTTATAATATGAAAATCTAATCTACATATTACATTTAAAGAGAAGATAGTAAATTTGAAAAGAAAATAATAAATTTAAAATTAAAAATAAAAATACATAATAATACATTTAAAATTAAAAAATAATACAATGAAAATAATCTTGTGTGTTTGTGAGTGATGTGTGTTTATGTTGGTTTTGTGTGTTACGTGTAGGTTTTATTTTTATTTTATGCTATGACATTTTGGTAATATTGTCTTTAACATTAACATTAGAGGGTATTTTTTAAATAGTAAGGTAAAATAAACATAACACAAAAGTAATACAAATAACTGTTTTATGTCAAAAATGCACATTTACAATGTAGTGATAATCTCCAAGGTACAAACAAATAACATTTTAACTAAAATTCATTCGAAATAATCTAGGATAATAAATCTTTAAAAATTCGCCATACTAGTCGAAAATATGTCCGTCACTACCAGCGTTAATTTGAATGAACATTGAAATTCATTTATAATATTTTGTTACAATGACTGTGAACGGTGAATTGAACTGATGTTATTATTATAGAGCACATCTTAATGCGTTAAAATATTTGTGATTCGAGTAGAAAATATTGATATCTCACCTTAAATTGAGTAATCAATGACAGCAGAAATTCAATGAAACTCACAATCAGCAGATGTCAAAATATTTATCGTTGTTGTGGCGGGAAAAGGGATTTCAACAGAGCGGAAAAAATAGACGCCAGAGAAAAGATTACAAGCTATAAGAAAAAAAAAAACCTGGCTTTTCTAAATCGCTACCGTTATGGTAAAAAAAATCACAAAGTTCATTTTAATTTGAATTAATACTGGGGCTGAATATGACTAGATAACAAAAAAAATGCTAATTTCAATAGAATTTTTTTTCATTTTGGAATTAAAGGAACTTGTGGGGAATTTGAACATCTCTTCATCTCTTGTGGGTATTTTAGAACACGCACATTAGCAATCCTGGTCCACATCCACATTTGAACCTATGAAAATGTTGTAATGTATGTTTTTAAACACTGCTAAATTGTTTATTAGGTCATGGATGCATTTTTGCACTTTGGTTCAATACAATAACATGCGTTAACCTCTCAGACATAGAATTTTATTTATTATGTGTCCCTTTGAGAACTGTCAGAACGTAATAATTTTTGTGTTATTTACGAGTTTTACTAAAAGCTTCATAACTCACGTTTTGGGAAACGTAGCCTCATTCTAAAAAATGTTTTGGAAAGATTATGAAATCCACTATCGCATTGTGTTGTTATACGTAAATATTTGCGTTTCTAAATATACATTTTATGAAAACGTCAAAAATATGTAAAAATCGCTTACCATTATTTCAAAGCCTAGAAAAATGTTCTTTTTTCTGTGTAGCATAAAGAAATAACACTTTATATATTGAAGAAATATATTTAAAAACTATTAGTCACCTCAAAATATTAACCGTCCAAACTAAAATATTTTTAATAAATTATTTAGAAACGCAATAAATTATTAACGAACATCTTGACAGTTTCAATCGGCTTAGATAATGCACCTCTACGTTCCATAGATATTCTTGAATACAGACGCGTAGCTTTATTCATTATCGATACTCTGTTTTTTAAATCATGGGAATCCGTATTCTAGTGATGAAAATAAATCAATTTTTGTAAAATCTCACGCGTTTACGTGAAAAGACGTTCTAATGTCTTGACCGCTATTATCATATTTACGTCTTTTGACGTTCTAATGTTCTGAGTGGTTAAAGGAGATGCTAACATTTTACCTAGAGTGGGAAAAATCACGTGAACTCTGCTTAAAATATAGGTATATGGTGTACCTATAGAAACTATAAATTACAACCACTTGATGAAATAAATAAAATTATTAAAACTCTCAAATAGAAAACTTGTTTCCGACTTGAATTTTATTTTTAAAAATTTTAGTTAAATTATAGTCAGCCCTGATTTACTAAGTGAGTGTAATCACCTTCAACATACTAAAACTACTCAATCGAAAATTCTTTTTAATTGCAACAACAAAATCAGGACTGAGTCATGTATTATATATTACTACGCATTTGTGGGGAATGAAATAAAAGATGATGACAATTTAAACTTTTATTCGCAAGTGAAACATACTCGTGTTTTATAAAAAAAATAATTAATACACTTCATAACCAAGACTCTATTATTAAATGTTATATTTTATTAAATGAATCTACCTCAGGGCGTGTACAAAGTTCCAATCGCTTGTAAGTTGGTGACAAATTGCAAAGCATTTATTTCGTTACATGTGACGTTATTAAACGTGAAGTACTAAAAGAAAACTAGATAACTTATTTTATTGTATTCACCCACCAGTCGTTCCCAGGATGCATTTCCACCGTGGCTTGTCCGCTGACCACTCTCTAGCTTCAGTGGCCGGCTGATGTCGCTGCTCTGTTTCCTTTCATACGAGCGACTACACTCTCGATAATGCAAAGCGCTCGACGAAGTCAACATCCAGTAACAGTTACTATGTTACATATAAGATTTGTAACAAGGTGTGTGTGCATCACTTTACTTACATTGCATCTATGGTCTTGGTGATGTGTGGGACCTTTAAGTACCTACACATTGTCATTTTGCTATTGGTCAAATTGACAGCCCTGGAATTCTGACTTGGAGAGTTGCCAAACCTGAGGGAGCAAGGATCTGTGATTTGCATTGGAAGCAGTCGCCATTCTTTGATCACCAGCCCAGAGCAGCGGGCATTCCTCTTGGCTGAGGTTCGACGAACACATTCGCCACTCCTGAGTGAGCATCAGCTTTGCATATGGAGCATCGATTATTGGATTGATGGAATCGGATGGCATCTGCCGATCCTGATTGGTTAAGAGGGACCCTTTTGGAGACCAGCAGCGTGACGCGGTTTTGCATTGGACTACAACATTATTTTTTGGTTATATTATAAACTGGGAGTTGCTGTGAAGAACCGGAACCTACAACTTTGCATCAATAACGAACTGGTATCACACCTTCATTTTACCTATGCAAGCCCTTTGCCAGACAGATTTAATAGTACATATGTCTTTTTTGTTTTAATACATTTTTTGTATTCTTAAATATTTTTTATTTCTAGATAATAAACCCATCCTTACTTTTATTTGTTGCCACTTAATCCCACGGTAACAACTATTAGAGTCAACATTTAGATAACCGGGGTTGCAAGTATAACTGCTGCAGCATGTATATAGATTGCATGCAGTTGGCAATATTTTTGCAGAAATAGTAGAAGCTTTCAACTGCACGGAATATAATTGCAAGAAGGCTACAATCAGTGGCAGTTCTTCTATGGAGGTCATTTGGTCAATGACTTCCCAAAAATATGCTGCAGTACTACCTGATTATTAATTTAGTTTTAATATCAAAAGTACGTTTTTCGATTCATTCCAGTGCTATCTAGCGTCCAAATGAGAATTATTGTATGGACGTACCGTGGGTCACTTTAAATTTTGTCCCCCAACTATATCCTTTCTTTCTCTTTGCTATACAGACAAAGCCTCATAGAGGGACCGGTAGAAAGGGTAATACATCTACACTTACGGCACTGAATTTTGGGTCAAGTGATTTTTTTTTTTGTAATAATATATATAATTTTTTTTTTACATAAAACATCACTAAGGAAGGGTTGTTTCGGAGAATTTGAACAATTCATCAAATTTCAACGTTCATTTTCGGGTTCTGTGAAAGTCCTATTCAAGTTCTGTTACTATATCATTGTAGGCTAGTTGCTTGACAAAACTGAAATAAAAACAGAACTTTAAATAATCTTTCACAGAATTTGAAAATGAACGTTGAAATTTGATGAATTGTTCAAATTCTCCGAAACAACCCGTCCTTTATGAAACAACATCAATTTAAATGAAATTGTATTACAAAGCACACTTTAATTCCAGATTATGTTTACTTTTGTAGGTGGGATGTGGTGAGTATTATGCATTTTTACAATATATATAGACCGTGTCTGAAAATTCTTAGTACAAGCAGGAAAATAATTAATCTACAATCTATGTTTTTTTTTTTATTTAAACTTTAAATATTTTAGGAGCTGTTTAATGTTTTTTATAAATGCGTCGAAACGTAGACATTTTTTTTTTACCGTGATGTAGATTCACCAGTTTTCCGCTTGTACCACGAGTTTTACGAACACAGTGCATAGCGGTTTAAAACAAAATGAATATATTCAAATGGAATCCTTGTTTTCGTCTGCATAAAGTGTGTTAATTAAAAACATCTGATTTTTTACTTACCGGCATTCTGTCGCTAGAACCGCAATGAATACTCCAATCAACTCCTTATGTTTTTTTATTTGAAAAATGGTTTTAACATCAATCCTTCAGAATAACTACAGACATGGGTTTTATCGTAAAGTGGGGTAATTGAGAGATGGATGCAATCTCAACTTACTCAACGGACAAGCTGTTTTTGGCTATCTCCAATCTCTTCTTTATCTGCTGAGCAAACATTACATCTGTAGGTTTTATACAGATATGCAAAAGTGAATATTACGCATTTCATAAAACTACATTTATTTTCACCATAGTTTGTAATTGTATCCAGTCTCTCAATCACGATAATGATTCTGCGGTTTGCTTTTAAAAGATCAATGTCAATTTTCAAATTTTGCAAGTTTTAATTCTAAGAACACCGATTTTCCAGCGTAACATTGGCCCCTGGAAATAGAAAAATCCTTTCTCGATATCGTTCTTTATCGTAAGACCACCATTCGGAATTAAAATGTTGTTTGAAATGGCTTTATCCGTGTTTGGTGACCATATATGAATAGCCAAGCATGTCAAGAACTTCCTCTTCCCCTACCCAAAGCCTTCATCCTCACATCTTCGTGAAGATGTCGTCTCCCACCCGCTCCATGCCGCTTGAAGTCCCGAAAGCCTTTCTGGGCGGAAGGAGAGAGCCTCCTCTGATTACCTCTCACCCCAGAGGTTAGGTGGAAACTTGAGTGGCAAACAGCCAACGTGGGAAATGCCCATCTCATACAGGACCCCACCGAGAGACAGGCTGGGTTCTCATTGCCTCGCAAAACCTGGTCCGCCATCAATAGGTTAAGGTGCTCACATAGCCGCTGTGCCCACATGATGCGCAGATGGGGCCTTAAAGAGTCGGCGATGTGTGAATGTGGTGCGGTGCAGACCACCGAACATGTGGCCAACGAATGCCCGCTCCATTCATTCCCCGGCGGGACTGATGAGGTCCACATGGCGACGCCTGAGGCCCTAGACTGACTCGCAGACCTAGATGTCCCCCTCTGACCCCCCCACCATACGAAAGAAGAAGAATTCTGATTGAGGATACCATAGTCTCACAATAGTATTCACAATAAAAAATCGACATTAACCTTTTTAGAAGCAAACCACAGGATTACAGATGACATGAAAAATACAATGGGCATATCAACGCCCTTGACAATGTAAGTATCGAGTCCGCTAACCAATTTATCACATTGATTTATGTAAAGAGGTTGAAATAACCTGCAGGTTGAATTGCATTGAATTTCGAGTTATCAGAAATGCTTTAATCGGCCGTTGGCGCTAGTGTAACTGGAGGTCACGCCAGCTGTCAAACTTTGTTTTATTCAAATATATGATATGATACGGACTCATAAAAGTCATGCTATCTCATTTTGCATTAGAGTGAGATACATGATTCAAACAGTATTAGAAAGAGCAAACACCACGCTTTGTATTTGTATTTAAAAGGTTACCATAAACGCTCCCGAAAAAATTGAAATAATTCTATAAAACAACATTTAATATTTGTCAAGTTTTGCAAATTTTATAATAAATTACATAAATAGATGTGACAGTAACTTTTAAAATACCTTTTTAATTAAATGAGTTTTTTTAATTTCGTGCAAACTGATAATTAATTAATCAATTATTGACAGTAAAATCAAACGAAAAATAACAAGAGTTTTTCATCTGTTTTCAAAAACCGTATTTTATTTTGAAACACTTTAAAAAATCAGCGAATCTATTTAAAAATTAATATCAAACAGGAAAATATTGAAAGAAGGGTAAATGAAGGTAACTCCATTAATGGAGGACTGAACGCAGTTGGCGCTAACAAAAAATTGTCCAAAGAAGCGAAGTTAGCAGTCCACAATGGAGTGCTGGTACCTACCCTGATGTATGGAAGTGAGGCATGGAACTGGCAAAGAAATGACGAAAGTAGATTGAATGCTGTTGAAATGAGATCCCTGAGGCGTATGCGTGGTAAAACCATGTATGATCATGTGAGGAATGTGCAAGGCGGATGTAAGCGTAATGAGTAAGATTAAGAAAGGGACGCTTAGATGGTTTGGGCTTGTAGAGCGAATGAGCGAAGAAATATGATGCAAATGCGAATGGTAGCAGAAGTCGGGGACGATCAAGTGAATCAGATACTTGAGTCGGGCCATGTCAAGAGTCAGAATAATAGAAGAGTATGTATGAATTTGAATGAGGCAAGGAGTGTGTGGTGTGACCGAGTTGTTTGGCGGTACGTCCTCTCTGCCTACCCCTGCGGAGAAACGGCGTGATGGTTAGTTAAAATGACTAGATAAGTCATCTCATAAGACAAATTCATTTTAAACCGTATCAGATCAGCTGTCATGTCATGTAAATGACCTCCAAATACACTAGCGCCATCTGCTTCGATCTTTCCTGAGTACCTGCCATTTTGTATCTAACCGGGACATTATTAACTCCTCATAGAAATCATTTGTTCATTGAAGGAGAAAACACCAAGCTTTATATTCAAAAGAAATTAACCACAGAAGAATTAGTACGTACATCTCTGTGAAACCAAAGATTACGAACGAAATTTGGGAAAAATTAATGTAATTTTTTATTAATTATTTTTATATGAAACGACAAAATTGTGATGTTTGAGTAATGTTTATAATACATTTGTCTAAAAAAAAATGTTTTTTTTTTTTTGGTTTACAATAATTTTTGTTCAGTGTTTAACAAAAAAAAAAACGTAAAAATTAGCCATTTTTAACACTTTTTCAAGTTTTGTATTTAACAAAATTATATTTTCATTTCTAATAATAAATTTTGAAGGCGTATTTCATCACCTTTCAAAAAAACTTTTTAGTTTTCGGAAAAATTTTAAAATATCAATTTATTTGGACTTTATTGCAAAGTGGAAAAACACACAAATTCTCTTGACTTTCTGACAGCGTCTAAGGAATACAACGGTTAACACGTCAGAGGCCTGAGAGGTTAAAGATCTCATATCGAGTATAATAATGCATCATAGTCAAAAGAGGATACAAATTTCAATTGCAAACATTCTATGGTTTTTGAATTAATTTAATTTTAAATGGTTCATATTTTAAAGCAAAAAATAAAAAGTGTAAATTTTATTTTACAAACGAATTAGTTTTATACTTTAATTTGTATTATTACAATATAAACACAAACTACGAATTTACATTAGAATTAAGTAGAATTGTTATTATTTATTTTTTATAATTAACATATTACAAATTTAATATTATAGTAATAATAATTAAGAATCAAAAATGTTAGTCAATTTCACAAAACGTTACATTAATTTAAAACACAGAAATTTTGAAACCATCAATAAACCTTCATCGAATCAATCAATTATATATAAATTTGGAATTTATCCCGTTTTAATATTATCCATTATATTAAATACATCCGTTCATCACATTTAATTTCCGAATCAATCCGTTAACTTAATAATTTTGAATCTTCACCTTACGAATTCATCGAACAACTTTACATATACATAATGCGCATTTCGAATCCATCGATAAACTTTACATATTATAATATGCATATTTCAAATCCATCCAACATTGTCATTTGAAACAATCCAATATTTATTGATGCATGACCCCATAATATACAAAACAAGAGGAATTAAATTGTGTACACGGCGTTCGGTACACCACTGTTAAAATTATTCAACAGCTTCTACCAAACGCCGCGCATAATGCAATGTATAAATTTTTTTTAACAGCATTAACAATAAATGTAGGTACATATTTTTTGAATACATTATTTTTATTATGAAGAATTTTGGTTAGTTAGCATCAGGTCAAATATAATAACATTGACTTCTCATCTATCAGATATATATTTTTTCAATTATGTATCTTTTATCAATCACATATCTTCTTTTCAATTGCGTATTTTTTACCGTAGGTATATTTCCAATGACATATATATATATCACGTATCTTTTTTTTTAAATGATGTCTCACATTTTTTACTTATCGCAAAACAATCCTCACCAATAAGACGCGTTTCTTTTGAAAACATGATTTACCAGTTTAAATACAAAAAAATATATATATATCATTATATAATATGCTCTCATTTTCAACAATAATTTACTTCTATTCCATATGCAAACACAAATTTTCACGCGTCTTAAATTTTTCATCCGACGATAATTTTGTTTTTAGATTTTTAAAATAAATAAACCACAAATCAAATAGTTGCTTTAAGTTCAGTTTTTCACTAAACAAATTCGTACAGCAGAGTTTAAAAAGAAAAATAATACCAGGATAACTCATCAAAATGACAATTCAATACATCTTTAAAAAGTGTTATAAAGTTATGAAAAGGGATGAAACAAAAACTAGGTTAAATAGGTTACATATGTAACTATTTCACCTAGTTTTTTTCATTACTTTTAATGACTTTATATCACCTTTTAAAGGTGTTTTGAATTGTCATTTTGAGGAGTTATCTTGGAACCAAAAAAATTATATTGATGATGTACATACAGTGAAACTTTCTTAAGAAATTTTGTTTTTTTAAGCGTAAAAACTCCATATTCCTTTATCTGTAATGTTTTCCATCATCAAAGATAGATCCCGCAACGTTTGGTCAGAGTTTTGGCACATTGCTAGTCAAGCAAAGGGAGCCTGCTATACCTCAATAGGCACATTGCTAGTCAACCAAGGGAGCCTGCTGTGCCTCAATAGGCACATTGCTAGTCAAGCCAAGGGAGCTTGCTATACCTCAATAGGCACATTGCTAGTCAATCCAAGGGAGCCCGCTATGCCTCAATAGGCACATTGCTAGTCAACCAAGGGAGCCTGCTATGCCTCAATAGGTAGTCAACCAAGGGAGCCTGCTATGCCTCAATAGGCACATTGCTAGTCAAGCCAAGGTAGCCTGCTATGCCTCAATAGGCACATTGCTAGTCAAGCCAAGGGAGCCTGCTATGCCTCAATAGGCACATTGCTAGTTAATCTAAGGGAGCCTGCTATGCCTCAATATGCACATTGCCAGTCAAGCCAAGGGAGCCTGCTATGCCTCAATAGGCACATTTCTAGTCAACCAAGGGAGCCTGCTATGCCTCAATACATAGGACTATCCTATTGAAACAGTGGCTTCAACAATTCCCCCATTTCTCCAAAAAATATATATCCCCACTTATTCAAATGAGTATTGGACATTGTTCCGTTCCTTATAACCTTTATAAAATTCAAGTGCTTGACTTCTCAGATTGTACATTCTGTGGTCCAGAAGAAGGAACATTGGATCATATATTTTTCAGATAACCCTCCATCTCTTCTGAATTTGACTCCAATCTACCACATAACTTTGAAATTTGCCAAATTAAACAAAATTAATACATAAATTCTTCTTCCTTCACTCAATAATTTGAAATGATGGCCTAGAAAGTTAGAAACATTTGCAAAAAAAAATGTTTTTCAGTCCCTTGAAATTCAACACGATTTTTTTCCACATAAGAAGTGAGCTAAAACTGTATCCCGCTGTCGAAATTTTGAAAAATTCAATGGTGAATCCATCACAAACGAAAGCTAATGGCAAAATATACCTGAAAATGTCCCTTTTTTCTGAAAGTCGTTTTGCTGTATGTGATTTTGCTGTATGTGATTTTGCTGTATGTGATTTCACTGTATGTATGTGATTTCAATGATTTATCATCTAACATACTAATGTCATTTGGAAAACTTCCTAAGAGAGTTTCACTGTATGTGATTTTGCTGTATGTGATTTCACTGTATGTGATTTCAATGATTTATCATCAAATATAACTAATGTATTTTGAAAAATTTCTTAAGAGAGTTTCACTGTATGTGATTTTGCTGTATGTGATTTCACTGTATGTGACTTCAATGATTTATCATCAAACATACTATGTAATGTCATTTGGAAAACTTTAAGAGAGTTTCACTGTATGTGATTTTGCTGTATGTGATTTCACTGTATGTGATTTCAATGATTTATCATCAAATATAACTAATGTATTTTGAAAAATTTCTTAAGAGAGTTTCACTGTATGTGATTTTGCTGTATGTGATTTCACTGTATGTGACTTCAATGATTTATCATCAAACATACTATGTAATGTCATTTGGAAAACTTTAAGAGAGTTTCACTGTATGTGATTTTGCTGAATGTGATTTCACTGTATGTGATTTCAATAATTTATCATCAAACATACTAATTTCGGTTGTCTGTGATGTGTGTTAGTTAAATTATTTAAATTGTCTTTTTCAAAAGTGTAATTATTATATCCCGTGATTTTTCACGGGTCTGCGCTAGTTTATTACTAATTGACTTCAGCACTATTTGATTTGTGGGAAGCGAGTGGCGATTCTACAATCGTCACAAATCACTTTAAAAAATAAGTTTATGTGATTTCACAAAAATTGTCCCAACTAGAGATATATTTTTTAACGATATCGGTAATTAGTCAACGCTTGCTAGCATGACGCACACATTCCCCTAAAATTTGACATTTGACATTGACTAAAATATTGCTAGTTTATGATTTAAAGCTGTTTAGAAAGTGCAGAAAAACAATGAAGGATGCAGGAACTGTTTAACCCTTTCAGACCTTGAAAAAAAAATAAACCCATTTTTTTAACTATAATACATCTATTTTAACCGGTCAGCAACGTAAGCAGATATACACGATAAAATAACGATAGCAGTCAAGTACAATAAGCGTGTTTACACGTCAACGCGTGTGTTTCCACAAAAATCGTCATAACTCCGTTATTCTTCTAGTGACATCCCTAAAACAAAAAGTAGAATATTCGTATTGAATGAAGCTTCACATCTCTATTCAAAGTTATCCATAGAAACCCGTAAAAAGACCTACTCAGTGGAAGCAAATTTTACCCGCCAAATCGTAAAACGACGCCAAGAAAGCCGTTTGACGTGCCGACCCGCCTCGCAAGTTTAATTATTTTTTTAAAAATATATTTTGTATGAAATGGTCAAAAAGTGAAGTGACAGAATTGTTTATTGTACATTTGTACGATGAAATAAGTGTTTTTTTTTTACATTATCCGTGATTTTAGTATCGTTTTTACATAAAACATTACAGGTGAGTCATTTTTACAATTTTTTCATGTTTCCATTCTAAATTTAAATATTTACAAATGTTAATATTTATTTATGATACAACAATTTGAAAGCCTATTTTGTAACCTTTCTAAAACAGTTTTTACTATTCGGCTCCGTTCAGTAATGTTTCATTTATAGAGCTTTGATTGTGAAGCGGTAATAACACAACGTTTTCGTGAAATTGACATTTCGGTAAAGACATTTTAGCTTCAAGTTCGCGAAAAGTCGGAGGGGTTAAAATGTCTTTTGAAATTTGAAAAAAAAAATTGGTTTGGCTGAGGATTGAACCTATCTTCCCAAGGACCGTAGTCATCCGTGATACCGACCTTGCCAAATGCCGATCGTGTAGGACCGACATTTATTTAATATATTACCTGCTGTAATGTTCAGAGAAATGCGTATATGTCGGCGTGTGTGTACACGATTGATACCAAAAGTTGATAGAATACATTTTCATTGACAAGGAGTCGTATCTGCCGAGTTTGAAATCGATCGGATATCGGGAAGTGGGTTAATTTCCGCTTCCAAGATTCATTATCGGTAACAAAAGTGAAATTCAATATTTAAATATATTTTTTAAAAAAAGCAGTGTTCGTTATTGGATTTTACCTACTAGTTCAGGCAGTAGAAATTTTTATTTTTTTATTTATTATTATTTTTTTTTTCTTTTTTTTATATTTACATATAAAAAATAAAAAAATAAAATGGAGTTCTACAAATTAAACTTATTAACAATAAAGAAATTTTTATAATTTGAAATAAAAATTTAATTCCGCCAGATTTTTTTTTTAAGGTATTTTTTCAATGTTGAATTTTGTAGTAATTTTTTTAAAATTTAATTAAATGTTATATTTTTGGTATTCAGTGGACCATTTGTCATTTTATGTACGAGACGAAATGTTCTTTCATATAAATGTAGCAATTACTTCTAAATTAACGGAAAAAAAAATCTAAAATAATCTATTTTGCCAGTTTTTATTTAGGTCTGAAAGGGTTAGTTAGTGATTTTGATTTTAATCAAAATGGTTCAAAGGAAAAAGGTTGTAACTTACTTTGTGGTCCAAGTTGATATTTTTCCCATTAAACTTGTCCAATCTTAATTTTAATTTTACATAACCTCACATTCGAATCCACTATAATATTCAGTTCGAAAATCAGTGTTGCCATTTTAATAAAAAAATCTTAGATCCATTTTATTTAATCTCCACACTTTCCACAACAAAATCAAATAAATATATATTGATAGCGTACTTTTGTTGTATTGACTAATTAGTTGGCGATGTGTTCGTGCTAGGCTCGTATAGCCAGTAGGATGATGGCAGCCACAATTTGCCTCACGACAAATCGAGGGTGTTATAGTCCTGCTGGCTCCAGCAAGTTGGGACACTGAAGTTATCACATAAAAAAATTTCGAATGTAACAAAAGTTACGAATCTTTTTTAATTGGTTTCGTAACCTTTCGCACCCCCAAAGTTCTCCGGTTCACTGACAGTCTCGGAGATGGAGCCGAGTGACGCCAGACTATCCTGCGATACTCCCGGCTCCATGCTCTTGGAATCGCTGGAAGACCTGCACACGTAATTGGAAGACATGTCCTCGATGTCTTCGGAAACCGAGCCGAGAGACTTGACGCTTTCCAGCGACGCCAGCCGACCCGACTCACGAAGGTTCTCGATCTCCGACTCCGACATGTTTAACGCGTAGAGCGAATCGCGCGCCATTTTGCCGAGGGTGTTAGGGACGGGCGATCGCGACTTGGCTCGCCGACTCTGGTGAGAACTGAGCGTCTCCTGAAAACTCTTTGGACTGCTCGAAATCGAAGTGGAATTCTCCGGTAGACTGCCACAACGCACCGGCAACCCTTTAGACAGCTTCTTCGAAGGAATCGGATGCGTATATCCATAGCACGGAAACGCCTTTTTCGGTTCCGGAATGTCTTTCGGAAGCGACGTGACTTCGTTCTTCTTCAAAATCGAAACTGGAACAAAATCGTCTTTCGGTTCCACCTCGACAAACTCGTCGAGCGCTATTCTTATATCTGGTAGCTTTTTTTCTTCGATCATCTCGGATGCAACGTCGATTGCGATTGAATCAGCTTTGATATTTGGATCGGTCACATCATCCACGATGATCTCACGCGGTATAAGTGCATCCAAAATGACGACTTCTTTACCTACGTCTGATGACAGTTTACATTGGTCTTCGGTGGTATTTTCGTCTAGCGATTCTTTCGAGAAATTCGACGCGTAATTAAAATCTTTTAAGGCACTTTGCGTCGATTTGGCCGCGGCGATATCTAGACTGGCAGCCACATCCTCTCCCAGAATCGAATTGTCGCACAGCGTGATATCTTCGGACACGTAATCCAATATCGTAAGCGCATCGCTTCCTTCGTCCAACTCGGCGCATTCTTCTATATAAATCTCGGGACTCTTTTCTAAACTTCGATTCTCATTCTGATCGTCAAACTTATTTACGTCCTTTTCTAAAACGACCGAATTCGAATTTATATTATCGTCGCCTAATTTATTTAAAACCTCGTTATTGCTATTTTTGTCTCTGGAGTTTTTCAAATCTGCTTCTAAATTTAAACCGCCGACAAAGTTGGTGTCATCAGTGAAACTGTCCGAATTGTCTATGGTTATGATGGGCTCCACCAAAAGCTCGTCGTATAGTCTACAAATGGCTTCGTCTGCTGACTTATACGTGTCCTTTGTTTCTTTTTTATCTAGAATAGCGTCAAATTTTTCTTTGTCTTTTAAAGTGATATCCCAGATAGCCGAGTTGGATCCTAGGACATTCTTCCGTTCCATCAATTCTTGGGCGAGTGCTTTGGTGTTACTCATGCTAGAAGTTAGCGTGTTTTCGGGGCTAATATTTTCTTTGATTCGTCTAATGATCTTGCTGGGTAAGTTTTCCACGGACGGACCGGACTCGGGGCTAAGTTGTCGATCGGACGGAGAAGTTTTGTTCTCCTGACCTATGGACTGTTTAAGTACGGTTGAATACGCTAGTTTCTGGACTCTCAAGTCCGTCGTCCGGACATTTAACTCAACGGGTTTGACGAGACCCTTGCCGGAGTCCTCCTTATCACAGACATCAATAATTTTGTCATTCTTGAGATCAGCGGATAGAATCGTCGCTTTAGCGATGTCGCTTTCATTTAACTTTTCATCGTCAACGTTTAATTTAATAATACAAATTTCTTCCGCGAGAATATCACATACGTTTAAAACTACATTTTGTACTTCATTAGAATGTTCACCGTCAGCGCCAAGCGTAATTAGGCTGTCGACATGCGTGGCAAAACCGTCGACACTTGTGACAAGACTGTCGTCGTTTGTGGCAGACTTGTCGGAACTCGCGTCGCAAGTGTCAAAGATTGCAACAGAAGTGTCGACGTTATCAGCATTGTAACCTACACCAGAGGTGTCAGAATCAGCAACCGTGTCGCTGCCACGACACACAAATTCGTCACAACAGAGTTTGATTAAATCACCGCCGTCACACGTCACGAGATTGTCACAGACAGAAGTGACCTCCGCGGCACTATCACACTCCGCCACCGTCGCTTTTTCCAATTGCGCTAGTTTATCACAGGTTGGGACGGGAGAGAGTTGGCCGCGCCTTGCGGCCACAAACGACTCGGCTTGCTCGCACACATCGCTGACAATTCTGTAAATGTTCCGACGATCGACATCGCCCAACAGAGCACGCGCTGCACTGAGATCATTTTCTGTTTTAAGTTCATTTCCTACACTAGTATTATTTGTACTTTTGGATGCTTTGTTGCTTGTTCCACGATCTAAATCTTCATCAAACTGACACTCTTCGTCACACTGATTTTTATCATCAAACTGACATTTTTTACCCTCCACGGTGTGTAAAGTGTCCGTGCAAGAAATTGCATCAAATATCGGCATAATTGACTCTTCCTGAACAATAAATTCACTCGAACAAGTCTGTGTTTTCTCAGAAACTTCATCTAATTTCAAATGGTTTAGATTAGTCGGAGTGGTCTCTGTTACTTCATCAAAAATGAAATCGATGTCGCCTTTGCCTAAAATTTCATCGAGTTGTGCGCACTTCTTCTCCAGCACTTCATCAGGGGGCAGCAATCGTACATCAGTGACCTCATTATAGGTCTTCATCGCTAAATTATCGTCTAACTTCATCGGTACATCTATTTGAACTATTTCCTCAGGATTCCGAGTCCCGAATTCTTCTACGTCGTCAGCTAAAACATAATTATCGTGTCGTTTTGTGTGATTTTTCTTCAACAGTATTTCGGCGTAAGTATCGACTCTCGTTTTTCTTTCTGTGTCATCACTTAATACATCTTTCAGGCCGCTTGTTGCCACTCTATCACTGTTGTCGCACGTACAATTGCAACGAACACTGTCTCTATGCTCTGGCAGTTTCACCGTGCAATCTGTCGAAATCTGGCACGACGTAAATGGATGTACAACACATTCGGTTATAGTTTGATTTGTGTATTCAGAGTCTAAATATCCTTTCAGATGTTTGGAATCAAAACTAGATGATAAACCGACCACATTTGATGTGCCGGGGATATCCACGGGCATTTTAGCGATAGCCTCGCAAACCTTTCTCTCGGGTATCACAAATGGTTCTATTCTGTCGGTGTCCATTTTCTTTGTGTCGGAATCTCCAAACTGCAGAACTGCGTCAAAACTCTCCCCGTATTTCTTCAGTCTCTCGAAGGCAGCGGACGCTTTTGTTTCGCAAGACTTCGTGGAGGAACTGCCGCTTCCCAAGTTCCACGGCCAGAATGAACTTCCGGAAGTAGATCCCGTCGAAGTCTGAGAGTCTCTCCGCGAAGAGCTGTTGCTGGAATCACTTCCTTTCTTATCCTCAGTTTTAAAATAGTTGCCTGGATGAAAGATGGTGTAGAACAGTTTTTCCGGGAGGGTGAGTGGGGCTTTGGTCATGTTTTGTTCTTCATCTCTTTTTGATGTCTGCGGAGAGTTAGTCGGGGCAACCCACGATATCTTCCTCGAGCGCTGTGTCTTGACAGAAGGCACGTCTAGAAGACTTGTGACCCTTCGAGGGGGTAATTCGACGCCGCTACATTCTGTGGGGGTGCTTTTGCCGTTGTCACTTTCGATGGAGAGTGAGGACCCTCGACCCATCGAAAAGAAGGCGGATTTCAAGTTTGAATTGCTCGTAAGAGTTCCTTCGTTTGACGAAAACGATTCATTTAGCGACGGGTTGTGAGTTTTGGTTTCCGATTGGCAGATTCCAGAATCGACAGAGTCCATGAGCTGGCTGTCGCTCGTCGGGAAGGTGAACGTCCCGAGCCCCCGGAACGAATCCACCGAACTGGTGCTTGCCTCCAGACTGGTGACGGACCCGTGCAGTTTCATGTACTTGCCGAATATGTTGGGAGACACGCTTTCATTTGACGAGACTGAAGAATTCAACAGATTCCCCTGGTTTGAACACGGAGGATGGACAACAACGCCGGCTTCAAACGTGCTGGACTCTAAGCTGCTTTCATTGGAAGAAGCCGAGAGATTGGCTAGTTTTTTACCATGGTTTTTAAAGGCGCTACTTTCCCCGATGGAGCAGATGAACGGATTCTTGTAATTCTGTACGGGAAAGACATCCTGTTCGCCTTCCAAGAAAGGTTCGTCATCGTCATCCTGTATAGAGAACACAACGCGATCTTGTTTCTTTTCAAACGCAGAATCGCCAATCGTCAAAGCTGCTGCGTCTTCTACAATCTTTACAGTTTCGACTTCCATGGTGTTGAGTGACTCCATGGAACTCCCGGAGATATCCAGACTGGAGGTGCTGTCGTACTGTGGTTTCGACTGATTCATCAATCGAGAGACTTCTAAATCGGGACTGTCCAAACTGGATTCGCTTTTATTCTTTTTGATGGCGCCAAGCAAGCAGTCGTGTTTAATATCCATCACGTTAACCGGATCAATTTTTACATCCACTTGGTTGGAAATCTTTCGTTTCAGCTTGCCGGAATCTTCGATTCCTTCCGAATCTGTGATCATAATAACGTCGATGTTTTTCAAGCTTGCAATGTCATCAATTTCCATGCTCTTGTCCCGGCTTTTCATGTCGATTGTGCTTTCCGAAGCAGATTTCTCCAGACTCTTGAAGAGATCTTTTTTCGTCAAGTCGACGCTTTGCGACTTCTTGTCGTTTCCCACGTTACCGTATCGAACGATGCTGAAGCGGCTATTTTTGATTTGTTGGCGAGGGGCGTACTCGCCTCCATCTGTCTGACTCGAGACAGTTTGGGTTTTGATGTCGTCCGGCGCGACGATGGAGATGCTGGGCGGTTCGGATTGGGACACGACTTTAAATCGCGACGTTCCGGGGAATCCCGGCGGTGTAGATGGAGAGGGTGAATCGGACGTTATTGATGAAGAGTCGGACACTCTGGAGACTTGGAAACGGCTGCGATGGGATGGACTGGGGATCGGGCTTGACGCCGGCGAGGGTACTGGCGAGGGCAGCGGAGAGCGTAACCTTCCGGAGATGCCTTTAGGCGGCGAGAGAGTGGACTCGGAAGTGGAATGGTCAGGTTGGTAGCGGTGCAGGGTCTGGCAGGTGAGGCTGATCTTGCGTGTGGTGAAGGAGGCGACTCTGCGTCTCTGCGGAGTGTCCTCGGAGGAGGGTGAAGAAGTGTTGTGGAAGTTGGTGGCCTCGTTTCTCGCACAGAGGGAGCGGATTTCGTCCACGAGGCGCGCTTCTTCCAAGGGTTGTTCGACGCCATTCTGGAAATATTTAAACAATTAATAATATAATATTCCGCAATAAGTCTGCACCTATCGATAGGTTCAAGCTGTATCGTTGGAGCCATAGTAATCAAAACAAAATTTAATAAATAATAAAAATGTAATAATGTATGTATAAATTAGACTTTTGTAGACTTGGATAAATAAATTAATTCACCACCATTATTATTTGAGCAATGGTGGAGAACTTAGCTAACAAATAATTGACTTGTATATTTATGACAGAAAAAGGACATTTTCCTGAAGTAGAAACTTAGCGGCAGATCTAGCAAATTGCGGCATCACAAGTATCAATTCAATTGGTGCTAAGAATGTTTGTCTGTCTTCCAGCAACTCACCGTGTGGGGAACGGCCTCGTCCAGATCTAGTCGTGTGACTCCGGTGTTCTTCCGCAGCGCCGTCGCTAGCGCCAGCAGCCCCGCCACCTGCAGACGGTTGTCTCGGAGGTCAATCCTCTGCAAAACACCACCAAAACATGCTTTACCACGAGAACACATAAAGAACTCATAAACCGACCAGACCCAAGAGGAAGCAGGCAACTATTATAGAACATAGAACACATCAGCAGACACATGCAGCTGTTGGGAGTGGAAAATACCATCATGGATATTCCATCCCGCCCCGATGGGAACAAGGCTCAGCTACCTGGTGGGTCGGTAATTTGGAGTCCATACCAGGTAAAGTACTCTCTCATGTTGAAGAGAGTTGAGAAGAAATTCCTAAGATTTCTTAGACTGGGGTAGTATGGTAGGATTGAACCCGTGGTTCTATCCTACCGACATTCGCTCGGAATGAACAATTCTTCAGACTGATTCGTTGATGGTTTGAAAACTCGGTTATCATGGAAAGCATTCATTTCTATGTTCCCGATGGTTATCTTCGTCATTTTCCAGCCTGCAGGACTAACTTCTAACAGCAATCTTGCTGTTGAACAGAATCAATTCAGATATCGATATATTTAACATCAACGAAGCTGCCTTTAAAAGGCAAACTCTGTTAATAATAATATAAATGATACCTTCTGTTTACATTTGTGAATTTATTTAAAAACGCATTTGAATGTACAGTTTTTTAATGATTTTAAAATAATAAATTGAATTAAAAAAGTCCGTTTAGCAAGCACCTCCGGGGGCGATTGCAGCAAACGCCACAACTAGCCAGTCCTACCTGTATGACGGGATTATCCTCGATCACCTCGGCCAGCGCGATGGCGGCCTCGGCGCCCAGGCGGGCCCCCTGAACCCCGAGACACAGCAGCGAGCGGTTCTGCTGGAGAGCCGCCCGGAACCGGTTCACGGCCTCGCCGCCCAGAGGGTTCTGGCCCATGTTGAGCACCTCCAGAGAGCGGCAGCGCGACTGCAATCAAATACATTACATCGATTTACTTCAAATATAATTGATATAATTGCCAAGTACGATGTGTTCTTACTACCTAGGAGCCATGTTTTCAGCATATATCTGAATCTAGTTCTTAATTCCTGTTTATTTAGGGCATGTTATACTCCAGGGGCTCGATTCTCCAATCCAGGCTGCTCGCAATCACCGTCGAAAGAACATACATTGGTCGACTTTCTCATTCTCGAGTCTCGTAGAAGGTACACACTTACACGCCAAATCTAAAGTTATTCCACTCGAACAATGAGTGGGTAGAACCAATCTACACCGACTTGTCTTCGACGGCTATAAAAATTTAATCTAGTATCCTAACCTAACCTAACTTTGAACCCCGCATGATCTTCGAAGGACAAGCATCGTATATTTTTACAAAGTCATTTTAACGTCCTAATAATGGCTGATTTACGGGCAATATTGTCTGCAATACATAATGTGGGTCAATCTGAAGCAGCTGCTATTGAGACCAGAGGCGATTCCTTGGTACGTGCATTTGTGCATTGCACTGCTTGTCCACATAACAAATTACAACGACATCTGTGCCCCAGTGATCGATGTAAGAAATTCATAATTCCCGTCACGTTATTATATGAGCTATCTTCTAGTAAAAAAATCCCGCGCAAGAGCAAGCGGTCGTGCATACCCCGATATGCACAGAACCAACTTTTACAATACTACTAAAACAGCATCGGGCGGTATCGAGACAGCCCGAAGTAGCCGAAACGGTGGCATGAGCGAGACAGATTACACTCTTAACGTCAAATTACGTGTTAGAGCAGTGCAGATACATAACCCATTTCGTGCATTATCGAAACGCTTTGACGGCGAGTGAACTTTGCATCACTTTGATCATGTGTAATCCAATGCGTCTGGAATGGATTCGCTTAGAAAAACTAATGTTCAATGTTAATGCTACGACATTCACACATTGGAACTCGAGCGGGGTGATTTCAAACGGTTTCGCTATATTTTCAACGATGAATTGCGTGTCCTTTATTTTCGAGGTATTTTTGTATTATTTAATCAGTTATTTTACAAATATAACTTAGAAGATAGAATGAATTGCAGTAGGTGTTCCCATTCATTAATTTGCTCCACCTAAATTACAGACTAGGTACATTTTAAAAGTGAAATGCACTGCTGGTAATTACAGTCACGGGCCGCGTCTGATTGAGACTAAATTCTTTCATTTATTTGACACACTAAGACTTTGTCAGGAATTATAGGCGTAACAAAATCATTGTGTCTCTGTTCAAAGCACCCCCATCTGGTTCTTCAGCACTCGATGTGGAAACTGAGGTGATTACAAAAATGACGCAGTGACGTTTTGTTTTTCACATTTCAAACTATTAATACAATATTCACAGGGCCGCCATCATCACTTCAACCTATATTGATAGTTGTGTTTTGGTCCAAGAATACATTCATTCTTGGTTTATTATTATTAATCAGTTTATTATATTATCAGAATTCTTGCCTGAACAGACTATGCAATAATTACAATAGCGTATTATCCAAGGTTGATATTTTCAGTTGTGAACTTACCAAATACAAGAGGTCCATAAAAGAATATTTCTCTGATGGTTTGTGAATAATGTTTATGTCTCTATTATGATTTGATTTATATCTACAACCTCTCTCCATGGCAATAAATGTATTGTTTTGTAAATTTTTCGTTTTATATAATATTTTGTTTTGTATAAATTTTTTAATTCATATTCCTTTCTCACAAATTTAAATAACTTATTCCATATTATGCTGTCTCAGTTAAAGTCACAAAGAGGAAATCCATAATTGGTTTTATTTTGGCTATATAATACTTATGTACAAACTGATCAAATGTAGGTAAGTTTTTAGATTCTCACGGCCAAAAGCATTTTTGTTGTTTGTTTTTGGGGTGTTATGCCGTGTTGCGCTAACTCCTTCTTTAGCCGACGTTTCGGACAGCGTTGCAGTGTCCATCATCAGGGCAGATCCGGTAGATCCATCACATCTTCGGATCTACCGGATCTGCCCTGATGATGGACACTGCAACGCTGTCCGAAACGTCGGCTAAAGAAGGAGTTAGCGCAACACGGCATAACACCCCAAAAACAAACAACAAAAATGATCAAATGTAAACTGTCGATTTCCCAAAAATGAATAAATAAATTATTAATATTTGTGTTTTTTACAATAAATATACAATGTTTACAAGTCATACTGTTTTAATTTATACTACACTTCTATTAAAAGCATTTGCTTGTGGATGGAAGAGGAGTGTATATTAGCAAAAAAATAATATAACTAGGTTACAAAGTAAAAAAAATTACGAAATTAAAATCCATACAAATTATTGTATTTGGAAGGAAGAAAAAATATATATGATGGAGGATAAATAGAGTATAGTAGGATAATTTGTGAGATTTTCAAGTGAAACTAGGGGAATCAGTTTTTTTGTTAACGATTTCCCTAAAATATTTTTTTATATAGTTCAATATTTGTTTTTTTATCATTAATACTTCTAATTTCTTCTGATAATTTATTAAAGAAATGTTTTCCTTGGTGAGTATAATGGTGCTGGGCAAATGAAGTGTGTAGTTTAGGGCATGCAAATATATATTTAAGTCTGGTTCGATTTTCAGCTATGAATGAGTATTAATCTTTTTCTTTTATAATTTTAATAATTGACTTTTTCATAAATAAGTGTTTAAATGTAGGAACTTTGAATTCTTCGAATACGCGTTCAGTGGGGAAGTCTGGAGGTTTTTTTAGTATATTATTTTATTTAGTGGCATATTACAGAACAGACTGTACTAATGCATAATATATTGAGTATAAAATTTTAAAATACAGTATTTTTACCAGAAAGCCGGGCAAAATTTGTCTAACACGATAAGGTTTCGTATTTACTCTTCTCCATTTTGAAAACATATTCAGACAAAATCATAGCGAAACGAAACGAAGATGCAGAAAGAAATGTCCTAAAACCACAATAATGAACTCTAGTAAGCTAGACGGCGGTATAGTAACTGAGTGCGTTTGGGTAAGTATACATTTGCGAACCGGAACGCGAACCTATTCACGAATTACGGGAAAGAAACAAATCAACTGCAAGCGGCGTTTCGCTCCATTGCGGTTGCTTCGTTTTCTTTCCAATAAGTTGAGGTTCAATTGGGCAGTTCGGCTCGCAGATGTATACGTAGCATAAGATAGCAAGAGTAAGTGTACTTGGCTTGGTGCTCCAGTCTGGGCACGCTAATCTCGATGTGTAGAATCCTTTACATTAAATTCGCGTCTGTGTGTCACCTTTCCTTTCATCTTTTCTATGTATTGTCTGTTTATGCTACATTTTGTCTATGTGTTTTTATGTCAAAACAACGGGATCGGGTTGAAATGTACAAATCATTGTGATATTCTTGTATCATTACCTTTTACAAAATTCATTTGAGATCTAGAAGCCTTTGAGTTAACATTCGACACCTTACAGCATCTGAGCTCACAACTCGAATCATTGCAAATTCATCTAAATTAAACGCAATAAATTAATCTATAAAAACACAAGTGTTTTTAATATCAACAATCTCTCAACATCCATCTATTTCTGTGCGTATCCCTGCGCAAAGAAACGAAGGACTTCAAGAAAAGTAGCTCCCTTACAATCGACGGCAGAAGTTCTGGAGACTATCGCAGGGAACGTCCAATATGCTCAATCCATATTTTGTTCTTGACATTCAATTTTAAATAGATTCGCTGTCTTTTTACGTATTTAAAAAATAAATACCGTTTTTGTGAAGAGACGAAAAATTCATTCAGATTTTAGTATGACAAAGCAAACAATTATTTGAAACTGAACAAGAGTCCCAATTGTTACCAATCGTACGGAGCCAGAGAGACTATTTTTTTTTTTTTTTTTTATATTTACTCCACACAGGAGGCCCTGAAGAAAATAATTTCCCTCAGGGCCTATGTCATCTTTGGGGATGCTGTGTGGAGGGTCTTTTTGTGGAGAGGAAGGAGTGAACATGGGTCTTGAAGAGTCCCATGTTGTAGGAGGGAGGAAACACAGAGGCCGGCAGTTCGTTCCACAGCCGAGCTGTTGAACTTAAGAACGAATCGTAGAAGCGACCCGTTCTCATGTGACAAGTGTCAACTGTGTACAAATGTTGGGCGCGCGTTTGGCGTGTATCCCGACTACGCACCGGTGCCGAAGGGATCAATGACGCTAGTTCCTCAGAGCATCTTCCATTGTAATACCGATAGAACAAGGACAGCATACCTACCTGACGCCTGTGCTCTAAAGATTGCAGTCCGTTTGTTAAGATTGGGGAATCTATCAAACGGACCGCCCGTTTCTGCACAGAGTCAAGGGTTTTTTTCAGGTATTTTGGGGCTCCAGACCAGAGATGGCTGCCAAATTCGACAGTAGGGCGCACTTGCGATTTGTACAGGGTGAGCAGTTGTGTACTATTAAAGTATCTGCGGGCCCTGTACAGTACGCCCAGCTTCTGAGAGGCCAACTTTACTCTGGCTTCGATGGAGCCCCCGTACCTGAGCTGGTCACTTATAGTTACACCAAGCATATCAATGGAAGGCCTGTTCGGAAGATTGCTTCCGTTGAAGGAGACTAGATTATCATTTGGATCCCTTTTAGACGTAATCAGACAGGATTGGGTCTTTGAAACATTAAATTCGACGAGATTATTTTTACCCCAGGAGGAAATACTCTCGAGATAACCGTCCATTCTCTGCTTCAAAGCCCTCCGAGCCGTTGGAGTTTGTGTGCCCTTTGGGGGCATGTCAAACAAAAAGCTATCATGAACTGTACTGTCATCCGCGTAACAATGAATCGGTGCACATGTCAAAAGGTCATTTTTTTTTTTTTATAGTGAATACCTCACAAGAGTCCCAACTGCTCCCGTCTGGAGCCAGTGAGACTATGGCATCCCCAATTGGGGGATGTTGTGAGGCTGAAGGTAAGTGGGGAAGGGAAAGAGGAAGGTGGGGAAGTACCTGGCTATTCAGATCTAGTCACTAAACACGGCTAAAGCCATTTGGAGCAACGTTTCAATTCTGAATGGTGGTCTTACACCAGGGCGATACTGGTAGTATCTTCCACTCTGGAACGTGCCGCAAATATACTATATATTATTTTAATTAATTAATTGTGAAATGACACAAATTAATCAAATAAAATTTATTTGCGCACGCCGGGTTCGAACCCGCGACCTTCGGAATGGCAGTCCAATGCCTTACCACTGGACTATGCCGGCCGTCAGGATGTGCAACAAAAACAAAGTCGGAGACAGAACCGATCCCTGTGGGACGCCAGCATTTATGGAGTGCGAGGAAGAGGTGAAACCGTCAGCAACCGCCTGAATCGACCTATCCCTTAAAAAGTCAGCAATCCACGTACACAGGGATGCGGGAAGTCCGTAAGAATGCAATTTGTTGACAAGTCCTCGGTGCCAGACCCGGTCAAAGGCCTTGGATATGTCTAGTGCGACCGTTTGGGTCTCACCGTGACGTTCCAGGCACCGCCCCCAAACATGCGTCACATACGCGAGAAGATCACCGCACGAGCGGTTCCGCCGGAATCCGTATTGGCGGTCGTTGATAATTTTGTTCTTCTCGAGGTATGTGAGCAGTTTGTCGTTGATCACACGTTCCATCACTTTGGACAGAACTGATGTGATCGCTATGGGGCGGTAGTTGGCCGGGTTGGAGCGGTCACCTTTCTTGGGAATAGGGTGAATTACCGCTTTTTTCCAACCAGAGGGCACAATGCCACACTTCAGGGACATTTTGAAGAGCTTTGTCAAAACTGGAACTATTTCCGCAGCACACTTCTGCAATACCAGGGCAGGTATTCCATCAGGTCCACTAGCTTTGTTAACATCGAGCCCCCGTATGACGTGGAGTACATCCCGATGCCGGATCCTCAGCTTTTTCATAAAGAAGCCGCAGTGAGGAACCGACGGCGGAACAGCACCCCCGTCGTCGAGGGTCGAGTTTTCCGCAAACATTTTCCCTAAAAGGTTTGCCTTTTCGGTGGCGGTGTTTGCTAGTGAGCCGTCAGGTCTGGTAAGAGGTGGCAAACTGGGTTTGCAAAAATTTCGACCTATTGAGCCCGCAAGCGACCAGAATGCTCTGCTGCCATGCGGGCAGGCAGCCAGCTTTTTGCTGATCTGCAGGTCGTGTTCGAATTTTGACCTATTAATGATTCTCTTGCATTCCTTTGCCGATTTGTTGTATGCTGATCTGCTTTCGGGCGTTCGAGATGTGTTGTAGGCTCGGTAAGCCGCGTTTTTTCGTCGAACTGCTTCGGAGCATTGTCGACTGAACCACGGCTTTGAGCCCACGCCAGTTTCTTTAGTAGTCGATTGTATGAAGCCATCCATCGCCGATTTGATGACTTCACCAATCTCCTGGGCACATCTTGAAGGGTCCGAAGTCCGAAAACAAACAGCTGACCACGGAAAAGCATTGAAATGGGCCCGCATACCGAACCAATCTGCTGACCTATAGTGCCACACTTTTCTCCTCAGCCTCTCATTGGTTGGTCTGAGGCTAACGGGGATTGATGTCGTCACTAGGCAGTGGTCAGATGATCCCAGAGGCGCTGTGACGTCAATCTTATAACCGTGTGGCACAGTAGTTAAGAATAGGTCTAACAGATTGGAGCGGTGAGTCTGGACATCAGGAACCCTTGTAGGCTCCTGAACCAATTGCTCTAATCCGTAGCAAATGGCAAAGGATTCCGCCTCATCCCAATTGGTGTATGTTGTGAGGCTGAAGGTTGTTGTTGGGGAGAGGAAGGAGGTGGGGAAGAGGAAGGTGGTGAAGTGCCTGGCTATTCACATCTGCTCATCAGAGACAACCAAAGCCATTTCATAGAACGTTTTAATTCTGAATCGTGGTCCTACGCCAGGGCAATACTGAGAGCATCTTCCATTCTGGAACGTGCCGCAAATATACTACAACTAACTAACTAACTAACCATCACGCCGTTTCCCCGCAGGGGTAGGCAGAGAGGACGGACCGCCAAACAACTCGGTCACACCACACACTCCTTGCCTCATTCACATTCATACATCGTCTCATACATACTAACTAGCCATCACGCCGTTTCGGTAGGCAGAGAGGACGGACCGCCAAACAACTCGGTCACACCACACACTCCTTGCCTCATTCACATTCATACATCGTCTCATACATACTAACTAGCCATCACGCCGTTTCGGTAGGCAGAGAGGACGGACCGCCAAGCAACTCGTCTAACATCGTCTCATACATACTAACTAGCCATCACGCCGTTTCGGTAGGCAGAGAGGACGGACCGCCAAACAACTCGTCTAACATCGTCTCATACATACTAACTAGCCATCACACCGTTTCGGTAGGCAGAGAGGACGGACCGCCAAACAACTCGTCTAACATCGTCTCATACATACTAACTAGCCATCACGCCGTTTCGGTAGGCAGAGAGGACGGACCGCCAAACAACTCGTCTAACATCGTCTCATACATACTAACTAGCCATCACGCCGTTTCGGTAGGCAGAGAGGACGGACCGCCAAACAACTCGTCTAACATCGTCTCATACATACTAACTAGCCATCACGCCGTTTCGGTAGGCAGAGAGGACGGACCGCCAAACAACTCGGTCACACCACACACTCCTTGCCTCATTCACATTCATACATCGTCTCATACATACTAACTAGCCATCACGCCGTTTCGGTAGGCAGAGAGGACGGAACGCCAAACAACTCGTCTAACATCGTCTCATACATACTAACTAGCCATCACGCCGTTTCGGTAGGCAGAGAGGACGGACCGCCAAACAACTCGTCTAACATCGTCTCATACATACTAACTAGCCATCACGCCGTTTCGGTAGGCAGAGAGGACGGACCGCCAAACAACTCGTCTAACATCGTCTCATACATACTAACTAGCCATCACGCCGTTTCGGTAGGCAGAGAGGACGGACCGCCAAACAACTCGTCTAACATCGTCTCATACATACTAACTAGCCATCACGCCGTTTCGGTAGGCAGAGAGGACGGACCGCCAAACAACTCGTCTAACATCGTCTCATACATACTAACTAGCCATCACGCCGTTTCGGTAGGCAGAGAGGACGGACCGCCAAACAACTCGTCTAACATCGTCTCATACATACTAACTAGCCATCACTCCGTTTCGGTAGGCAGAGAGGACGGACCGCCAAACAACTCGTCTAACATCGTCTCATACATACTAACTAGCCATCACGCCGTTTCGGTAGGCAGAGAGGACGGACCGCCAAACAACTCGTCTAACATCGTCTCATACATACTAACTAGCCATCACGCCGTTTCGGTAGGCAGAGAGGACGGACCGCCAAACAACTCGGTCACACCACACACTCCTTGCCTCATTCACATTCATACATCGTCTCATACATACTAACTAGCCATCACGCCGTTTCGGTAGGCAGAGAGGACGGACCGCCAAACAACTCGTCTAACATCGTCTCATACATACTAACTAGCCATCACGCCGTTTCGGTAGGCAGAGAGGACGGACCGCCAAACAACTCGTCTAACATCGTCTCATACATACTAACCAGCCATCACGCCGTTTCGGTAGGCAGAGAGGACGGACCGCCAAACAACTCGTCTAACATCGTCTCATACATACTAACTAGCCATCACGCCGTTTCGGTAGGCAGAGAGGACGGACCGCCAAACAACTCGTCTAACATCGTCTCATACATACTAACTAGCCATCACGCCGTTTCGGTAGGCAGAGAGGACGGACCGCCAAACAACTCGTCTAACATCGTCTCATACATACTAACTAGCCATCACGCCGTTTCGGTAGGCAGAGAGGACGGACCGCCAAACAACTCGTCTAACATCGTCTCATACATACTAACTAGCCATCACGCCGTTTCGGTAGGCAGAGAGGACGGACCGCCAAACAACTCGTCTAACATCGTCTCATACATACTAACTAGCCATCACGCCGTTTCGGTAGGCAGAGAGGACGGACCGCCAAACAACTCGGTCACACCACACACTCCTTGCCTCATTCACATTCATACATCGTCTCATACATACTAACTAGCCATCACGCCGTTTCGGTAGGCAGAGAGGACGGAACGCCAAACAACTCGTCTAACATCGTCTCATACATACTAACTAGCCATCACGCCGTTTCGGTAGGCAGAGAGGACGGACCGCCAAACAACTCGTCTAACATCGTCTCATACATACTAACTAGCCATCACGCCGTTTCGGTAGGCAGAGAGGACGGACCGCCAAACAACTCGGTCACACCACACACTCCTTGCCTCATTCACATTCATACATCGTCTCATACATACTAACTAGCCATCACGCCGTTTCGGTAGGCAGAGAGGACGGACCGCCAAACAACTCGTCTAACATCGTCTCATACATACTAACTAGCCATCACGCCGTTTCGGTAGGCAGAGAGGACGGACCGCCAAACAACTCGTCTAACATCGTCTCATACATACTAACTAGCCATCACGCCGTTTCGGTAGGCAGAGAGGACGGACCGCCAAACAACTCGTCTAACATCGTCTCATACATACTAACTAGCCATCACGCCGTTTCGGTAGGCAGAGAGGACGGACCGCCAAACAACTCGGTCACACCACACACTCCTTGCCTCATTCACATTCATACATCGTCTCATACATACTAACTAGCCATCACGCCGTTTCGGTAGGCAGAGAGGACGGACCGCCAAACAACTCGTCTAACATCGTCTCATACATACTAACTAGCCATCACGCCGTTTCGGTAGGCAGAGAGGACGGACCGCCAAACAACTCGTCTAACATCGTCTCATACATACTAACCAGCCATCACGCCGTTTCGGTAGGCAGAGAGGACGGACCGCCAAACAACTCGGTCACACCACACACTCCTTGCCTCATTCACATTCATACATCGTCTCATACATACTAACTAGCCATCACGCCGTTTCGGTAGGCAGAGAGGACGGACCGCCAAACAACTCGTCTAACATCGTCTCATACATACTAACTAGCCATCACGCCGTTTCGGTAGGCAGAGAGGACGGACCGCCAAACAACTCGTCTAACATCGTCTCATACATACTAACTAGCCATCACGCCGTTTCGGTAGGCAGAGAGGACGGACCGCCAAACAACTCGTCTAACATCGTCTCATACATACTAACTAGCCATCACGCCGTTTCGGTAGGCAGAGAGGACGGACCGCCAAACAACTCGTCTAACATCGTCTCATACATACTAACTAGCCATCACGCCGTTTCGGTAGGCAGAGAGGACGGTCCGCCAAACTACTCGTCTAACATCGTCTCATACATACTAACTAGCCATCACGCCGTTTCGGTAGGCAGAGAGGACGGACCGCCAAACAACTCGTCTAACATCGTCTCATACATACTAACTAGCCATCACGCCGTTTCGGTAGGCAGAGAGGACGGACCGCCAAACAACTCGTCTAACATCGTCTCATACATACTAACTAGCCATCACGCCGTTTCGGTAGGCAGAGAGGACGGACCGCCAAACAACTCGGTCACACCACACACTCCTTGCCTCATTCACATTCATACATCGTCTCATACATACTAACTAGCCATCACGCCGTTTCGGTAGGCAGAGAGGACGGACCGCCAAACAACTCGTCTAACATCGTCTCATACATACTAACTAGCCATCACGCCGTTTCGGTAGGCAGAGAGGACGGTCCGCCAAACTACTCGTCTAACATCGTCTCATACATACTAACTAGCCATCACGCCGTTTCGGTAGGCAGAGAGGACGGACCGCCAAACAACTCGTCTAACATCGTCTCATACATACTAACTAGCCATCACGCCGTTTCGGTAGGCAGAGAGGACGGACCGCCAAACAACTCGGTCACACCACACACTCCTTGCCTCATTCACATTCATACATACTCTTCTATTATTCTGACTCTTGACATGGCCCGACTCGAGTATCTGATTCACTTGATCGTGCCATGTCTTCCTCGGGCGTCCCCGACTTCTGCTACCATTCACATTTGCATCATATATCCTCCTTACACTCCTTTCTTCGCTCATTCACTCTACATCAAACCATCTAAGCGTCCCTTTCTTAATCTTACTCATTACGCTTACATCAATCAGCCTAGCACTCTTTGCGGATCTGCACATTCCTCACACGATCAAACATGGTTTTACCACACATACGCCTCAGGGATCTCATTTCAACAGCATTCAATCTACTTTCATCCTTTCTTTGCCAGTTCCATGCCTCACTTCCATACATCAAGGTAGGTACCAGCACTCCGTTGTGGACTGCTAACTTCGCTCCTTTGGACAATTTTTTGTTAGCGCTAACTGCGTTCAGTCCTCCATTAACGGAATTACCTGCATTTCCCCTTCTTTCAATATCTCCGTCAGCCTTCCCATCTCTCGTAAATATACTATATATTATTTTAAATGAGTAAATTGTGAAATAACACAAATTAACAAATAAAATTTACTTTACGGGATTCGAATCCGCGACCTCCGGCTTGCTAGTCGAGAGCTTTACCCTTCGACCACAGAAGCCGTTAAAGTCGCTTACGGTTTATATTGTGTAAACTGTAATTACCGCTTTGCACGAAACTAGAAAACATAAATGTAGTATAATATATCCGATAACTGCAATAATCGTAAATTTAACATACGAATACTGGCCAGTGCCAGTTGTAGAGATTGATTGATGATGTAGTAAAAATACGGGATTATAATAATAGTTGTCGGATGAAGGAACGAAGGATTACTGAGAGAGAACTGTATTAGAATGAAATACACTCACCAGAGCTTTACTGAAGTGTTGACCGCTATTCCTCGTTAGGTTATTATTCCACACGACCAGTACCGCCAAACCTCTCTCCGTGTATGAACCTGAAACTGCATCAAATAGATTTATTCATTTATGTACTAGCTGTACCAGCTGCACTCAGTCTGTCTGTGCAGATAGAGAAACAATAGAGCGTGTTGCTTTTACGTCCAACAAATGTCGCTGTTTTTGCAAAAAATAGCATTTTCGTCCAACAGATGACGCTGTTATTAAAAAAAAAAAAATCATTTTGTCAAACAGATGGCGCTGTTATTCAAATAAACCATTTTTGTCCAACAGATGGGGCTGTTATTCAAAAAAAGAATGTTTGTCCAACAGATGGAGCTGTTATTCAAATTAACCATTTTTGTCCAACGGATGGCCCTGTTATTAAAAAAAAAAAAGATGTTGTCCAACAGATGGCGCTATTATTCAAATAAACCATTTTTGTCCAACAGATGGCGCTGTTATTCAAATAAACCATTTTTGTCCAACAGATGGCGCTGTTATTCAAATAAACCATTTTTGGCCAACAGATGGCGCTGTTATTAAAAAAAAAAAACATTTTTGTCCAACAGATGGCGCTGTTATTAAAAAAAAAAATCATTTTGTCCAACAGATGGCGCTGTTATTCAAATAAACCATCTTTGTCCAACAGATGGCGCTGTTATTCAAATAAACCATTTTTGTCCAACAGATGGCGCTGTTATTAAAAAAAAACATTTTTGTCCAACAGATGGCGCTGTTATTAAAAAAAAAATCATTTTGTCCAACAGATGGCGCTGTTATTCAAATAAACCATCTTTGTCCAACAGATGGCGCTGTTATTCAAATAAACCATTTTTGTCCAACAGATGAAGCTGTTATTAAAAAAAAAAATCATTTTGTCCAACAGATGGCGCTGTTATTCAAAAAAAGCATTTTTGTCCAACAGATGGCGCTGTTATTCAAAAAAAGCATTTTTGTCCAACAGATGTCGCTGTTATTAAAAAAATAACAAATAAAAAAAAAGCATATTTTTACCTGTCAGAGAGACATCTATATAATATTGGAATATAAAAACACAGGCGTATTCGAATTCAACGTTGTGTCAAAATTTCAAAGCAATCGGTGAAGAACTTTCAGAGATTTAAGATTAGCAATTTTTACATCCTCTTGGTTGGAAATCTTTCGTTTCAGCTTGCCGGAATCTTCGATTCCTTCCGAATCTGTGATCATAATAACGTCGATGTTTTTCAAGCTTGCAATGTCATCAATTTCCATGCTTTTGTCCCGGCTTTTCATGTCGATTATGCTTTCCGAAGCAGATTTCTCCAGACTTTTGAAGAGATCTTTTTTCGTAAAGTCGACGCTTTGCGACTTCTTTTCGTTTCCCACGTTACCGTATTGAACGATGCTTAGTCGGCTATTTATTGATTTACACTGGAATGTCGTACTTTCTCAAATTTATTTCGAATATCCGAGTTTGAAGGGACGAGAAAATACGTTTTACGCGGATATATGTCGTAGTTTTACGAGTTTACACCAAATATCTGAATTTAAAGGGTCGGCCGCGACGAAACTCGGCCGCGAAATTTCGATTTACGCGTAAATGTATTGTATATTTACGAATTTATTTCGAATATTTGAATTTAAATGGCCCGCTGCGACGGAAATCGGCCACGAAATCTCGATTTACGCGTAAATATATCGTATTTTTACGAATTTATTTAGAATATCTGAATTTAAAAGGGCCCTCCGCGAGGGAAATCATCGGACGCGAAATTTCAATTTTCGTATTTTTACTAACTTTACTTCGAATATCCGAGTTAAAAAATACGGCGCGACGGAAATCGGCCGAAAAATTTCGATTCACGCCGAAATATGACATATTTTTACGAATTTACTTCAAATATCTGAACTTAAAAGGCCGGTCGTGACGAAAAACTGCCGATAAAATTCGATTTACGCGGAAATATATCATATTTTTACGAATTTACATCAAATATCTGAATTTAAAGGGTCGGCTGCGATGGAAATCGGCAGCGTATTCTCGATTTACACGGAAATATATCGTATTTTTACGAATTTAAATTCAGATATTCGAAATAATGGGCCAGCCGCGACGGAAATCTACCGCGAAATCTCGATTTACTCGGAAACATATCGTATTTTTACGAATATCTCAATTTAAAGGGTAGGCCGCGACCGAAATCGGCCGCGAAATCTCGATTTACGCGTAAATGTATAGCATTTTTACGAATTTATTTTGAATATCTGAATTTAAAGGGCCGGCCGCTACGGTAATCGGCCACGAAAATAAAGAAATAATAGGTATTAACCACTCGGAACATTAGAACGTCAAAAGACGTAAATATGATAATAGCGGTCAAGACATTAGTACGTCTTTTCACGTAAACGCGCGAGATTTTACAAAAATCGATTTATTTCCATCACTAGTATACGGATTGCCATGATTTAAAAAACAGAGTATCGATAATGAATAACGCTACGCGTCTGCATTCAAGAATATCTATGGAATGTTGAGGTGCATTATCTGAGTCGATTGAATCTGTCATCTTGTTCGTTCATAATTTATTGCGTTTTTAAATAATTTATTAAAAATATTTTAGTTTGGACGGTCAATATTTTGAGGTGACTAATAGTTTTTAATTATATTTCTTCAATATATAAAGTGTTATTTCTTTATAATACTCAGAAAAAAGTACATTTTTCACAGCTTTGAAATAATGGTCAGCGATTTTTACATATTTTTGACGTTTTCAGAAAATGTATATTTAGACACGCAAATATTTACGTATAACAAAACAATACGATAGTGAATTTCATAATCTTTCCAAAACATTTTTTAGAATGAGGCTACGTTTCCCAAAACGTGAGTTATGAAGCTTATAATAAAACTCGTGAATAGCACAAAAATTTTCGCGTTTTGACAGTTCGCAAAGGAACACAAAGTAAATAAAAGTCCTTTTCTGAGAGGTTAATACGAATTTACTCCTAAAATACCACCCGGATTTGAAGAGGCGGCCGAGAAAATCGATTTTCGGCTTTTTTTTTTTTTTTTATAAAATTTCGAATTACGTGGGAATTTGTTAATTTGATTTTTGATGTCCCGTGGATTTCGAATTAAGGAGGTTCTACTGTAGTCACTAATATTATCGTATTGCTAATATATATGAAATTCATCACACACGTGACCAGTCACATGTGGATTTCTCTCTCGCTGCGCCGAGCCACTACACAACGAAGTACAATAATGCGTTAATCCTCTTAATGTGGTTTTGGGCGTTTAGTTTTGGGGTAGCCGTCTAATACCGGACATCAAGAATTATTAAGCTTAGCCTCATCGTTCCTATCATCGTATTAATGATGATGAAAACTGTAATGCTGTCCGAAACGTTGCGTAAAGTAAAGAAGCGCAAATAACCTTAAAATGTATCACAATACTACTTGTGGCTGCGATAATCTTAAATCGTATCTGGCGTTGGCGTTAGTTGGTTGGTTGTAAGTTTGTAGAAATTAGGATGTTGTGCAACTCACCAGAACTATGAGTCTGCGGCGAGGACACGGTGGATTCGCTGCTGGAGGAACTGGAAGGGGAGTGTAGGGTGGACTGCTCGGCCAGGGCATCCGCGATGGCCTCAATACCGGCATCCTGCAACCAAACAAACATTCAAAAAAATTACATTGAACCCCCACAGAAGGGATCCTGAGCACAATAATTTCATCAGGTTCTATGTCATATTTGAGGATGTTATGTTTGGAGGAGAGGAACGAGTGAACATGGATCTTGAAGGAAGAAAACAGAGTCGGGAAAATCGTTCGACAGCCAAGCTTTCGTGATTCATTTTTGGGGTATTATTCTGTGTTGCGCTTCCTCCGCTGTTGTCTAATGTTTCAGACATCATCACAGTGTCCATCATCAGGGCAGATGTGCCACGTCTCCCATCCACAGCGTGTGACGCAGATCACATCTGCCCTGATGATGAACAGTGTAACGATGTCCGCGATGTTGGCTAAAATAGGAGAAAGCGCAACACCGCATAATACCCCAAAAATAAATCACGATCATACTTTTAGCCAATAAAAACTCAAGAACGAGTCGTGGAAAAGTCATCGGAGCATCTTCCATTGAAATACCTGCAGAACAAGGACAGCATTACCACCTGACGCTTGAGCTCTAATGTTTGCAATCAGTTTGTTAAGGGGGAATCTACTAAACTGCCCAGCAAATGTTTTTTTTTCCCAGTAAGTGTGTGTTGAACACTGACTCGACTGACCTGTATGTGATTATTGCTAACGTCCAACAACTGCAGCCAGGAGTTGCACTTCAGCAGCGAGGCCAGGTGATGTGCATCCTCGGGCAAGAGCTGGTTGTCTCCAAGATGCAGCTCCCGAACCGACTTGTTCTGCTTCAGGGCTCCGGCTGGAATGAAAAACAATCTTATACATTATTATCCTCATGTCTGCCGTAAGTGCGAGGTAGCCACAAACAAAAATGCTGCCATCTATAATTTTTAAAGAGAATTATTAAAGTTTTCATAAAATATCGTTTTTTTAACTGTTTTGCATTTCGTCTGTTTTATACATTATACATACAACTTTTATTATACATTCTGTTTCTGATTCAAGATTGGTCAAAAGGACTTTCACAAAATTGGGTGAAGCCTAAAAGAAACGTGCAATACGCTGACCAGGCTCGAGGAACTGGTCTAGGAAAAAGCCCTCTAAATATCATACCCTTCATACATGCTTGGGGTGCTCCGCATCCCTTGTGTTATAGAGTCAAAAATAATAATTCTTATTGACTCTAGAAGTTATTATTTATTCCAAATAAAATTCCAGTCTTCTGCGTCCAGCTGGGCGAGATCGTCGCCGCTTGCGTCGTCAACATTTTAAACATTTGTAATTTGTTAGATCAGTGCTAGGAACAAAGCAGTAAAGAATGACATGATATAGAATATAATTCCACGGTTTGGTCCCCAAATTATGAGGTTCATTCACATGCAATAAATTTTTAAGATATGTAAATTTTAAAATGAGCATTCCTAGAGAATGACTAAATTACGATAACATACTTTGTTCATTAAATTTAATAAAATTATCTGATCTTCGAATCATTTCCGATTTAACCTGTTTGTATAAAATCATTAATTCAATGTTTGATACCCCTGATTTATTATATGTTATCTCTTTTCATACTCCAAGCAGGTCGGTTACAAGACAGTACCTACCATATTATTGTAGCAATTCTATATCAACGTCCCAATATCACACTCCTATGTGACGGATTCAACAGCTAGGAAACAAATACTACGTTTTTTCATCAAGGGAAAATTTTGATTTAACCTCTCAGACAAAGACTTTTATTTACTGTGTGTTCCTTTGAGAACTGTCAAAACTTGAAAATTTTTGTGTTATTTACGAGTTTTGCTAAAAGCTTCATAACTCACGTTTTGGGAAACGTAGCCGCATTCTAAAAAAAGTGTTTTGGAAAGATTATGAAATCTACTTTCGTATTGTGTTGTTATACGTAAATATTTGCGTTTATAAATATACATTTTATGAAAACGTCAAAAATATGTAAAAATCGCTGACCATTATTTCAAAGCCGTGAAAAATGTACTTTTTTCTGAGTATCATAAAGAAATAACACTTTATATATTGAAGAAATATAATTAAAAACTATTAGTCACCTCAAAATATTAACCGTCCAAACTAAAATATTTTTAATAAATTATTTAGAAACGCAATAAATTATGAACGAACAAGATGACAGATTCAATCGGCTTAGATAATGCACCTCTACGTTCCATAGATATTCTTGAATACAGACGCGTAGCGTTATTCATTATCGATACTCTGTTTTTTAAATCATGGCAATCTGTATACTAGTGATGGAAATAAATCGATTTTTGTAAAATCTCGCGCGTTTACGTGAAAAGACGTTCTAATGTCTTGACCGCTATTATCATATTTACGTCTTTTGACGTTCTAATGTTCTGAGTGGTTAATATTGTTATATATGTATGTAAAAGCCTTCCATTCTAGCTTTGGTATTTCGAGAATTCAACAACGATTGGTGGCGACGCGGGTCTCGTGATGATTTCAGTAGCATCGTGTACGGACCGTGTCCGATAAGTTGTCTGCGCAACGTAGTCAGGAGTAGTTCTAATGCATGAATGGAGTGTTACCAAGACACCGCAGAGGCGAGCCCGCCAGCTTGGAGCGCTGGAGGTGAAGGCAGCGCAGCACGCAGGACGGACGCAGCGCTCGGCCCAGCACCAGCGCCGTGCTTTCGTTCAAGAACGTCTCGCGTGCTTCCAACTGCTCTAGCCACTGCGACTATAAAAACATTCATTATTAATCTTCGGTATGCAAGGACGCAAAACCAAAACCTTCGTTACCACGAGGGGTGACTCAGTTCCCCGAGCATTTTATCAGTCCCAACGATATCGTGAAATCTCATGGAATGCTTATCAGACCAGCTCAAGTATCGGGGCTGTACAGATTGAGTCCAAAATTTCAATTACTTACATTTTTCACATCAAATAATGTCAGGATTGTTTACGGCTAGCTGCTAACGCTATACAAATCTCAAGTACAAAGACTTTGGCAGCCACCTCCGGGCTGGAGCCCCCCAATACTTGATAAACCTGCCTGATTCTGTGCAAAGGAGGGCGGTCCGTCTGATTGACAATCCATTGTTAACAAACCGAATGCCATCTCTAATGCACAGACGCAATGTGGGCATACTGAGTCTGTTATACAGGTATTTTAATGGAGCCTGCTCTAAGGAGCTAGCAGCATTGATCCCCGGTGCACTGGTGCACGTGCGTGAAACTCGACGTGCACGAGCGAAACACACTTCTTTGACTCTTTTTTTTGTAAGACGGCTAGTATGTGGAACAAGCTACCGGCATCTGTTTTTCCTCCTTCATATAATCCGGGCCACTTCAAGAACCACATTAATAAATCCCTTCCTACAGCCCCCACCTTAACCCGCCTCACAACGCTGCCTAACCGGGTGACGACATACCTCCCCTACGTTTACACTGTATAGACGGTTCCATGATATTTCATCAAAATGACAACTAAACACACCTCTAAAAAGTGATATAGAGTCATTAAAAGTGATGAAACAAAAACTAGGTTAAATAGTTACCTATGTAACCTATTTAACCTAGTTTTTGTTTCATCACTTTTCATGACTTTACATCACTTTTTGTAGGCGTGTTGAACTGTCATTTTGATGAGATAACCGGTCACTATAGAGTAGTGATGTTGGAAGAAGTCCACTAGCATGTTATATTTTACACTTACACAGCCCTAAGAGAAATATTAGATTAGATTAGGTTAGGTTGGAAATACCTTATTGACCATCCGTGAGCACGCCTGCCAACCGAGAATTCCAAAAGAATTGTTTCCGGAAATATCTATTTCCGAGGCGCTCTCATAATACTCTATCATGTCAAAAAGCGCCACCTGAAAAATAAATAATTTTAAAAAATACATTAATTTTTTTTAACAGGCCAAGCAAAGCCAGGCAAATCAATTTCACCAGAAGTGAGAACAGATACATTTGTTTCGGTGACAGAAGCTCTGTTTTTTGTTACATTAGTAATCAATACAGGAGGCCTAACCTAAATAGCGCCCTTGAGGTTTTTACTAGCGCCAGGCGCCGTTTGTCAGATATCCAAAAATTATTTTAAAGTAAATAATTTTTGGATATCTGAGTACTCACCTCACCCGATGAACCCGGGCACCCCTGCTAAGTCACCAAGTGTAGCTAACCATTAGGAGTGACATATAGAGAATATAGAGAAACATCAAAAAATTTAAAAAAAATGGTGAAAACTAATTTTTATATATCATTATTGTTAGCAAATATTATTATACATTGTAAACTGTTTAATTATTACATAATAAAAAAAAAAAATTAAATTAAATTAAAAAAATATGGCAGAGGTGTTGGTTATCCAATAAATGGTTTCCGAGGCGTCAATAACCAAACCAAATTGAATTGGTATCGCCATGGTGAAAGAATCGGAACGATGCTTGAAATGGCTTCACCCATAGTGACTTTCATCTACCACATATCCTTTCTCTCCCCACTTCATTCAGCCTTACCATAATAATAGTGACTTTCATCTACCACATATCCTTTCTCTCCACACTTCATTCAGCCTTACCATAATAATAGTGACTTTCATCTACCACATATCCTTTCTCTCCCCACTTCATTCAGCCTTACCATAATAATAGTGACTTTCATCTACCACATATCCTTTCTCTCCCCACTTCATTCAGCCTTACCATAATAATAGTGACTTTCATCTACCACATATCCTTTCTCTCCACACTTCATTCAGCCTTACCATAGTAATAGTGACTTTCATCTACCACATATCCTTTCTCTCCCCACTTCATTCAGCCTTACCATAATAATAGTGACTTTCATCTACCACATATCCTTTCTCTCCCCACTTCATTCAGCCTTACCATAAATTAGCCCTAATTTGTTGGAACTTATTTGCATTAATGTTCCTGCTAGGCAAACTCGCAGTAAAGATACTTTTAAATTTAACAAGAACCTCAACACTAATTATTCTATTTTTTCACCAATTCCTAGAATTCACAACCTTGCGAATAAATACTGTGAACTTATAGATATATTTGGTTTTGACAATTTTGTGAGCTTTAAAAGGCAACTTATTTCGATTCTATCGGCTAATAATTAACTTTTATAGCTTTAATAATTTTATTACATCTTCTCCCATTCGAAACCTTTCAAGTAAATTATATCCATATTTGTTTGTTTTTTATTTGCTCTACTATACACTTATAATTGTATGCTTATACCTACTAACTACTTTTTATACATAACACTATGTTCCATCTCAGATCTTATTATTTCTTATTCATGTCGATATTGCTAAATTCTATTAGTTTTTGCTTTTTACAGGTGCAACTCTTATTTTGTTATTTTTTTTTTTTTTTTTTTAAATCTCTGTTATAATGTTCTTTACCTCACGAGTAAGTTACACTCTAATTTATATTGGTTTATCGATTTGTTAAACACACAATTAATACTGGGTTTAAACACACCCACTTACTTACTTTTTATGTTGAACTTTCTTTTACTTACTATTTCATGCTTGGGTATATTTTATATTGAATCCATCTTATTAGTGTTTTGCTAATTTGCACAAAATTTTATTATATGTGTTGCTTTCTTACAATTAACTCCATTTATCTTCTTATGTTCAATTATTGTAATCAATGTAAATGTATATTTTCATGTAAAAGCCCATTAGGGCGTAAATAAAATAATAAATAAATAAATAAATAAATAAATAGTGACTTTCATCTACCACATATCCTTTCTCTCCACACTTCATTCAGCCTTACCATAATAATAGTGACTTTCATCTACCACATATCCTTTCTCTCCCCACTTCATTCAGCCTTACCATAATAATAGTGACTTTCATCTACCACATATCCTTTCTCTCCCCACTTCATTCAGCCTTACCATAATAATAGTGACTTTCATCTACCACATATCCTTTCTCTCCACACTTCATTCAGCCTTACCATAATAATAGTGACTTTCATCTACCACATATCCTTTCTCTCCCCACTTCATTCAGCCTTACCATAATAATAGTGACTTTCATCTACCACATATCCTTTCTCTCCCCACTTCATTCAGCCTTACCATAATAATAGTGACTTTCATCTACCACATATCCTTTCTCTCCCCACTTCATTCAGCCTTACCATAATAATAGTGACTTTCATCTACCACATATCCTTTCTCTCCACACTTCATTCAGCCTTACCATAATAATAGTGACTTTCATCTACCACATATCCTTTCTCTCCACACTTCATTCAGCCTTACCATAATAATAGTGACTTTCATCTACCACATATCCTTTCTCTCCCCACTTCATTCAGCCTTACCATAATAATAGTGACTTTCATCTACCACATATCCTTTCTCTCCACACTTCATTCAGCCTTACCATAATAATAGTGACTTTCATCTACCACATATCCTTTCTCTCCCCACTTCATTCAGCCTTACCATAATAATAGTGACTTTCATCTACCACATATCCTTTCTCTCCCCACTTCATTCAGCCTTACCATAATAATAGTGACTTTCATCTACCACATATCCTTTCTCTCCACACTTCATTCAGCCTTACCATAGTAATAGTGACTTTCATCTACCACATATCCTTTCTCTCCCCACTTCATTCAGCCTTACCATAATAATAGTGACTTTCATCTACCACATATCCTTTCTCTCCCCACTTCATTCAGCCTTACCATAAATTAGCCCTAATTTGTTGGAACTTATTTGCATTAATGTTCCTGCTAGGCAAACTCGCAGTAAAGATACTTTTAAATTTAACAAGAACCTCAACACTAATTATTCTATTTTTTCACCAATTCCTAGAATTCACAACCTTGCGAATAAATACTGTGAACTTATAGATATATTTGGTTTTGACAATTTTGTGAGCTTTAAAAGGCAACTTATTTCGATTCTATCGGCTAATAATTAACTTTTATAGCTTTAATAATTTTATTACATCTTCTCCCATTCGAAACCTTTCAAGTAAATTATATCCATATTTGTTTGTTTTTTATTTGCTCTACTATACACTTATAATTGTATGCTTATACCTACTAACTACTTTTTATACATAACACTATGTTCCATCTCAGATCTTATTATTTCTTATTCATGTCGATATTGCTAAATTCTATTAGTTTTTGCTTTTTACAGGTGCAACTCTTATTTTGTTATTTTTTTTTTTTTTTTTTTAAATCTCTGTTATAATGTTCTTTACCTCACGAGTAAGTTACACTCTAATTTATATTGGTTTATCGATTTGTTAAACACACAATTAATACTGGGTTTAAACACACCCACTTACTTACTTTTTATGTTGAACTTTCTTTTACTTACTATTTCATGCTTGGGTATATTTTATATTGAATCCATCTTATTAGTGTTTTGCTAATTTGCACAAAATTTTATTATATGTGTTGCTTTCTTACAATTAACTCCATTTATCTTCTTATGTTCAATTATTGTAATCAATGTAAATGTATATTTTCATGTAAAAGCCCATTAGGGCGTAAATAAAATAATAAATAAATAAATAAATAAATAAATAGTGACTTTCATCTACCACATATCCTTTCTCTCCACACTTCATTCAGCCTTACCATAATAATAGTGACTTTCATCTACCACATATCCTTTCTCTCCCCACTTCATTCAGCCTTACCATAATAATAGTGACTTTCATCTACCACATATCCTTTCTCTCCCCACTTCATTCAGCCTTACCATAATAATAGTGACTTTCATCTACCACATATCCTTTCTCTCCACACTTCATTCAGCCTTACCATAATAATAGTGACTTTCATCTACCACATATCCTTTCTCTCCCCACTTCATTCAGCCTTACCATAATAATAGTGACTTTCATCTACCACATATCCTTTCTCTCCCCACTTCATTCAGCCTTACCATAATAATAGTGACTTTCATCTACCACATATCCTTTCTCTCCCCACTTCATTCAGCCTTACCATAATAATAGTGACTTTCATCTACCACATATCCTTTCTCTCCACACTTCATTCAGCCTTACCATAATAATAGTGACTTTCATCTACCACATATCCTTTCTCTCCACACTTCATTCAGCCTTACCATAATAATAGTGACTTTCATCTACCACATATCCTTTCTCTCCCCACTTCATTCAGCCTTACCATAATAATAGTGACTTTCATCTACCACATATCCTTTCTCTCCACACTTCATTCAGCCTTACCATAATAATAGTGACTTTCATCTACCACATATCCTTTCTCTCCCCACTTCATTCAGCCTTACCATAATAATAGTGACTTTCATCTACCACATATCCTTTCTCTCCCCACTTCATTCAGCCTTACCATAATAATAGTGACTTTCATCTACCACATATCCTTTCTCTCCACACTTCATTCAGCCTTACCATAGTAATAGTGACTTTCATCTACCACATATCCTTTCTCTCCCCACTTCATTCAGCCTTACCATAATAATAGTGACTTTCATCTACCACATATCCTTTCTCTCCCCACTTCATTCAGCCTTACCATAAATTAGCCCTAATTTGTTGGAACTTATTTGCATTAATGTTCCTGCTAGGCAAACTCGCAGTAAAGATACTTTTAAATTTAACAAGAACCTCAACACTAATTATTCTATTTTTTCACCAATTCCTAGAATTCACAACCTTGCGAATAAATACTGTGAACTTATAGATATATTTGGTTTTGACAATTTTGTGAGCTTTAAAAGGCAACTTATTTCGATTCTATCGGCTAATAATTAACTTTTATAGCTTTAATAATTTTATTACATCTTCTCCCATTCGAAACCTTTCAAGTAAATTATATCCATATTTGTTTGTTTTTTATTTGCTCTACTATACACTTATAATTGTATGCTTATACCTACTAACTACTTTTTATACATAACACTATGTTCCATCTCAGATCTTATTATTTCTTATTCATGTCGATATTGCTAAATTCTATTAGTTTTTGCTTTTTACAGGTGCAACTCTTATTTTGTTATTTTTTTTTTTTTTTTTTTAAATCTCTGTTATAATGTTCTTTACCTCACGAGTAAGTTACACTCTAATTTATATTGGTTTATCGATTTGTTAAACACACAATTAATACTGGGTTTAAACACACCCACTTACTTACTTTTTATGTTGAACTTTCTTTTACTTACTATTTCATGCTTGGGTATATTTTATATTGAATCCATCTTATTAGTGTTTTGCTAATTTGCACAAAATTTTATTATATGTGTTGCTTTCTTACAATTAACTCCATTTATCTTCTTATGTTCAATTATTGTAATCAATGTAAATGTATATTTTCATGTAAAAGCCCATTAGGGCGTAAATAAAATAATAAATAAATAAATAAATAAATAAATAGTGACTTTCATCTACCACATATCCTTTCTCTCCACACTTCATTCAGCCTTACCATAATAATAGTGACTTTCATCTACCACATATCCTTTCTCTCCCCACTTCATTCAGCCTTACCATAATAATAGTGACTTTCATCTACCACATATCCTTTCTCTCCCCACTTCATTCAGCCTTACCATAATAATAGTGACTTTCATCTACCACATATCCTTTCTCTCCACACTTCATTCAGCCTTACCATAATAATAGTGACTTTCATCTACCACATATCCTTTCTCTCCCCACTTCATTCAGCCTTACCATAATAATAGTGACTTTCATCTACCACATATCCTTTCTCTCCCCACTTCATTCAGCCTTACCATAATAATAGTGACTTTCATCTACCACATATCCTTTCTCTCCCCACTTCATTCAGCCTTACCATAATAATAGTGACTTTCATCTACCACATATCCTTTCTCTCCACACTTCATTCAGCCTTACCATAATAATAGTGACTTTCATCTACCACATATCCTTTCTCTCCACACTTCATTCAGCCTTACCATAATAATAGTGACTTTCATCTACCACATATCCTTTCTCTCCCCACTTCATTCAGCCTTACCATAATAATAGTGACTTTCATCTACCACATATCCTTTCTCTCCACACTTCATTCAGCCTTACCATAATAATAGTGACTTTCATCTACCACATATCCTTTCTCTCCACACTTCATTCAGCCTTACCATAATAATAGTGACTTTCATCTACCACATATCCTTTCTCTCCCCACTTCATTCAGCCTTACCATAATAATAGTGACTTTCATCTACCACATATCCTTTCTCTCCACACTTCATTCAGCCTTACCATAATAATTGGGGGTGTCGTATTCCCCACTGGCTTTGGGCAGTTAAGAATCTTCTGCAGTATTTACATAATTCAAAGGCTATGCAGATTCAATCCTCCGCTAGCTAAGTTCTCCATCATTGCGCAAGCAACATTTTATCATCATAATGATGGTCGTAGTAGGAATTCAAATATTGTTGACCCAACTATATGCATCTCCCTTTAACACCCAACTACCTGTACCTGTCTGACAGTGCGGAGTACCTACATACCTGCATCAGTGACATTGCAACAATTTATTATACCTTACCAGTCTGTTAAGAAAACCTGTGCAGTGACATGTTCCTTCAGTATGTTTAATTCAATTCTCTAGTCTATTATGAAAGCTTGTGTAGTGATCACCGCAGTGTCCCTCGAGGCCATAATATCGATTTGCAACAAAGCGTACATCAAAGACCAGGAGTAAGTCAGAATTCCTTTCCAATTTAAACAGTTAATCACAGCTCCCCAATAGTGGTGTCAAATATTGATTACAGTCCACAATAACACCACAAACTGATTCACATACAATATTTGCGATTCCAGTTGGCCTTTTTTGAATAATTAAAAAAGGATTGATAAAAGAATATGTATAAATATTGTGAACGGTAACTCACGGCAGTCTGGTCAGTGAGGCCCGCCCCCACCAGCTCGATGCGGTGGAACCTCGCTCTGCGCAGCACTGCCTCCAGGGCTTCGCAAGCTGCGGGCTCTAGCGGCCGCAGCGACAGACACAGCACTCCGTGTCGCACGCCCCCGTAGCTTGGACATTCCTGGAATCAGATATTATAGCGTCACATATCTACTCAACACTCAATGTAGAGGCAGTTGATTGATGATACGTTATAACAAGACTGGGAATTATCATATATAGGAATTGTCGTAGTGGAAACACGGAACTAACTTCCACAACATGTCATCCAATCCTAGGAAACACTTCCTTGCAAGTAGAGTAGTGGAAGCATGGAACTAACTCCCACAACATGTCATCCATTCTACTAATATAGAGTAGTGGAAGCATGGAACTAACTTCCACAACAGTCATCCAATCCTAGGAAACACTTCCTTGCAAATAGAGTAGGTGAAGCATGGAACTAACTTCCACAACAGTGATCCAATCCTAGGAAACACTTCCTTGCAAATAGAGTAGTGGAAGCACGGAACTAACTTCCACAACATGTCATCCATTCTACTAATATAGAGTAGTGGAAGCATGGAACTAACTTCCACAACAGTGATCCAATCCTAGGAAACACTTCCTTGCAAATAGAGTAGTGGAAGCACGGAACTAACTTCCACATCATGTCATCCATTCTACTAATATAGAGTAGTGGAAGCATGGAACTAACTTCCACAACATGTCATCCATTCTACTAATATAGAGTAGTGGAAGCATGGAACTAACTTTCACAAGATGTCATCCAATCCTAGGAAACACTTCCTTGCAAATAGAGTAGTGGAAGCATGGAACTAACTTCCACAACATGTCATCCATTCTACTAATATAAACCTACTTAAAGCTCCATTTGATTCTTATTTGATAACCAGAATGCTGCCTGCTCATTAAATAATAATAATAACTTCATCTTCTTCCCCTTATCAGACCTTTATTCGGGCCACCGGATGGTTTATTCTTAAGGTTGAAACTCTCAAAAACTATAAAGAGGAGATATTTGACGAGATTGATCAAGATTTCGTTGCTTTCGCTGCAGCAGTGGTCCAGTTTCTTCACCACCTAGGATTCTTGCTGCAGAGTCTCCATCTTCTACCTTTGTCGAACGTCACAGCGGTGCTGCCAAGGTCTGGTATTTATGTGAGGATATTGTGTCAGCGCTTTATTAGCAGCAGACACATACCTGGACGGATGACGAACCTCGTGTTGGCACTGTTGGTGGATGCGGCGGACTCTCTCGCTGCAGCAGCTGGTCCAGTTTCTTCACCATCTAGGATTCTTGCTGCAGAGTCTCCATCTTCTATCTTCGTGTCACCTGTTCCTGTACTTCTTTTTACTTAACTTAACTCCACTTTATTTTTGTAATACTTATATTTGGAAAAAATTCGGTTTAGGGGAGTCACTCGAATAACCGAAATTGAACTTGATTTAGACTAATTTAGGGCTGGGGAATCCGAATCTGTAAGAATTAGGTGGGGGTCGGAACTATTAACTGAGTTATAGGGTTTTGAAATTTCGTACGCGATACATAGAAACCATGTTTTATTTATCAACTATGACAACCTAAGCCATGTTTTTGTGTTGAAAAATGTCGTTTTATTTCTAGCTATGTTGCATCATATATTGTGTTATTTGATTTGTTTTGTATCTCATTTTGCAGATAAATCAATTGAGAACATATACCACAGCCTTCGATTTGTCCATATTTAGTTAATATTTTACAAAAAATAATATTCCAATGTCCCCCGCGCTAAAAAACTGTCCGAGAAATATTTTGACATTTCTCCATCGATATTCACGTAAATATTGCCCAATCTTATAAGGATTGTACATCATTATGTAAAGAAAACTATTGAGATTGTGTATAAAAGCCCTAGTTTCGTCAATATTTAGTTAATATTTTTTAATTAAATAAATACGACACATCGGAAACCTGCACAAATACATGTGTACTGTTTATATGTATGTGTGAGAGGCCATATTGAAATAACATTCACGCATGCGTAAAATGCACGTCAAACTGCGCGCGCAGATATCAACGTTTTTTACACATTTAAATTTTGTATGGGAGGTACAGGGTTCTTACAAAGTACATTATTTATTAGAAATATTTATTTCTAATAATATTTATTAGAAATATTATTTTTTATTTATAAAAATAGTAATAAATATCACAAAATTAGATCAGTTATACAGGGTGTGCAAAAAAGTACTAACAAACTTTTTTTTTGTTTAGGTATAAAATATTTATACGCGTATTGATGATTATATTATATAATGATATACATGATTGTTTCTATTGTTATAGAATGGAGATTCCAAGACCGTCAACGGAGGAAGACACCACAGAAGAAAGATTTTCAGTCATTGCGACGGTATGTTGTGTATTAGTAGTAGTTCTATAGTGGTTGTACGCTTCATCCTTTCCAAAATTGAAAGACATTCGTGTAACAATTAATGTTTACAGTTTCAGATTCCGGGATGGCAGGCTGACCCGAGACCATCAACATCGTCTACGCATCGGGCTCCAAATACTCAGGTAATTATAATAACACTTGGCTAACTTTTACAGCGCCATTTTTGTCTTGTATTACCTCAAGGACGCTTTACATAGCTGTATATATATTTTTTTTCTTTTTTTTCTGTCTATAGGAAACCGACCACGTCGTTGCGGAGTTCTACGGATTCACTGATAGCGAGGATGAATCCCTCGCCGGTGATGTAGAACTTCCGTCAATGGTGGATATGGATGTTCCTGAGGATGAGTTGGAGCCTTTGGAGGAGGAGGTTTTAACCAATACCACACTCTAGAACATTTATAATTATTTTTTTTCAAATCGTTTTTTTCCATTTAGATTCTTTTTTTTTATACAAAATTTTAAAAATTGCCATGAAGAGGAAATTCATCATACCTAATAGTGGCAGTCCCATAATTACAGTTCAGGAATTGTGTCGCTATTTCTTGCATTAGTGTTGTTGTTTGTTATAATGTTATTGTTCTTTGAATGTTGGTTGCGGTTGTTATTTGTTACTTATGTGTTATTTTTTATGGTTTTGGTTATTTGTTGAATGTGTGTTATCATTTGTTACTTGGATTTTGTTATCTGTGATTGTAATTTGGTACTGGTTGTTGTTATTTATGGTTTTAATTATTTATTGAATGGGTGTATTTGTGCATTATTTGAATAAAAATGTTTACTGAAACAAGTGCATCTTTGCATTGTTTGAATTTTCGTTTCCATTCATTGTATCTTCCACTTTTGAGGAGGACAGAAACAGTGTCTAAAAATTTGAATATTATAATAATAAATTTATGTATGTGAAAAATGATTTTTTTCGCAGTCTCTCGACCAAAGATTAAAAAAACCTGTTCTAAAACTGAAATAAATATGATGAAATTTTTTTCTTATTTATTTTTGAACCACACAGTATCTGAATTTAAAAAAACGTATTTAAATAAATAAATAAATATTAATAAAAAAATATTAGCAAATTTTATTTTTATTCCCCGAATCATGATTTTTTTGTCACCCTGTTCTTTCAAACACATCTGTACACGCAGTCGGCGGCCTTTGCAAAGGACAGCAGTGCAAAAACATCGCGAATTCTTGTAAGGTAACCTCTTACTTCTTTCATTATTTTTGATATAAATTGATTGTGGAAATAATAGATTTGAAGTATCATCAGAAAGATAGTTTTATCTACATTATTTTGATGTAATTTTTATAATATTTCACCCAAGAAAAGTAATGAAAATTAGCTTTGTAAGTTTATCGTAGAAATGTCAAAATTTTTACGTCCTAATGAATAATTTTATTTTTAGCATTATTTATTTACAGGTTTCTTGTACAAAATAATATTATTAGTAACAACAGTTGTATAAACTACCGAAATCTGGAAGAATTGTTATCATATACTTATAAAATACGACACAAAAAAATTTTAAGTGGACACTTGACGTTTGATTTTTTTTTTGAATAAATGAAAATATTTTACATTTTCAAAGAAGTGTCAATGGCATTACTTCTTCGAAAAAACCTTTGGATTATTTTTTTTCACGAGGAGTGTCTATTCAGGTTTGTGTAGAAATAAAAAAATCAGATAATTTTCTTATGAATATATTTTTTTTACATTTGTTTGCCGAATGGGAAAATTTTTACACATTTTTTTTGTTAAAGTTAGCTATTCTGGGAAAACTTGTAACAATATTATCATGTAATATATATGAATAATAAGATACATTATCTGATAAACAGAAAACAATCGCAAAATAAACAATTTCTTTGTTTTTAAACGGATGTTTGACCAAAAGGCAGGAGAGTAATTTGCGCGCGGTTTTTTTCAAAAAAAGCTTGTAATTTCCTGGCATACGACAGGTTAAGAAAATCAAATTAATGACTTTTTAATACTTTGATATTTCAGAAGTGCCAACCAAAAAATAAAAAGTGTTGCCATATAATAATAATATAAATGCATGGAAAATTCAGAAAATTAAATATCATTTGCCAGATTTGTAGTTTATTATTTAAAATCTTGTAAATATTAAATTTATATATATATATATATAACCTAACCTAACTGTGATTTTCTATAACAAAAAAATGACCCTTTAATAACGCCCACTCGCGTCCCCTTTAGAGTTTTATCCCAGTTTTCAAGTAGTTTGTGGGCTACGCTAGGTTTGTATAGACTGGTTTGTGATTTAATTCTAATACCTTTTTTCCATGTTATTTCCTGTTACAAAAAATTGCCCCTTTAATAACGCCTGCTCGCGTCCCCTTTAGAGTTACATCCCAGTTTTCAAATAGTATGTGGGCTACGCTAGGTTTGTATGACTGGTTTGTGATTTAATTCTAATACCTTTTTTCCATGTTATTTCCTGTTACAAAAAATTGCCCCTTTAATAACGCCTGCTCGCGTCCCCTTTAGAGTTATATCCCAGTTTTCAAATAGTTTGTGGGCTACGCTAGGTTTGTATAGACTGGTTTGTGATTTAATTCTAATACCTTTTTTCCATGTTATTTCCTGTTACAAAAAATTGCCCCTTTAATAACGCCTGCTCGCGTCCCCTTTAGAGTTATATCCCAGTTTTCAAATAGTTTGTGGGCTACGCTAGGTTTGTATAGACTGGTTTGTGATTTAATTCTAATACCTTTTTTCCATGTTATTTCCTGTTACAAAAAATTGCCCCTTTAATAACGCCTGCTCGCGTCCCCTTTAGAGTTATATCCCAGTTTTCAAATAGTTTGTGGGCTACGCTAGGTTTTTATAGACTGGTTTGTGACTTAATTCTAATACCTTTTTTCCATGTTATTTCCTGTTACAAAAAATTGCCCCTTTAATAACGCCTGCTCGCGTCCCCTTTAGAGTTATATCCCAGTTTTCAAATAGTTTGTGGGCTACGCTAGGTTTGTATAGACTGGTTTGTGATTTAATTCTAATACCTTTTTTCCATGTTATTTCCTGTTACAAAAAATTGCCCCTTTAATAACGCCTGCTCGCGTCCCCTTTAGAGTTATATCCCAGTTTTCAAATAGTTTGTGGGCTACGCTAGGTTTGTATAGACTGGTTTGTGATTTAATTCTAATACCTTTTTCCCATGTTCTTCTGCCTACTCTAACCCAAACTAAAAACCTTACCTATTTTGTAAAAAAATATTATTAGTATATGGCAACACTTTTCTTTTTTTAGTTGGCACTACTGAAATTTCAAAAGTAATTAAATAGTCATTAATTTGATTTTCTTAAGTCATAGTTGATAAATAAAACATGGTTTCTATGTATCGCGTACGAAATTTCAAAACCCTATAACTCAGTTAATAGTGCCGACCCCCACCTAATTCTTACAGATTCGGATTCCCCAGCCCTAAATTGGTCTAAATCAAGTTCAATTTCGGTTATTCGAGTGACTCCCCTAAACCGAATTTTACCCCTTATATTTTTGTAATCAACTGTAAAGCGCCCCTGAGGTGATATCTCACAAAAGCGGCGCTATACAAATTGTCCAATAAATTAATTCATCTATTAAAACAATGGACGAGTCGCTTCGCAGAATTTGAACAATTCATCAAATTTCAAAGATAAAATTCAAGTTCTGTTATTATTTCATTTTGGGCCAAAATGTCTCTCTACGAAAATTAACTTTGAAATTCAATGACTTATTCAAATTCTTTGAAACAACCCATACTAAGAATTGCAAGACCTGCTACGGTCTTGATTGTAATGGTTTTATTTTTCTAAAACATCTCCCGATAAAAAATAGAAATCATTCAATTAAGCCGTGTTACAGTTTACCGGGAGTCGTACAGATACGACTAATAAAAAAGAGCTAGTGCGACTCGTTCGTGAATGACTCATCGCTAGTGCGACTCGTTCGTGAACGACTCATCGCTAGTGCGACTTGTTTGTGAACGACTCATCGCTAGTGCGACTTGTTTGTGAATGACTCATCGCTAGTGCGACTCGTTCGTGAACGAATCATCGCTAGTGCGACTCGTTCGTGAACGACTCATCGCTAGTCCGGATGACCTGCCGCCACTGCTGTACACTGGACATCTTCACGTAAACAAAGTCCATAACGAGGAGTGACCTCACCTGCAGTTGGCTGATGACCTCCGGGAGTGGCTCGGTGCCGTGCTTCTCGCAGGACTGCACGTAGTGGACTATCAGCTCCGCAGACGGTATCTCCTCCACTGAAACAACACGATAATATAGGTTAAATATAAGTTTAACTTGAGTATAACTCTACGATTATGGTCTCCATTTTTCAATATTCATTCAGATAACATTGAAAAGATTCAACGGAAGTTTCTAAGGTTTATAAATTATAATTTGCATATTCCTATACATAACATAAATTACAATTACCTCTTGGATAAAATGTCTCTATTGAAACATTCAGAAAGAAGAATAAGCACAGATTTAATACTGTTACAAAGAATACTACATTTTAAAATTGACTGTCCCGAATTACTTCAATGTATCAATATCCATGTTCCCAAAAAATCATGCCGACATTTCTTACCTTTTTACTTCAATAACACCAGGACACTAGCTTACCAAAATTCTCCGATTCCGAGATTTCACAATCTCGGAAACAAATATTCTGATCTGGGTGATATATTTCATTTGAAAACTAATCAGTATAAATGTATATTCTATCACTTTTATTCTTCTAGACACAAATAGACCTATGTACCCATATAACTTCTCCGCTTCTACTATTTTGTTTTGTTGAATCTTTTAAATTCAATTATATGCGTGAGGATTCATTTTTGCCATTATGTTTACATTCTTATTTATTGTATTAATTTTTAAGTGTTTACTCTGATACAAAATGCTTGTATTTTTTTTAAAGAAAAGCCCACTAGGGTGTGTAAAAAATAAATAAATAAATAAAATAAAAAAATAAATTGGCCCTTTGTAATGGAATAATATGGAAAGTTTCGGAGTTCTTCGTAATTATATACAGTCAGTAATTTAAATATGATTTAAGATTTTCACGGCCAAAAGTATTTTTGCTATTTGTTTTTGGGGTGTTATGCCGTGTTACAGAATCAAGTAGGTTTATCAGATAGGCTCCAGCCCAGAGGTGGCTCCAAATACAGATTGATATTGATTTTTATGAAACCTAACCTAACCTAAAAAACCGTGGATAGAGCATTAGTGCGATTTTTTATGAATCCTAACCTAAAAAGCCCTTGGAAATTGCCTGGCAGCCATCTTGTATAACTAACTTTTAAACTGATTTGTATGCAAAGTGGTGCATAATGAACTACAGGGTTTTCCAATAAGAGGTGTTATTTTGAATAGCCCGCTATTTCGGTAGATGTTACTTTTGAAGCTGTCATTTTTTGACATTTGACAAGTAGAAACTACGCCATTAATAAAAATGGAACGATACACGCTTCAACAACGCATTGAAATTATTAAAATTCACTTGAGTGAATCAGATGCAAATCATCTTGAGTGATGAGGCCCACTTCCACCTCGGTGGCTTCGTCAACAAGCAAAATTGTGGCATCTGGGGATTGGAAAACCCAAGAGTTATTGTTGAAAAGCCTCTCTATCCTCAACGTGTGACTGTTTGGTGCGGTTTATAGTCCGGCGGAGTCATTGGACCTTACTTTTTCGAAAATGAGGCTGGAGCAACAGTTACGGTGAATGGATTGCGCTATCGAGAGATGATTAATGATTTTTTATGGCCGGAATTGGATGGTATTAATCTGGACAACGTTTACTTTCAACAAGACGGCGCTACGTGCCACACAAGCAACGAAACCATTGATCTTTTACGATTGAATATCAAAATAACACCTCTTATTGGAAAACCCTGCATTATAATTTTATTTTTTGTGTTGTTAACGCAGTTATAACAGCATATGATTTTTTGGGGTATTTGATGAAACAAGGAATTTGAAATCTCATTATAAATTTTAAGCAGGTTTTGGCATTTTTCGTTCATCTTCCAGCTCACCCAGCGGCTTCAAATTGTTCTCGAATTGCTCCGTCGAGGGTTTTTTAGGTCCACGTTATGCAAAGCCAACAAAGGACTTTGACCATCAGCAGCGTTAAATGAGTCAAGCTAATTACCATCTAGGCGCAATGATGAATCAGTGAGCCGTTTCCCTAGAAATGCGAGATATCAGTGCCAAACAAACACTGAACATTAATTATAACTAGAAATATTTTTAATTTTATCTTTTTTGTATACTGCATGACTTGCTTGTTCAGATTTATTTATTATTCTTATGATATTTGAAAGGTTGTATGATTTGAGCTTTACAGTGACTATCATCAGGACAGATATGTACATTGTTGGCCAGACAGAACGAACGATCTCTAAAAGGATATCAGAACACTTTCGAGCGTGTAAACTCGGCCATCCTGACGAATCGGCAATCGACGGGCCAAAAGTTCAATAGTTCTTAGTATCGGATAATTGATGGCTACGCCAAAACTAAATGCAGAAAACCATTTAAAACCGTACTGTAGTCATACCAGCCCTTAAAGGATTGCAGCTGGCAACACGGTATCGCATCTACATACATATGCCCTGATGATGGACTCTGTAATGCAGTCCGAAGCGTTGGCTAAAGAAGGAGATAACACAACACGGCATAATACCCCAAAAATAAATCACTATAAGTTTGAAATCTTGATCAATTTCATCGGAAGTAAGGGAGAACTGCACTTACTTTGGGCAAATGGACACTCAAGCAAAACGCTTCTATCCGTTTGTTTATTCAGTGGCGCACAAAGAAAGTACACTACTAAAACAACAGGTGACAAAATTTTTGGCATAATGACAAAATCACTAGAGAGTGTTTCAAACGATCCAAAAAAAAAAAGTTTTTTTACAATATATGTTATAGTATGTTATAATTTTTTTTTTGGTATGACCCAGAAACGATCGGGTAGGACTGACATTTATTTCGTATATTAACTGCCGTAATGTCATCCAATTTCAGAGAAATTTATTTATTTTTTCATGTTCTCCATAAAACTATACACACCATTATATCATGGATAACCAATATATCAATGTTTTACACCAATATATCATGGAGAAGATTACAAATTAAAAAGTTTACAGAGGCAGTTTTACTATTTTGTGACATGTGTTAAAAGATAGTTACTAGATTATCTGTAGGTGACATTGAAAATGTCGATGGCTAATGCAGAATCGTTAAGCAGTTGAGTCGCTCTGTTTATTGGCGCGTTCTGATAGGCAGAAGTCCTCGCTTTCGGAGCATATAAGAGTGCATGGGATCTCCCTCGAGTATAATTATTAGTTAACCTCTTTCAACATAGGCGGATTGTGTATTGTACCAGAGATTAACTTAAAAAAGTGTTTGCCTAAAAATATTTTTCTGCGGGCTTCTAATGTATTGAAATGGAGCATTCCTGTTAAGAACAAGGATGGATACAGGAATGGATAGTATGTATATTCCCTCATATACAGGTAACGCATAAACCTTTTTTGTACTTTTTCTATTTCTAAGATATGGTTTTGTTCAGAAGGGGCCCAAATAATGGAGCTGTATTCCAGGATGCTGTATAAATATAAATGCGTATATATATATGACAAGAAGTCGGAGACGCCTGAGGAAAACATAGCACGGTCATGTGAACCAGATACTTGAGTCGTGTCATGTAAAGAGTATGAATGCGAATGAGGCAAGGATTGTGTGCCAGGACCGAGTTGCGGAGAAACAGCTTTGTGATTAGTTAGTTATCTAAATAGACATGTATTAGTTAGTTATCTAAATACCTGTCTATTAAGATAACTTACTAATAACAAAGTTATCTAAATAGACAGGTATTAGTTAGTTATCTAAATACCTGTCTATTTAGATAACTAACTAATAACAAAGTTATCTAAATAGGCAGGTATTGCTTACAAATAACTCAGTTTCATGACTGAGTTGCTTGGCAGTTTGTCCTCACAAGATAGCTGCCAACTCCTTCTGACTAGTAAGGTTTGTAAGCAATACCTGTCTATTTAGATAACTTTGTTATTAGTTAGTTATCTAAATAGACATGTATTAGTTATATATCTATATACCTGTCTATTTAGATAACTAACTAATAACAAAGTTATCTAAATAGACAGGTATTGCTTACAAATAACTCAGTTTCATGACTGAGTTGCTTGGCAGTTTGTCCTCACAAGATAGCTGCCAACTACTTCAGACTAGTAAGGTTTGTAAGCAATACCTGTCTATTTAGATAACTTTGTTATTAGTTAGTTATCTAAATAGACAGGTATTTTGACAGATAACTTTGTTATTAGTTAGTTATCTAAATAGACAGGTATTTTGCTTACAAACCTTACTAGTCTGAATTAGTTGGGATTCTTGTGAAGTATTCACATTTTTTTGTTGTTTTATAAATTAAAACATTTTAACATTGCTTGTTTGTCTTCTTTCTTTTGAAACACCCTGTGATGTAAAGACGCCCTGTCGTCTAGGAAAGCTGCCAGGACAACATGTGACCAAATTACCTCACAGCAATTATTAAACACAGCTGAAACACTAACATGACTAATCTAACCTAACCTAACAACTAAATTACCATCATTCCGTTTCCCAGCAGGGGTAGGCAGAGAGGACAAACTGCCAAACAACTCTTCAGTCACGTTCATACATCATGTCAACTGCTCCCAATCGTCTGGAGCCAGTGAGACTATGTCATCCCCGATCGGGGTATTTTGTGATGTTGAAGATATTGCGGAGGGGAAGGAGATGAGGAAGAGGAAAGTGGGGAAGTACCTGGCTATTCAGAACTGGTCACTAAACACGGCTAAAGCCATTACAAGCAAAGTTTAAATTCTGAATGGTGGTCTTGCACTAGGGTGATAATGATAGTATCTTCCACTTTAGAATGTGCAGCAAGTATTCTATATATTATTTTTAATTAATAAATTGTGAAATAACACACATTTATAAAATAAAGTTAAGGCGATGCATTACGTCGTGTAATATTTTAAATTGAGCCGCTATCAATAACAACCCTTGCGTAGATGGCGATAAGGTTTAAATTCCCGCTTAACACCATCCGCCTGTTTTGATTTATGCAAGAAAAAAACATGGCCAAAAAGTGCCTTTTATTTTATTTTGTCGATGTTCAGGCATAAATATTAAAAAAAATTTCGATCATTTTATAAATATCTTAATTTGCCACATTATACAATAAAACCATAACCGAAAATGGGTTCGTAAGTAGGAGATTTTGAACTTTAAAGCAGTTTTCATAGGCCTTTACATAATTTTTTTCTGGGCTTACAAAAAGACTTATCTAAAAAATACTGGATTATTTCAAAGGCCAAGATGTATTCTACTCGCAGTATTTAATTAAAGCATCTGAAACATTTCTAGGCGACCAAATTTTCAAACCAAAAATACATGATTTTGCATTACTACGTATGGCATCGCCTTAACTTGCGCAAGCCGGGATTTGAAATCGTTACCTTCGAAATGACCTTACCCCTTGCCACGTATTCCTCGGTCATCCCCGACTTCTTCTACCATTCACATTTGCATCATATACTCTCTTAAAACTCCTCTCAACATTCGTTCGCTCTACATGCCCAAAACATCAAAGCGTCCCTTTCTTAATCTTACTCATTAAGCTTACACATTTCTCGTATGATCACATACGCTTCAGTGATCTCATTTCTACAGCATTCAGTTTACTTTCATCCTTCCTCAGCCAGTTCCATGCCTGACTTCCATTCATCAGGGTAGGTACCAGCACTCCATTGTAGTCTGCTGGCTTCGCTTCTTCGCCAACTGAAAATCATATGTTTTTATATACCTATATTATATACATGTCACCTGTGACGGGTAAAAACATATTTTTTTTAAATAGCGCCATCTATTGGACTTAAAACTACACGACTGAGCCACAGTAACGCGTGGCGGTGTACAGCTAGTAATATTATAAATCTTATAATATAACATTCTTCTGTAAAACATACACGACCAACTATCAGACACACTCACTGACCAATAGGATGCATGATCTGGGCAACAAGTATGGGGGTGCTATTGATTTATTTATTGACTCCATTTATAAAATTAAGCATAATCTATACCAGAGGTTCCCAAACTTTTTTGCCCCGTAGACCACTTGCCAAATTTTTTTTTTCCATAGACCCCCTGCCTGCCGAATATTGAATTTTCCTAAAACTATTAACGTCCCATGTGATAATCATTTATTTTTTTAGTAAAAATATTCCCTTCCCTTGCCTGTCCAACAACCAGGTGGCGGTATAGTTCCTCTGTCTTTACATTGTGCAGACAGGGGCGCCCTTGTGAGGTATTACACCAAATGAAAATGAAGCAGGATAAGCAACGGGAATTTCTTTCTGTAGCTGGCCCTACAGAACTACCCCTTAAGTTCTTTGTCAGTGCTTATTCCGGTCAGTTCTTCTTGTCACATGATATCCAATTCTTCAACGTTGCATTTCCATAGTCAAAATGTCCTCAAACTTAGTTTTGAAGTCTGTGTGAAGTGCATTTAAATGTTGAACGTCATTATTACTTGGACGTTTTTTAAAAACAAGTTGGGGAACTAGGAAAATTCGCAGCTTCCAATGTGCAATGTTTTGCTTGAATATATTATTTCTGATGAGAAAAGGAACGTAGACTCTATTTATATACCTCAATTAACAACTTTACGAAATATAAAAATACAAATATCAAATAAGTAATTTCTCAGTCTATTATATTTGTGTTAGGTCTATTGTGTAATTTACGGAACTCCTAAATGTTGACTTGAGGTAAATGGGGGTCCGTTCGTATGTACCCCCATTTGAATCTCGTGGACCCCCAAATTTTTTTCTCGCTGACATAGACCCCCAGCATGCCGATATCGACCCCTGGGGGTCCATATAGACCACTTTGGGAACCTCTGATCTATAAGAACACTTTGTCGAATCCTACAAATTAGAGTAGCGTTGGTAAATTAGTTTTAATGTTTTGTCTTATATGTAGTGTTGTTGTAATTTCTTTTTTACTTTATGTTACTCTTAGTTTTTTTATAATATAATATTTTCTCATTATACTTGTTATCACAATTTTACAATTGTGTATTTTGTACCTTCTTTACAATGGATTACATCTATATACTGTCAGTGTCTCCTGTATAATACAGATATTCTCCTATGTACACTGCATCATGTATCACTTATATATAAAAGCCTTTTTAGGCGTATATATATAAATAAATAAATAATTGATATTATCAAATTTAGGACGAGGTTAAGACGTTTGCTAATAAAAAAATATCTAAAGTTGCAAAGCTAGCAGTCCACAATGGAGAGGTGATACTAACCCTGATGTTTGGAGTTGGGGCATGAAACTGGCAGAGGAAGTTTGCGTCCCACCCAGGCGTAGTGTGTTCAATTCCTCGGCTGGCTAAGTCCTCCATCACAATACAAGCAAAATTTTTCGCTTACTGTGTGGTGGTAGTAGGAGATTTTAAAATATTGTCAGGTTATTCGTAACCCGGAAATATTTGTCTTTCTTTAAAAAAAAAAAAAAAATTTTAAATATATTTGCGTGTACCTAAATTATTTTTTTTAATGCAACAAAAGAAAAAATTGGAGAAGAATCACTTGCTCCAGTTAATATTGAAAGGCAAGATAGAGGGTCGCAGAGGGCCTGGTAGGAGACAAATGTCTTGGCTGCGAAATATACGAGAGTGGACCGGCATTAGAAGTGTGGAGGAGCTATTCCGGGCAGCGCAAGACAAAGAGACATTTTCTAGAGTGATCGCCAACGTCGGGGGGACCTGATACGGCACATAAAGAAGAAGAAGAATGCAACAAAAAGACAACTCGGTCTTGGCACACACTCTTTGCTTCATTCAAATTCATACATACTCTTCTGCTATTCTGAATGTTGACATGGCCCGACTCAAGGATTTGGTTCACTTGGTCGTGCAGTATTGTCTTCCTCGGGCATTCCTGACTTCTTCTACCATTTACAATAGCATTATACAGGGTGTATCAGCAAGTATCCGACCCGTATTAAAAAAAAATGTTACCAGACAGCAAAGTGCCCATAACATTTTTTACTCCAAATGTGCCAAGGAATAGCTGGTTAAAGTTTGTCGGGTACGTGCCGATACACCCTGTATATTTTTCTTTAACTCCTTTCTTGGTTCACTCGCTCTACAGGTACTGTTATGCCAATTCTCTTTTCAGTCGATGTTCTCTCTTGTCAATGTTCTGGTTAGTTTTTTTTGTTTTGTTTTTATACTTACCCCACACAGGAGGCCTTGAGGCACAAGTTCTCTCAGGGCCTATGTCAAATTCTGGGATGATATGTGTTAACACATTCTTTGCGGGAAACTAGAAAACTCGTCATACGCCTTTTTACAGTAAGACGCGGGAGACGAGTTTACTCGTTTTGTTGCGCAAAGCGGTAAGGAGCGAGTTCTAAATGGGTGCGGGGTCATGTGTTTTCTATTGTCGGTGGTACCCGATCTATCTACCTGTCAATACAATGAGTTTGAAACACAACAAAAAAATAAAATCGTTGTCGCGTATGTTCCGCTCACAAACTACGCAGTGAAACGCGGTACATGTGCAAGTTTTGCAATGTGCCCCTGCATAAAGGAAAGTGTTTCGAACGCTATCACACATTGAAGCACTATTAGGTTATAGTTTTTTTTATATGTTTTGAAAATTTCTAAATAATCTTGTAATTTTGTATGAATAAATTTCGATTGTGAAATACTGTTTTTTCTATGATTCCCAAGAAAGTAGAAAGTTTTTGTTCATGAAAAAGGAATTACACATACATTGCTAAGTAAATAAATAGAGACATATTTTTAAAGTAAAACACTGAAAGTTTTATCGAAAAATATCAAATAGATTATAAGATATGAATATTTTGCGGAAAGTCTAATTTTGGCGGTAAAATTTAAAAAAAAAACCGCGCTTCGCCCCCAATTTGGCGGTAAAATGCCCGACCATATAGTGTTAAGTTAATTTCCTTTTCTGTTAATGTTATGTTCTGCCAATTTTCTGTTTTGTCAATGTTCTGTTCTATAAATGATGTGTTTTGTTAATGTAACGTTAGATTAAATAAATAGTAACATATCGCTCACCGCTCTGCCAAGGGTTGACAGGTTCCATATACCCCGTGACCAGTTGTGCGTCATCTTGCGGGAATAGCACCCTTCGCTTTTCGTTGCCTGGTCGACCGCCCCCCCTGTTGAGCGCACTAGCCGGTTGCCGCACACGGTCGGTGGCGCCACCGTCGCCGTGGCACGCACGAGACATCACATAATATGGTGGATCCGTCACATATCACTAAATCACTTCACTCACTCTGTCACAGTCTATTTTAAACTTGCTGACACAATAATCACGTGCTATGTAACTGGGTTTTAAATTAATATTTTGATATTAATATATATATTGTACGGCATCCGGAATGACGTAAACTTAAGTACTTGTAAACGGACCAGACCCTAGAGGAAGCAGGCAACCATTCAATATGGATAGTACACTCACTGCGGGAACTGGTAGAACACATCAGGAGAAACATGCAGCTGTTGGGAGTGGAAAACGGAACAGGAAATGTCAAGAGGATGAAGATATTCCATCCCGCCCTGATGGGAACGAGGCTCAGCTACCTGGGAAGTGAGAAAACACACTGTGGAACCAGGAGACGTAGAGAAATACCCAATGACAACCCTGTTGAACTTTATTGAAGGGATTAAATTACTGTTATTTATTTATTTATTTAATGCCCAGAGGGCTTTTACATGGTTGGTAGTATAATTTTAATTTGACAGATGCTTTGAAACATAAAAAATAAGAATAAAATTACATTTGATAAAAGCTATGCAACAAGTCATACAAACACAAGAAACAAAAACAGAAAATTACAGCTTTACAGGTTTACATGATGTGTTTAGGAGTATTGTTGAAATAAATGTTTTAAATGATCCACAAAAGGTTGGTATTGAATATGTCAACATCACCCAAGTAATGATTTCCCATGGTGTGAAGTCGTTGTATCGGAGAGTGGGCAATGTAGTTACGCTTATGTGTGCTGCTGTAGAATATTGTATTTTGTCGTGTTGTTACTGTGGGTGTATGTATGTTTATAAGTTGCAGGAGTTCACAACAGTCGAATTTAGAGTTAAGTATTTTGAATAAGAACGTTAAATCATTTATTTTACGTCTATCTTCTAATGTATGTATTTTTAGAGTATTCAATAAGAAATTGTATTTTAAGTCTTCGACAGGGATATCTAATTTAAAAAATTTTTTTGTATTCGCTCAATGTTGTTAATGTGAATTTTGTAAGATGGAGACCAAACTACTGAGTTATATTCAATTAGACTTCTTACTAGAGATACGTATAATAGTTTAATGGCTTGTAAAGAATTAAAGTTTTTAGTTGTTCTTAATACGAAGCCTAGTGTTTTCATACCTTTGTTCACAATTTGATGGATATGATTGATAAAACTGTTGAAGGAATGATGCAAAATTCGAGATTTCTATCACTGGAACTATTTAACCTTTTTCGAAAACCTTGAATACAATAAGAATTTAGTTTTATGAACATCTAAATAACAATAAATTATTCTGTAAGCTCGTCGAATTCCACTGCTCGGAAAAGCTTTTTAAAATAACAGCTATATAAGTCGTCAGTTTAAAAGTAAACATGCACAAAATAGGTTTTTAGTTTGTTAGTTTGGGTTATTTTAGTAATTTATTCGTATTTCCTAACCTTCAAACATAACTTTGAATGAGAAAAATGGAACTTTAATGCATTTTTTACAATCTCCCACGACATAGAAAGTTATTTCTTGCAGTAATTAAGTTAAGCCAAGTGCTATTTATAATTTTTTAGCGTATTAAGCTTGCAGAGGAATTGGACAAGTTTATCCATTAATCTTTTGATATTGCAAAAAATATTTTTACAGTGATCTCGGTAATTCGCCGCTGGATTACTCGGTAATTACTATAATCCGTCATTATTTTTATTACAGATGTCATATTCAGTAATCCTGAAGAGCCAAGCCAAGTACACTTGCTCTAGTTATCGTACTCGTACACACGCAGTAAATATACCTCCGCGTCTAGCTTGCTAAAGCTGACCATTTTACCACTCACCAGGGGACATTATTGCTGTTTTAAGATATTTCTCTGTGTATTCTAGTTACTGTCGCAAGTGTTTCTCTTCCTTTCGTTCTAACACGTTTTTTGTTTGAATAAATTTACAAAATGGAGTTTTCTCGCAAGCGTAAACATGACACATTAACTTTAAAACATTAATTGAAAATTTTACAAAAGAGCGATCGAGTACTGGGTTATCTTTATGAACTTTTAATATATTTCAAACACATGAATGTATCAAAACCAGTAGAAATTTCCTAAGCCAATTTTACAACCCATACATCATATTACTGGGAATAGACGTCTTCCCCGCACATCCCATAAGACGTGGATCAAATAATGGAGACGGGTAATTTGAAAAGTCAAAATAACAGAAATATGGGCAGTGCGGGGAGAATCTCTTTCCGAATCTCCACAATTGTACCATTATCATGCATGGTTTTATTTCTAAAGCATTCGGTCTACTTTAATCCTTTCTCTTCCAAGTTCATATCTCACTGCCATACATCAGGGTTGATATCATCACTCCATTGTGGACTGCTCGCCTCGCTGATTCAAACAATGTTTTATTAGCGTTGAGTCCAGAATGATAATGAGTGACAAAAGCAATGAACAGAAAATCCATGTTAAATGAAACTGATGATGCAAATTTGCACAATAAAACCTTTCGGCTCCTAGACCACTAGAGCAAATGAAATTGCTCAAGGAATAATTGCGATGTTCGATAACTGTACAATCAATTTCAACAGAAGTGAGGTAAAATTGAGCTTATTCTGATTAGTTTACATCACACTTATATAGATTCACCTCTTCACTGTGTTATGAACCTGTCAGATCTCACAAAATAACTTCACTGTCACCTTTGATTGTCAAATTGAACCAACTTAAAACGGGTTAATTCGACGGTAATGAGTGATAAAATTGTATTTTTATAATTCTACGATGAATCTATTGTTAGTGTGTTTCCGTCGCGGGTATTTCTGAGTGCGCGTTATGGTAGGTTTCCGTATTATTGTAAAAACAATGGCTGGACAATGTACCAATAGCCATCTTGCATTAAGAGCACAGAAAAAGGCAAGTTCGCCATAGATAATTTATGTCCTACAGTTGGTATTGGCTGTCAGCTGTCAAAATATTGCGCGACGATAATGTTTTGTTTACTCCACTCGATTTTTTTTAATATTTACGGCCCTCAATACTAGCTAACAAATTATAGTTTGTGTGTAAAAATTCTCAGATTCATTCCTATCATTTCCCGGACCACGAAATAAAAATACAATATCGCCTAAAATAAGTTTTCTTAGCAAACTTTGTTTAATTGACTGATCTTTTTTTCAAAATTTTCCCTGTCTTTTATACGTTTTCTTAATCATTCCACATCTGAACTTATAAGCGTGTAGCGGAATTTGGCAAAATTCATTTGAAATCAAACACTCCTTTCGTAAATGGCAAATGAGATTTAAATTGGCACTTCTTGACGCCTTAAGTAAGCACTAAAAATATATTTGTCGAAGTAATTTTATTTAAAAAATATATTTTTTATTGTAGACTGAATGCTGTATAAATGAGATCCCTGAGGCGTATGTGTGTAAAACCATGTATGATCGTTTGAGAAATGTGGAGATCTGCAAAGAATGAGTGTAAGTAGAATATACGACGCGAATATAAATGGTAGAAGTCGGGGACGCCTGAGGAAGACATAGCACGATCAGATACTTGAGTCGGGCCACGTCAAGAGTCAGAATAATAGAAGAGTATGTATGAATGTGAATGAGTCAAGGCGTGTGTGCCAAGACCAAGTTGTTTGGCGGTCCATCCTCTCTGCCTGCCTAACGGCGTGATGGTTAGTTAGTTAGAATATATTAAAATAATTTTGATGTTAAGTGCCATAAAGGTTATTATTGCACGAAACAATAAAGCTTTGTTTGATGCATCGAGTATTTTGCATAGAAAAGCTTTGTTGGGAGTTATTATGTTTCACCTTTTTTGCCAAAATAGTTTTTATGAACGTGACATTAAAGCTTATTATTGCAAAAAAACATAAGTTGATTTTGTTCTTGAACATTTTCCATAGAAAAAACTCGCTGGGAGGTGTCAAAATAAAAATAATATTCTTTATTCGTTTGTTATTGAATATTACCGAAAAAAAGCTTTTTCATATAATTTTATGAATTCGCTTTTGGACTGTTCTCTTCATCGGAGCAAAATAAAGCTGTAGCCTTGATGCTTTCTCTGAATTTGATGATCATTTAGTCGTAAACTAAGTTTACACAGAGAGGTAATTTTTATTACTAATTTATTAAATCTATGAGAGGAATTCATGCCGCCGTTAGCTCCGTTTTAACCTCTTCCTCCTCTCATTAAGAATACATGTATCAGATAGAGAAGTTACCACTGAGCTCTTAATGGCAGGTTTAAATACTTGTTAGTAATGGCATACCACCAATAGCTCCATTGAAACCTCTCCCTCTTTCTCATTAAGGAGACATTTAGCAGAAAGAGAGGTCACAATTAGTACTTACCTATTGAAATATAACTAGCCGTTGGAATTAACAGTTATATACCGTCAACAATTGGATATTATTAATGGCATTACATTAAAAGTCTACAAGACACGTTGTAGAGATCTCAAAGAGGCAAGAAAATGATGCATTGATTGCCGTCCTTTCAATTTAGTACAAAACTGTCTCGTGTCACGTGAGGATATCTCTAAATGACAATACAATATATATAGACACGCTGTAGAAATCTCAAATGGCAAGCAAAAATTATTCAAATGTTCAACATCGGTTCTTAAGAGAGATTGCTAGGAGGCTAGGATTAGAAAAAGGCAAATACTCATATGATGAAATTGAACTAACTCTAAACCTCTCTCCTTTGGAAGTCTGTCGGGAAAGAAATGACCTCATTTGCTTCTTCAAAATTATAAATGGTATTATTGATTCACCTACTCTACTGCAACTCATTCCCTTCAATATCCCCTCGCACAGACTCAGAAATAATGAACTGCTCTTCCTCAACCATCATTCGACAAATTATGGATATTATTCACCATTGTCCAGAATGTGTAGACTGGTCAACTCAAGTCAAAGCCTTAACTTTTTTGGGATAAGTCTGAATGATTTTTGCCAGTCGCTAAACAAGTGACGGAATATTATAAGTGTCCTGTGATCCTGACCCACGGCGTAGTCTTGACTTGATTCGACTTGTCACTTTATTTTCTTATATTATATCTGCCTTATGCCTTTGCTTCCATGTACCTTTGTCTACTCCTGTATTTTTCATTTTACTGTATTTGTGTTATTATTTTGTAATTTGAACGATGTCCGTTAATAAATAAATAAAAAGTACATCAATTGTAGTGCTTTCGATTTCATAGTTTTAGTACTAAACTGTCACGCATCGCGTGAGGTTGTATGCTACTTCTAAGTAATTTGTATTGAAAAAAGTGACGAAATGCCCTCGTGTGTGGTGGGATCGTGTTTTAATTACTCGGCAAACACCAGTCAAAGCCAAGGAATTATAGTTGATTTGTAAATACACGCAAATGACTTATTTTATTATAAAAAATACACAACAAATAATTATAAGCAATAATTAGTCGCCTGATATATCAATACAAATTGAAAATATCTCCAGAGTAAAAATAAATGCCGCCAACGGCAATTGAACCCGTGCCTTCTGATGTCCGGTCAGGAGCTCTGAAACCACTGAGCTATGTCGGCTTATATCCAACCCGCCAAATGATTCAATATGTACTAGTTACAATTACTGCTTATTATATTTTTTCCTCCTGTAAACAACCAACTTTATTTTTTGTAGGAAAAGCTTTGTTAGTGCTAAATTTCTCACTAGATGGCGTCGAGACATATAATATCTTCATTTATCGGTGAAATATTTTTGACTTGTCAAATATTATAATTTTTTAATGATAAACTAATGTTTATAAGACAAGGTTTAATGCGTAGCATAAAGGATAACAAATAATTATAAGCAATAATTAGTACATATTGAATCATTTGGCGGGTTGGAAATAAGCCAACATAGCTCAGTGGTTTCAGAGCACCTGACCGGACATCAGAAGGCACGGGTTCAATTCCCGTTGGCGGTATTTAATAAATAATACAGTTGTCCCGCCCAAAGATTTTACGCTTCATAAACAAAATGCCAAATAACGAATGTTACGTTCACCTTTAATCGCATCGCATAGACAAATCTCTGTGGTCGAGGTGTAAGGCTCTCGACTGGCTAGCCAGAGGTAGCGGGTTCGAATCCCGGCGCGCGCAAGTAAATTTTATCTGATTAATATGTGTTATTTCACAAATACTCATTTAAAATAATATGTTGTATACTTGCCGCACGTTCCAGGGTGGAAGATACTCTCAGTATCGCCCTGGTGCAAGACCACCATTCAGAATTAAAATGTTAGTTAAAATAGCTTTGGCCGTGTTTGACAACCAGATTTGAATAGCCAGGTGCTTCTCCACTACCTTCAGTATCAATACCCCAATCGGAGATGCCGTAGTCTCACTGGTTCCAGACAGTTGTTACTCTTGTGAAGTTTCACATTAAAAAAAAAAAATTGACAAAAATAGTAGCGATTGCATATATTTTTATATTCTTCTTATTATTTCACTACAAATTATATATTATGAATATATATATATATATATATATATGGACAGCAAAGCGCCCATAACATTTTTTACTCCAAATGTGCTAAGGAATAGCTGGTTAAAGTTTGTCGGGTACTTGCCGATACACCCTGTATATAAACCTTCCGGAAGAAATTCGCTAAATGATAGTGAAAACTCTATCAAAATCCGTTGCGTAGTTTAGAAGAACTAAGCGCACAAAAAGACAGACGCGGATAACGACTTTGTTTTATACTATGTAAAGATAAAAATAATGTTTCTTCGTTTGTCTCTTACGCGATACCTATGCCATTCATCCGAATGCGATAAAAATTTCAAAGTTTGTTCTTATTAATGTCAGGAGTGTTTAGAGAGTGGTTTGAATGGTAGAAGTAGTCGGTGACGTCCGAGGAAGACTTAACACAATATCTCTGCACTGGAACGACTTAAAGTCAACATAATGTAGTTTTTTAAAAGTAACAATGCAGATTTCATAATACTACATGAAGTGGAAAGTATAAAAAGTCTCGGACACCCGAGGTAAACATGAATCACATAATTATTTGTGGTAAAATGAGACGTAAGTGATGAGCGAAGAAGCATGGAAGTGAATGGTTGAAGAAGTGAGGACGACCGTGGAAGACGTGGCATGACAAATACTTATTACGATACAATAATATTATTTTCACGTAAAAAATGCATCCAATTGTCAGGTACACTAGAATTTACAACCTCAAAACTTTACCCCAAATCATTCGTAAGTCCCCGAGTAATGACGCATTACACGTCAGCTAGTAATCAATAAAATAAGTAAGGTAAAATTGAAATTATTTTGGCCATCTCCACAAGACAGTTCTATGTTGTCGATTGTGCCTCATTATGTAATTAGTTTTGTGGTATTTCAGTGATAAGATGCCGAAAAGAAAGGAGTTTCTAAGGATGTACCACGGAAAAGCACCCAAAGAACCCAGTTTTGAATATAACAATCAATTCAAAACGGATTCGGACCCTTTGAATTTACTGCAGGAACAAGGATCTGAAGTAAGTGTTGATTCTCTTTACATCCAAACTTTCCTTAGCACCCACAGGCAAGGCACGTTATAAGTGTTGATTCTCTGTGCACCCAAATTTTCCTTAGCACCCACAGGCAAGGCAACGTTATAAGTGTTGATTCTCTTTACATCCAAACTTTCCTTAGCACCCACAGGCAAGGCACGTTATAAGTGTTGATTCTCTTTGCATCCAAACTTTCCTTAGCACCCACAGGCAAGGAACGTCTTAATGAATTTCAACGGTCCCGAAGAACAATGTCTTATGTGCAAATTTGTAGTTTTGCAGTAGATCTGTTTAAAGTTTCGTTTCTGCATTTTGACTGTTTTTGACAATATGTTTCTTAAGTAACCAGTGGACTGCCGATGGGTCTCCGGAGAAAATGCGAGCATTCTAATATAATCCTTGTCTGAATAATTTTGATGCGATTTTGACCTTAATGCTCGGAAAAATGTATGAATAACAAAATCAACATGGTTTGGGCTCATAAAACTTTAGGTTCCACTAATATTTTTCTGTGTTATGCTCCGTCCTTCAAAAGGTTGAATAAATTGGAGTTAATGCAAAATATCAAACATCACTATATTTCTTGACCTCAAAAATAGAAAAAATGCAGAAACGAAACTTCAAACAGCTCTACTGCTAAACTACAATTTGAACATTCGACATTGTTCTTCGGGGATAGTTTTGAAAGTTTAAAAAATGGTTTAAACTAGTTTTGAACACCCGCTCGCAGTTCTCTCTTACCCCACAAATGCCCAAAAGACACTGGGCGCGTAGTGACATCTATTAATTCTGTTTAAATTTAGATTTGACAATATTCTCTTTTATTCATTCTTCAACTTGATAACAAAAAATAAATTATAAAAAAAATATACAGCCATAAATACTCTACATTTTAACACAAGTCTCTTTCGAGAAAATGGATTTTGTTTTAAACAGTTATATCTTTGAAAATAGTACACACCACAATAATAATAATAATAATAATTAATAATAAAATTTGTCAGTCAACCTCAAAATTTTCCAAATTTTCTAACTAGGGCATTACTTATATGTTACCCAAAAACGAAAATATTAATAATCCCTCTCAGTACAGACCCATTACATGTTTACCGACAATATACAAAATTTTAACCTCTTGTTTAACTGATTTAATATATACTCATTTAGATGAAAAAAATATTTTATCTGAACAACAAAAAAGTTGTTGCAGAAAACATATGGGATGTAAAGAACAATTAGTTATTGATTATGTAATTCTAAAACAGATTCAAACTCGAAAACGTAATTTACATACTTGCTATATAGACTACCAAAAGGCTTTCGATAGCCTGGATGAAAAAACAAGATATCCATTATATACAAAACATTATAACACCAAACCAAACATAATCATGGATGAATGTGTATGTATGTATGTATACATGTGTTTACTTATATGTGTGTATGCATGCATATATGTGTATTTATGTATGTATGTATATACATGGGTGTATGTATATATGTGCACATAAATAATTTTTTTTTTCCTTTTTCTTTAAATAACAACGTACAATAACCATTAAAAAAAAAAAATATTTAAATCCCAACTTACACTTTTATATAAGAAAATTTAACCAATACAGATAAATACATGTACCATTTAATCATAACCACGTAAACACCTCAGCACAGGTTCTCCCAGTGAGGTGTTCACGAAACATATAACATTACCCACCACAGTGTCACCTACTCAAACCTACCTCACACCCAGCATAAAAAATAAAAAATAAAATTAAAAAAACACCATATTAACAACAGTTCTAAATTTATGTATTATATACAAATGTAAATATTTGGTAGACACTGTAATGTACGTATAGAAATAAATAAATAAATAAAAAGTGTCCCGCACTCGTGGCTGATCAAAGTATTAAATATATATAAAATTAACCCCATTATTATTAGCTTTTTAGAAAATATTATGTCCTTTTGGAATACCAATTTACTTATCAATTTAAAAGGTAAGAAAATAGTAATTTTTTTTTTTTTTTTTATATTAACTCCACACAGGAGGCCCTGAAGAAAATAATTTCCCTCAGGGCCTATGTCATCTTTGGGGATGCTGTGTGGAGGGTCTTTTTGTGGAGAGGAAGGAGTGAACATGGGTCTTGAAGAGTCCCATGTTGTAGGAGGGAGGAAACACAGAGGCCGGCATTTCGTTCCACAGCCGAGCTGTTGAACTTAAGAACGAATCGTAGAAGCGACCCGTTCTCATGTGACAAATGTCAACCGTGTACAAATGTTGGGCGCGCGTTTGGCGTGTATCCCGACTACGCACCGGTGCCGAAGGGATCAATGACGCTAGTTCCTCAGAGCATCTTCCATTGTAATACCGATAGAACAAGGACAGCATACCTACCTGACGCCTGTGCTCTAAAGATTGCAGTCCGTTTGTTAAGATTGGGCAATCTATCAAACGGACCGCCCGTTTTTGCACAGAGTCAAGGGTTTTTTTCAGGTATTTAGGGGCTCCGGACCAGAGATGGCTGCCAAATTCGACAGTAGGGCGCACTTGCGATTTGTACAGGGTCAGCAGTTGTGTACTATTAAAGTATCTGCGGGCCCTGTACAGTACGCCCAGCTTCTGAGAGGCCAGCTTTACTCTGGCTTCGATGGAGCCCCCATACCTGAGCTGGTCACTTATAGTTACACCAAGCATATCAATGGAAGGCCTGTTCGGAAGATTGCTTCCGTTGAAGGAGACTAGGTTATCATTTAGATCCCTTTTAGACGTAATCAGACAGGATTGGGTCTTTGAAACATTAAATTCGACGAGATTATTTTTACCCCAGGAGGAAATACTCTCGAGATAACCGTCCATTCTCTGCTTCAAAGCCCTCCGAGCCGTTGGAGTTTGTGTGCTCTTTGGGGGCTTGTCAAACAAAAAGCTATCATGAACTGTACTGTCATCCGCATAACAATGAATCGGTGCACATGTCAAAAGGTCATTGATGTGCAATAAAAACAAAGTCGGAGACAGAACCGATCCCTGTGGGACGCCAGCATTTATAGAGTGTGAGGATGAGGTGAAACCGTCAGCAACAGCCTGAATCGACCTATCCCTTAAAAAATCAGCAATCCACGTACACAGGGATGCGGGAAGTCCGTAAGAAGGCAATTTGTTGACAAGTCCTCGGTGCCAGACCCGGTCAAAGGCCTTGGATATGTCTAGTGCGACCGTTTGGGTCTCACCGTGACGTTCCAGGCACCGCCCCCAAACATGCGACACATACGCGAGAAGATCACCGCACGAGCGGTTCCGCCGGAATCCGTATTGACGGTCGTTGATAATTTTGTTCTTCTCGAGGTATGTGAGCAGTTTGTCGTTGATCACACGTTCCATCACTTTGGACAGAACTGATGTGATCGCTATGGGGCGGTAGTTGGCCGGGTTGGAGCGGTCACCTTTCTTGGGAATAGGGTGAATGACCGCTTTTTTCCAACCAGAGGGCACAGTGCCACACTTCAGGGACATTTTGAAGAGCTTTGTCAAAACTGGAACTATTTCCGCAGCACACCTCTGCAATACCAGGGCAGGTATTCCATCAGGTCCACTAGCTTTGTTAACATCGAGCCCCCGTATAACGTGGAGTACATCCCGATGCCGTATCCTCAGCTTTTTCATATAGAAGCCGCAGTGAGGAACCGACGGCGGAACAGCACCTCCGTCATCGAGGGTCGAGTTTTCCGCAAACATTTTCCCTAATAAGTTAGCCTTTTCGGTGGCGGTGTTTGCTAGTGAGCCGTCAGGTCTGGTAAGAGGTGGCAAACTGGGTTTGCAAAAATTCCGACCTATTGAGCCTGCAAGGGACCAGAATGCTCTGCTGCCATGCGGGCAGGCAGCCAGCTTTTTGCTGATCTGCAGGTCGTGTTCGAATTTTGACCTATTAATGATTCTCTTGCATTCCTTTGCCGATTTGTTGTATGCTGATCTGCTTTCGGGCGTTCGAGATGTGTTGTAGGCTCGGTAAGCCGCGTTTTTTCGTCGAACTGCTTCGGAGCATTGTCGACTGAACCACGGCTTTGAGCCCACACCAGTTTCTTTAGTAGTCGATTGTATGAAGCCATCCATCGCCGATTTGATGACTTCACCAATCTCCTGGGCACATCTTGAAGGGTCCGAAGTCCGAAAACAAGTAATACCAGGCATTTCAATTAAAAGAGGAATTTTTCAAGGAGACTCATTGAGTCCTCTTTGGTTTTGCTTAGCATTGAATCCTCTATCTAAAATGTTAATTAAAACAAGTTTGGAATAAAAGTTAAGGGTAATACAAGGGAGAGAAGTACAATTTCGCATTTATTATTTATGGATGACATAACATTATTTTCGAATTCTGAACAAAATTTAGAGAAAATGATCGAGGTAGTTAAAAACTTTTCAGATGATATCAAAATGACTTTTGGTTTAGATAAATGTAGAACGATCCATATAGAGAAAGGCAAAATTGTAGATGGGGACGAGAGTATATTTAGAAATTTCCAAATTACTAGAATGAAAAGGGATGAGGTTTATAAGTATTTAGGATACCCACAATCAAATAGATTAGACCATACTAGTATTAAAAATGATATTAGGATTAAATTTCAAACTAGGATCAGGAAAATTTTAAAATGCAATCTATCTGTTAAAAATTTAGTAAAAGCAATAAATACTTGGGCAATACCTCTATTAACATACTCATTTGGCATAATTAAATGGTCTAATACAGATTTAGATAACTTAGAAAGATTAATTAGAACTACGCTAACAAAGTTTAATTGCCATCATCCAAATTCAGCTATAGAACGAGTTAATTTACCTAGAAATTTAGGAGGTGGAGGTATAGTCAAAATAACTTCTTTGAAACATAATCAGGTAGAAATGCTAAGAACTTTATTCCATAGGAAAGCTCATAGCTCAGAAATGCACAAAATAATTTGCAAGGCAGATAGAAATATTACACCTTTAAATTTATACGATGAAAATGCCAACATTTTTATAAATCCCAACCAGGAATTATTAGATTCCTGGTCAAATAAAATTTTACACGCAAAACACTTCAATTATCTCAACCAAACATATGTTGACAAATTTTCGTCAAACAAATGGTTGAGTATTGGAGAGTTGAGCGCAGAAATAGAAGGATTTATGCTTGCCATTCAGGACAGTCATTAATACTAAAAATTATAGAAAGCATATAATCAAAGATACAAATCAAATTGATGATTTGTGTAGAAAATGTTTGGCTTTTCCGGAAACTATAGAACATATTATATCGGGATATTCTATATTAGCACCGTCCGAGTATACATTTAGGCACAATCAAGTTTTAAAAATAATTCACCAAAATTTGGTAATTAAACATAACTTGATTGACTGCCGTAATATAATACCATATTATGAATACGAACCAAATTCATTTTTAGAAAACGAATTTTATAAAATATATTATGATAAAACTATACTAAAAGACCGAACGATTAGTCATAATAGACCTGATATAGTTTTACATGACAAAATTAAAAAAATAACTTCTATCATTGATGTCGCTATTCCAAATTCCTGTAACATTCAAAAATCTGTTAATGAAAAAATTAGAAAATACACAGATTTAGGAAACGAAATAAAAAGAATTTGTCATTCTCAGACTATAAAAATATTACCATTTGTTATTTCGGCTACTGGCATTATACCTAGCTCTCTCATTCAAAATTTAGGTGTATTAGATCTATCAAAAAATTTATATATAAAAATGCAAAAATCAGTCATTTTAAATACATGCAGGATTAAGAAAGATTTTTTAAATATTTATGTTGAGGGATCAGTAGGATTTATAGGCCCTGTTAGAAGTTCTACCGAGCCGAACCCTCTGATATGAAAATATCTGGAGTCGGTGAATTATATTCCCATTTGATCTCTGGTGAGTTGACGTGTTGTTCTTGTATTTATTTTGCTTATATAATGCACTTACATAATGTTGATTGACTAGATGATCATTTGTGGAAAAGTGTGTGGAAGGGTTTAGTTTTTCCTATGGGGAAGATTTAACCCGGACATAAAGTCGGATATTTAAAAAAAAAAAACTAAAGTTATTGTCTGAAATTAATGCCTACTTTGTAATACGACTGCAAAGTCAGTGTTGGGCCATTTAGTGATGTTTTATGTGTAAAAAATGTATGTGTTTTATTAAATCAAAATTTTTGTTTTCATATTCTTACATATAAATAAAAATGTAAATGTTCATTTGTTCAAAATCTTAAATCTCCCAAATTTCTTCATCGATTGCTTTGAAATTTTGACAGAACTTGGCATCCGAACACGCGTGTGTTTTTATTTACCTATATTATATATGTAGATGTCACCTGTGACAGGGTAAAAACATACTTAAAAAAAAAACAGGGTTATTTGTTGGACGTAAACGCAACACGCGCTATTGTTTGTCTATCTGCACAGACAGCAACGCGTGGCGGGGTACAGCTAGTTACAAATTGTTTGAGCAGGATTAAGAGGATGGATTGAATAATTAAATAATATCTATTTTTAATGAAAAGTGTTAATTTATTTAGTGTCTTTACATGAGCTTAATTTAATGCTGTTTGCGAGCGCGCGATTCGATACAGAATGACTCACATCAATGCACGAGCATTGCCGAGGATTACCGAATCGCGCTCGACCCACATACCTGCACAGTTTCTACCTAACCGTGCATCCACACATTCGCCTACAGAAACATGCAGAACTCAGTTCGCCTTAATACAAATAAAAACAAAAAACTTCCGCGATAAGTGTTAGGAAGTATTACCCGTTCTACAGAATATAATTTCCTTTTGATAAAATATTCTTCCAAGCAAAAGACAAGAAGTTGAAGACGAGGTTCACTTGGTTCACATTTTTAAATACATATTCATATAGTTGGAGATTCATACAAAGAGATTGATATAAAATTATCGGACAGCAATGCCTTTCCCGCCATTCAAGCAGGACCGGCGTAGAAGGTAGAACTAGTCTTAATAATAAAAATAAAAATACTTAGATAACTTAAAAGCCTTATAAATTAAGAGATGCCTTCATAAAAATGTGTATTATTATTATTAATAAAAAAATTAAAAACTATCTTACATCCCTCTCTTAGACATGTTCCCATTCACCGCCATTAATTTAATAAATATTTTGTTCTGAGGAAGGAACGGGTGTTTCGAAACTGGTCTTTAATCAATTTAATATGTTTTTCTTTTAATCACCAGGACACAACAGAACACATCACACCGATAGAAACTATATATATAGAAGATGACGAACCAGAACCGTCGCAAACGAATCAACGTAAAACTGCACCCCGACAATCGCTGCCTAAATTACACACAACGCCGCCAGTAAACGAAACGGAAGAAGAAAGAATTCAACGCACGAAGATCGAAGCTAGCTACTATCGGAAGCTCCGACTTCTACGACAAACGCCCGAGCAGAGACAGAGAAGGCTGAAGCAGCTAAGCGATAATCAGAAACGGAGACTTCAAAATGAGACGCCGGAACAGCGAGAAAAGCGATTAATGAAGGGCAGAATGTACAGTAAACTGAAGCAGAGGAGAAAGGAAATGACTTATACGGAAGGGTTTGAGGATTAACCGAAAATTATTCGAAAAGTCGCTCATTACTCTAATTCCTAGTTGTTTGAGTTTAAAATCTTTATCGTAACTTTGTTTTTCTTTTAAGTCAAGTTAACCTCTGTGCAGGGCCCGCACATATTGCAGAGAGTGCACAACTGCTGACCCTCTTCAAATCGGTGCGCCCCACTGTGCATTTGGCAAAACGCTTGGAAAAAACCCTTGACTGTGCAGAAACGGGCTTTCTGTTTAATAGATTCCCCTTAGCAAATGGATTGCAACCTTTAAAAGCATAGACGTAAGGTGGGAATGCTATCCTTGTTCTACCGGTATTGTAATGTAAGACGCTTTGAGGAACTAGCGTCACTGATCCCTTCGGCACTGTTGCATAGTCGAGAAATACGCCGAACGTGCGCCCAACATATGAAGACGGTTAACATTGACGGATCATTTCTAAAAATCGCCCTCGAGTTCAACAGCTCGGCTGTGAAACGATTTTATGGGTTTCTGTCCGCCACCCACCCGCTACTAAAACTGTTGTAATTTCGTACGCGATTAATATTTGACTGAGCGTTGCAAAGTCCTATTTTGACTAAACCATTTTGCATTTAATCTGTCTGTAAGTTTTGTTTCCATTTCAAAATGGTAGCCATTTCAAGATTATTTTTTCAAACGTGAAATCATCGCATTTATTTGGACTTTCTTTCGCATTTTATTTTTCAAATTTATGGTACCTACCTGCCTGAAGAAAGTTTAAAAAAATATTTATTGTCTTTGAAATAGTGGAGATTTGTTTGGACAAATTGTATAATTCCTTATTTGAATATTTAAAAAAATGTTACATCTAATATTTGGTGTATTAAGTAGGTAGGAATTTAAGTACCTACTTACAAATCTTATAATTTCAGAGGAAATTTCGGTTTTTTGTTTATTAAATAAGGGAAAATTAGAAAAATCATTTTTGGACGTGAGGTGTAATGTTCTCAGAACTAATAGTAAGTACATAATAATTTCGCAAGTTTTTTTAATGAAGTTTATACAAGTTTGGTGGAGTTATTACAGTAAATCATATTGAATTATGGCAATCTTGACGGGACGCAACAATATTGCCGGCCGACACCTTGCCGGGCAAGACTATTTATTGTTTGGCAATAGATCTTGCTCATTCGCCAGCACCTTTAGTTTTTTGTTTTCCTTTTATTTTCTAATATTTAGACGTTTAAGAGAGAATAACTTATCTTCACAAATAATGATATATTTGACATTTATATTTAAGTAAATTGTAGTTCTGCATGAAATCTGGTTAGAATAGTGTCATTTTCAAAATTAGAACTGATTGTGCGAAGAATTCAGACAAACGACAAACTAAGTACCCATCTATAATGTAATATTTTAACAGAAAATTAATTTAATTTTACAAATTTGAACTGTTTTGTTAAATTTTTAGCCATTGTGATTTTTCACAGGTCTGCCTTAGTCAAGAATACTAATTTCGGTCGTCTGTGCTGTGCGTTAGTCCCGCGTGAAATCTGGTTCAATGAACTCAAATTTACTTTGAATTTAAATGCCTATTTTAAAAAAAATAACTGATTGTGTGAAGACAAGTATAATATTTTATTTCAAAATTGGAACTGATTTGTCAAACATTAAAAATATTCCATTATTTTTCAATTTGCGCTAGTAGCAAAACAAAAAAAAATTATATTTGGTTGAGTTGTTTCAAATCATCACATTTGATGACCTTCAATCGACAAGCAGCGCCATTTTGATTAGTCAACGATTCTCGGCCCGAATCAGCTTTCAATCAAATTGTGATCAGCTGTCAAGCACAATAGTCATGGTTTTGTGCTTGCTTTGTTCGCAATTTAATGAAAAGCTTAAACGGGCCAAGAATCAGCGTTTAACGGGGATCGTTCGACTGTCGAAACTTCTGAATAGTGTTGAAATATGACCGTTGTTATGCTTGTCAGCTGATTGAAATTTAATCAAAAGCCTAAACGGGCCGAGAATGGGCGTTTAACGGGAACCGTATGAATGCCAAAAATTTAAAATGTGTTGTAATTTGAAACACGCCAATATAAATTTACTAATGAAAATCATTTTTCAAAATCAGTAAATAATAAATGTTTATGGAACCCACTTGTGTGTTTTTTTTTTGTGCAATACCGCATAGCATCCCTGTTGTCCCAGAGCCTATGGGGTTAAAGCACTTCCAATGAGTACCGCACAAGAGTCCCAATTGCTCTCAACCGCGTAGAGCCGGTGAGACTATGGCAAGTATATAATAAATCCCTGATTTAACACAAAGAACTTATTCTTTAAAATCTCCTTCCACAACGTGTTGGAGACCTGTTTGTGGGAACACAACAATACTAATCCAACGAAAAATACAAAACACGTTATATTCATACTAATCCAACGAAAAATACAAAACACGTTATATTCATACTAATCCAACGAAAAATACAAAACACGTTATATTAATACTAATAGAACAAAAAAATTATCACCGCATAGGAAAATATAGCCATTCAAAGAATATGTATATGAATTGAATGCTAAAGTATGTCCAGTGGCCTTAGTTCAGTGAAACCACGCTCATTGTCTCAGTTACCTATCTTCATTCTATTAATTCATCTAAGGCTTTAGGGGGAGGAAGCGCTACATGGCATAATAACCCAAAAATTAATCACAATAATACTTTTGGTAGTGAAATCTTCAATATTATCAAGTCTAAAGTGGTTGTCATCATCGTAGCAATCCCCAATGAAATTGTCATTTTTTTCAGAATTTCTTATTTATTTTTATATTCACTATCACAAGAATACGGGACGGAAAAGGTCCAAATTAGAAATATTTGTAAAGAAAATAATGTTATTATCTGTTAACTTTTGTTAGAATTTTTAAATAAACCGCTCCACAGAAGTACCAACATAAAAGATGGTATTTTTTCATTATCTTGATTATTTGAACAACTTTTTATTACTATTTCCAATTAATTTCTGGAGAAACCAAGTAAAAGTCATGGTAAAATTTCGTATAAATCATAAAATAATGTTAAATCAAATTAAATTTGTTGATTTTACTTATTTTCGGAATAATTTTGGGATAAGTTTAGTTTTCAAAATTTCTCCATTTCTAAATAATAGCTAAAACAAGAATAATTTCAAATAGAATAATTTGACAACGTTACAACTGCTTCGGTTATCCGTTTCGACGGTTTTGTTCGTTTTATTTATCTGTTGTTTATCAACGCTCTGATACGTAGAGTGAAGTCAGATAAAGAGAAATTTAAAAAAATCATTCGACTACCTGATGCATCCAGAATTGGCAAATCTGGAAGAAATCAGGGAGGTCTAAGTTCAAATCGGGCGTCAGAAGGTGGGTGGTTTATTTATGATCAGAAGTCTCTGGAAGAAGAAGAAAAATCATTGTTCGTTTCAATACTCCATCGGAAAGATCTAATGTGCCGATTATTTTGAAGATATCCACCATTACTATATTCACAGCTCTATGAAATTTGTTTCGTTGTCTATGGAAAAAAAATGCCGCTCGTTTGTGCTCTACTATCAGTTAATGTTCCGGAATTCTACTTCTGAAAGCAAAATACAGTAAATTATAAGTGCAGTAACAACTAAACAGTGAGATTACATACATGGCTAGCCGCACGGCCTGATAAACTCGACACCGAACCCGAAACCGCTGTTCAAAGCTACAAAATTGCGACAAAACAATACTAACCTACAAATCACAGCATCAAAATTGGCGTCTGTCAAAATATGATGTCAAAAAACTGACTTTTAAACGACGTTAAAAGGTATTTAGATATAATATTAAACGTTTAGCGACTGTTTTTATAACATTCGCTTGAATTTATAACAGCTTGAGCGCTATTCATCCAAAAATGGCAACACCATCTCCCGGAGTAAATAAGACGGGCAGCGGCTGGCCGCGAAAGCTGTCCACCGGCACAGTGCAGACAGGAACACCCACCCAGCAGAGTCAGACGCTGAGCAGATCGATACATCTGTATCCTTTGACGAACTACACGTTTGGAACCAAAGAGCCACTATTCGAGAAAGATCCGTCAGTCCCAGCACGATTCCAACGTATGCGTGATGAGTTTGAACGCATCGGGATGCGACGCTCAGTAGAAGGAGTCCTCTTAGTCCACGAGCACGGTCTTCCTCACGTGTTGCTGCTGCAACTCGGCACCACCTTCTTTAAACTACCTGGCGGGGAGCTTAACACCGGAGAAGACGAGATCGAAGGCCTTAAACGTTTGCTAAGCGAGACGCTTGGACGTCAGGACGGCGTGCGACAGGAATGGGTGATAGAAGACACAATCGGTAACTGGTGGCGACCGAACTTTGAGCCTCCGCAGTATCCGTACGTTCCCCCTCATATCACCAACCCCAAGGAACACAAGCGCCTGTTTCTGGTGCAGCTGCAAGACAAGGCGCTGTTCGCCGTACCCAAGAACTATAAGCTGGTTGCCGCACCACTGTTTGAGCTGTACGACAATTCTCAGGGTTATGGGCCCATTATTTCATCGCTGTCGCAGAGCCTGTGTCGGTTCAATTTCATCTATATGTAGGATCTCTTGAAAACAATATTATTATTAATGAATACAGAATAAAGTATGTTTAAGGCATTTCTTGTTTTTTTATTGACTGTATAATGGAATTCTGGTATGGCGGGGGTCAAAGTGGAATACTGAGGCTATTCCGCCAGTCAGTTAATCTTTTTCTTTGTATTAGTACAAAAGTTTTGTATTAACACACTTCCAGTTTGAAGGGTAGTTCTACTTGAATGGCGGGAAAGCCATTGCTGTCTGATAATTCTATATCATTCTCTTTGTGCAGGTCCCAACTATATGTATTTAAAAATGTGAACTAAGTCTTCCCCGTCTTCAAATTCTTGTCTCTTGTCTAACATGTTATCAAAAGAAAACCATATTTAAACCTATAGAACTGGTAATACATCCTTACATATATCCAACCGGAGATGCGGAAGTTTTCTTTTGTAATAAAAATACATACATAAAACATCACTTGACACTGACTTTAACTTCAGTTTATAATTTAACTAGCTGACGGGGTTTCTCAGAAACTTTTCTCTACTTTCTATAAATATAATATGCATTATATTATATAGGGTGTATCGGCACGTACCCGACAAACTTTAACCAGCACATTTGGAGTAAACAATGTTATGGGCACTCTGCTGTCCGGTAACATTTTTTTTTAATAAAAAATTTACCATTCATATTTTCACCACTGTTTTATCCTTTGTCAGATTTTGAAAACCCATCTGGCAATATTTTATTCGAGTTTCATTGAATAATGTACGTACTTACCTGCATTTACAATCGCAACGAATTGGCATGGCACCATTCGTCTCATTTTAACTATTATTATTTAGTGTGTATGAAAGAGCGAGAACGCTTTTTGACACACTTGCTAATAACAGCTGTTGAACACGAGAAACAATGCCAATGACAGTGACGGAGTGTGGATTTTTTATTTGTTTTTAATTGAAAAAAAATGTTACCGGACAGCAAAGTGTCAATAACATTTTTTACTCCAAATGTGCTAAGGAATAGCTGGTTAAAGTTTGTTGGATACTTGCCGATACACCCTGTATAAACCTTTCGGAAGAAATTTGCTAAATGATACCCTATCAAAAACTAAGCGCACAAACAGACAGATGCGGAAAAAAACTATGTTTTATATATTTAAAGATATCAGACAGATAAAATAAAGTTACAAAATTTCACATCTGCCCTGATGATGGACACTGCAATGCTGTCCGAAACGTTGACTAAAGGAGGTAGCGCAACACGGCATAATACCCCATAAACAAATCACTATACGATAAAATAAAATTATTGTCAGGTTCTGGTGACATGAATTATTATTAAATATATTGCTATTTAAAATAAAATCCGTTTTCTCGAATGGGACCTTTGTTTTCGCCTGCATGAAGTTTTAATACAAATATTTTGTATTACTAATAAAAAATTTGCGAGGGGTTTTTGTATCGGCAATACATTATGTGTCATTATTAATGTCTCTATTGAAACTTTCAGAAAGAAGAATAAGCACAGATTTAATACTGTTACAAAGAATACTACATTTTAAAATTGACTGTCCCGAATTACTTCAAATGTATCAATATCCATGTTCCCAAAAAATCATGCCGACATTTCTTACCTTTTTACTTCAATAACACCAGGACACTAGCTTACCAAAATTCTCCGATTCCGAGACTTCACAATCTCGGAAACAAATATTCTGATCTGGGTGATATATTTCATTTGAAAACTAATCAGTATAAATGTTGTATATTCTATCACTTTTATTCTTCTAGACACAAATAGACCTATGTACCCATATAACTTCTCCGCTTCTACTATTTTGTTTTGTTGAATCTTTTAAACTCAATTATATGCGTGAGGATTCATTTTTGCCATTATGTTTACATTCTTCTTTATTGTATTAATTTTTAAGTGTTTACTCTGATACAAAATGGTTGTATTTTTTTTTAAAAGAAAAGCCTACTAGGGCGTGTAATAAATAAATAAATGTGCATATTCAGCATGTTTGTATGAGAGTTACCCCCGAAAACCCAACTTACAAAAATATACTGGGGATATTATTGAGTATGGTATCATAGCATGGGGAGGCGGCACTTCATTTGCACTGGACCCAATCTATTATTGAGTATGGTAACATAGCATGGGGATTCGGCACTTCATCTGCACTGGACCCAATCATAATCACTTATTTTTATAGATAAAATTAAATTAGGGATGATGTCTAAGGAACTGAAAAGAAAAATAAATTACAATAACGAGATACACGGACACGGGACGAGAAATTCTAAGCAAATTAGATTGCCAACAAGAAAAAAAACAAGCACCCAAAAATCTCTGATGTACCAGGCCGTTCAACTCTATAACAAAATCCCGAAGGAAATTGCTGTGATAGAAAATATTAATAAGTTCAAAAATGAATTAAGAAAATATGTCTATCTCAATTATTAATGTTTCTTTTTTTGTGACTTTATTGAAATATTTAAAGAAAGATTATGTTTGCCAAACAATGTACATGTTTATATGTTTATAAAACTATTAGAACACACGAAGATGTGAGCTAACTTAAGATTAATAAATAAAATAATAAAGGCTCAGAAAACAATTCTTGGCTACCTATAATTACAGACTCGAACCTAATCTTTAATATTGTTAATGTGTTTGATGTTCGGCAGCTATATGCAAAAACTATCCTACTCGTCTTACTGTAAAGTACTGTATGACGAGTTTTCTCGTTTCCCGCAAAGAATGTGTTAATACAAGTATAGGTATGTTCAAAGTATCAGGATGTAACTTGAAAAATTCTGCCTCAACACAGGCTAGCCTAGTGAGGCGGTATTTGAGAAACCTCAACTAACTGTACTATTATTTTCTTTTTTACCTTCATCATATTATGTTTGTATTTTTCTGTTAATTTTATAACCTTAAAAAAATAGTTACAAATCAATGTACAAATATACATCACAATATGCATTTTGAAATATCATGGAACCCTCATTGTCCTACCTATACATTAGTCAGGGAATCACTTGGTTCAGCCCAGATGAATTGAAGACCCTGTGCAGGCACAACTGGAGCAGTCTGCTCCGGGCGTCGACTTAAAAAAGAACCATGGCGCTGATAAATCTAACACAGCGCCCTTGAAGTTTTTACAATGCTATGGGTGACTTAGCAGGAGTGACCGGGTTCATCGGGTGAGGTGTGTCTAGGTCTTGGCAACGGATGCGCCTGCCAACCTGCTGCATGGTGGGCCTGGAGCTCTCCGGCTGGTCTCTCTCGACCCATCGTCTTGCACAGCAGCGAGATGGATGGATTCATACATCCCAAGATTCTTACGCACCCTTCATACCTTTTTCCTTCCTTCCTCCATCTCCAAATATGACTTAGCCCCTGAGGGAAATGATTTTCCTCAAAGCCTCCTGTGTGGAGGTAATGTAAAAAAAAATTGGCCCAGTGAAAGACCATCTATAATCATTAAGCCATGTTGAGTGACCAGATCTGACTAGCCAGGCACTTCCCAACTCCTCTTACCATCCCATTCAGTCCAACGACATACCCCAAAAATTTGGGCTGCCATAGTGTCATCGGCTCCGGACAAACGAGGCTCTAATGCGGTATTTATATAAAAAAGATGAAATAAAACACAGCATTGAAAAATATAGTATGCAAAGCATTTTTATGTGATCAAAGAGAATATACAAAACAATTTATTAAACGAGATATATAAATTATCACAAAGTTTCTTTATGTAAATATAAGTTTTTCATTTCTAGCAAAAATAATTAAAAATTATTAGTTATACCTCGGTTATCGGCAACTACTATAATCCGCCCTTATTTTTATTACATAAAAACAGGAGCGGTACTTCTTCGATGGTGCGTACCGACAGTTTTTACATGAAGTGTTCTGAAATCCCCGGAGAATCTATACAGGGTGTATCGGCACGTACCCGACAAACTTTAACCCTCTATTCCTTAGCACATTTGGAGTAAAAAATGTTTTGGGCACTTTGCTGTCCGGTAACATTTTTTTTTAATAAAAAAATTACCATTCATATTTCCACCACTGTTTTATCCTTTGTCAAAGATTGAAAACCCATCTGGCAATGTTTTATCCAGGTTTCGTTGAATAATGTAGGTACGTACCTACACTGGCGTGCTTTTACAATCATTTTTACAACGCTTCGCTTCAATTCGCTTTTACAACGAAATGGCATGGCACCATTCGTCTCATTTTTAACTATTATTATTTAGTGTGTATGAAAGAGCGAGGACGCGTTTTGACCCACTTGATAATAACAGCTGTTGAACACGAGAAACAATGCCAACGACAGTGACGGAGTGTGGATTTTTTTTTTTTAATTGAAAAAAAAATGTTACCAGACAGCAAAGTGTCCATAACATTTTTTACTCCAAATGTGCTAAGGAATAGCTGGTTAAAGTTTGTCGGGTACGTGCCGATGCACCCTGTATAAATAAATGTTTGTTTAAAATCTTAAATCTCCGAAAGTTCTTCACCGATTGCTTTGAAATTTTGACACAATGTTGCATTCAAATACGCGTGTGTTTTTATATACCTATATTATATAGATGTCTCGGCAAAAACGTGCTTTTTTGTGAAAAACAGTGCCATCTGTTGGACAAACTTGCTTTTTTTTTAAACTGTTGGACGTAAAAGTTTCTTTATCTGCACAGACAGACTGTGCCACAGCAACGCGTGGGGGATACAGCTAGTAAAAAAATAAAAACATGGCATTAAGAAAAGATGATGAATTATCCGTTTTTTTTATGACAAAGTTATTAAAATGCATTATTTACATTTTCGGACTGTGTAATACGAAGTTCTCATTGTTATCTAACTGTTACACAGTGGTTTTTCTATTAAAAGTGCGTATTAACCTGTGCGTATCCCTTTTTTCTGTATTTTACCCACAATTGTTTATTTCATCCAGTTAACTCGTAGGTCGTCTTATCATACAGATTTCAGATGAAAAAAAGACGTGTTTAATTTCAGTACCGGTTTTTCATACAGTTTAAGATAGCAAATGGATAGTTATTTGACATCTGATATTGTTTTACGTAACTGAATTATGTGGAAATGTTGCATGCTTACTACATTTAGTACAGGGTTTTCCAATAAGAGGTGTTATTTTGAATAGCCCGCTATTTCGGTAGATGTTACTTTTGAAGCTGTCATTTTTTTACATTTGACAAGTAGAAACTACGCCATTAATAAAAATGGAACGATACACGCTTCAACAACGCATTGAAATTATTAAAATTCACTTGAGTGAATCAAATGCAAATCATCTTGAGTGATGAGGCCCATTTCCACCTCGGTGGCTTCGTCAACAAGCAAAACTGTCGTATCTGGGGCTCGGAAAACCCAAGAGTTATTGTTGAAAAGCCTCTCTATCCTCAACGTGTGACTGTTTGGTGCGGTTTATGGTCCGCGGAGTCATTGCACCTTACTTATTCGAAAATGAGGCTGGAGCAACAGTTACGGTGAATGGATTGCGCTATCGAGAGATGATCAATGATTTTTTATGGCAGGAATTGGATGGTATTGATCTGGACAACGTTTACTTTCAACAAGACGGCGCTACGTGCCACACAAGCAATGAATCCATTGATCTTTTACGATTGTATATCAAAATAACACCTTTTATTGGAAAACCCTGTATTTAACCCCTCACGCCTCTGGCATTTTCTGTCGGTATCCGAAAATTAAAAGGTGATGGAATAAGCTTTCAAATTTTATTATTATAAATAATACACAATTTTTGAAATAATAATGTTTGAACATAAAAGTTTTAAAAATGGACACCTTTGTACATTTTAAATCTTCTGTGGTTAACTTCTACATTTGAATACAAAGCGTGGTGTTTTCTCTTTCTAGCACTGTTTAAATCATACTTCTAACCATCACAGTAAGGGAAATGTTTACAAAAGCAAATTAGCCTGAGAGGTTAACATATTGATAAAAAATACTAAAATATGTGTTTATTACTGATTGTGAATGTATATAACTGATCAGTTTTGTGAATTTTGATCAGTTATATACATTCACAATCAGTAATAAATGCAAAAATACTATAATATGTGTTTATTACTGATTGTGAATGTATATAACTGATCAGTTTTGTGAATTTAGATCTGTTATATACATTCACAATCAATAATAAACGCAAAAATACTATAATATGAGTTTATTACTGATTGTGAATGTATATAACTGATCAGTTTTGTGAATTTCATGTGTAATTTGGTTGATAGCCGACAAAGGCAAATGACAGGCATTTTTGTGTGATCTATGGTAATGTTTAAGCCATATTTTGACAATTTAGTACCGTCCCAAAATATATATTTTTTCTCTAATGGCAACTATCAAAATAACGATTGCAATATGAAGCAAAGATTTTTCACATCGGTCTCATAGAAGCGCTGTAGAAATCTCAAAGTGGCAAGCAAAAAGTATGTCAATTGTAGTGCTTTCAAAGAGAAAATGCAACACCGATTAGTGTACAGGTCAAGGCCAACTGCCAAATTACTAAGTCAGTACTGTCGCTAAGTAAACTTCATTGTTTAAAATAGTTATCACTCTGTTTATTTTATGCTTGTGATAAAACAACATACAAATCAGCAGTAACAATGAGTATCAACAACAATCGTCGCCATTTTAAAAGTGTCATTGCTCTATTATGACACGACACTGACATGATCACTTGACACCTCAAAATCCCTCCGGCGTCCAGGCCTGTACTCTGGTCGGCCTCAAGGTAGTGTTCGATGCAACTTTTCAATACAAAAACGTGGCCCGGTCCTGTTGTTTATTTTGTTCACACATATATTTTTTTAATGTCCATCTTTGTCATACATGAACAATGTTTGAATTAAGAATTTTCTGGAAACATAAGAGTGTTTCTTACTTGCCACATTTTATCTTAATATGTCATGGGGATTAGTATGAAAAACCCATAAGTTCCTAGGCTCCATTTATATAGGTTTTTTTTCACTTATTTCATTTATATAGTATATTTTCGGCATGTTCCAGTGTGGTTGATACTCCCAGTATCGCCCTGGTGAAGGACCACCATTCAGAAACGAATCATTATTTTTTCATAAAATTTAATTCTACAAAAAAAAATATTAAACTAAATAAATTATACGATAGTGCAGTTTTATAAAAAGTGATGTAGTATACTTATTAAACTAGACAGATGCATTGCTTGCGTACAACACGTTTATAACTTGTTATTATTAAAAAAAATTCAATAAAAAAAATAACACTTCCAAATAACTACTACAGCAGATTTAGAATTTTCAAAATTTGATCGACGAAAAAACTTGTTATTTATTTCTCGTTTCTCGGTAGACACTTTCAATATCGCGCTGGTGTAATAGTCCAAGCGATGACCGTAAAAATCCCATCCCATAGGCCACATGAACCAAATTAGTACTGGGCTTTGACCCCAAATAAGATTAGTTAAAAAAACGCCCCTTGTCAGCACCGACACTCTCACCGATTTCATTCGTGTGGCACGTTGGATATTTTCATCCCAAAAATGACACCGGAAGTCGTCGCTTTCCAGGACTCCTCCCGGGCCGAAATCTGGATGAATGCGTTTTTTATAACTAATCTTATTTGGGGTTAAAGCCTAGTACTAATTTTGTTCATGTGGCCTATGGGATGGGATTTTTACGGTCATCGCTTGGACTATAAGGCCACCATCGAAACATTACTTGAGTGACCAGATTTAAAAAGCCAGGTACTAGTTGGCCGACTTTCCTCTTCCCATATCCTTCTCTTCAGCTTCACAGCACAACCCCAATTGGGAATGCGTTAGTCCCCCTAGCTCCGTACAATTGGCAGCTGTTAGAACTACAGTAAAACCTCGTTACCTCGAAATCCACGGGACATCAAATTTCAAATTTAATGAATTCCCACGTAATTTGAAATTGTAGGAGGAAAAAACTGATTTCCTCGGCCGCCCGTCCAAATTCGGAGTTTACGAATAATACGAGTTATTCCTGCGAAAATCAAATTTTCGCAGTCGATTACCGTCGCGGCCGAGCCTTGAAATTCAGATATTTGATGTAAATTTGTAAAAATATGACATTTCCGTTGACAGTGAGGCCAAAATTACTAAATTGTACTAAGAAATGCAAAATATTGTACCAAAATAAATAAAATAAAAAATTATCGGGGTTCTACTAAGAAAGGGCAGTTTCTCAGTGAAGCTTCAAATTCACACCATCTTAATTATGTGTTTTTTAATTCATATATATATAATTTAAATACAAATTGAGTTCATTATCCCAGTATGACATATATATTTTGACATACGGACGTGAATTCATTGTATGTTGTGATGTAAATTCTGTTTAGGATTGATCTTATGATGTTTATACAGCTGCTGTAAGCGACGTTGATTAATAAATATATATATACACTTTCGATATTGTTTAATCGCGAGTTCGAAGCCCCCAAATAGAAGTTCTGCGGTTCCCCACTGTTGGTCGTGCGATAGAACTGAAAACAAAACATCATCATATTATTTATGTTTCAAAGGAATGGTAGTGTAGTGGTACGCCACTACTTGATTCGAACGGCATTCTAGAAGTTTCGGCTTTTTCTAAACAAGCTTCTTGGATGTTCTTTTATTTTAGTTTGTCAATATCTACATAGCAACCAAAATGTTTGAGAAGCTTCTTCACCTTATAAAAGCGACAGAGTGAAGGAACTCGACAGTCAGTCAGCCATCAGTCGTTAAACAATTTACAATACTTCGTGAGTGACAACCCGCGCCCCTCCGCGATAACACCCGGCTTTTCAATCATGGACTCCATTGGGATAATCACAGCGCCCTGGCCCCGGCCAGCGTTACACCGGATCACAGCGCCCTGGTTCCTGCACATCTGACCAGCGCTACATCCATGCGGCATCCTCGCCGGTCTATGCCATCTCCCGCACAACCCCGGACCAGGTCCACCGCACCTTTCGGCTACCCTGTTCAGCACTGGAGCACCCGGAAGACCCACGCTCTTCACCAGTTCCTGACAGTCGACGAGTCCGGTCACCAGCAGCGGCGTCGAATCACTGACCCGCGCTTGACCGGCACTTTACCGCCTGCATCCGTGGTTTTCATCATCGGTCCTCAAGTCATCTCACAGACGGCAACCAGACTCAAATAAAACACTGACCTTCACAGCATCTTTCATTTCGTGCCTCCTCACAAGATCCCCAAAGTAGTATAGAAGGCCCTGATTTAACCATCCTCATTGAATTTCATATATCTACGAGAGCTACTCGTTCCAAAATTCTGTTTAAATGTAACAATACCAGGACAGAGCATTTCAAACACTCGCTTGTACCTAGATTACATGAAATTAGTAATCGATACGTAAATGTGGCGGATCTATTTCACTGCACGAAATGTAGGTACAAAAGAAGGCTATAATATCATCGTATCTTTTATAATTTAACTTCCAAGTCTTTTTATACTTGTTTATTATAATTTATATGTACTTGTATCTCCTTCTAGAGCTTGTATTCATTTTATACTTTCGACCAAATGCCCGTTAATTGTTAATTTCTTATTTAACTGTGACATGCACTTATTATCTATGGATATTATTTCTTGACAGTTGAAAGGTGCCCCGTTAAAGTCCGTTGTAAACGGAAATGGCGCCCTCTGTTGTTTTCAAAAAGAACCATTGAAGTTGCACATATTTTAGGAACGCAACTTCGTGTACATCTCTAACGACGCGCCGTATTTATTTATTTTTACAACTGTTGAAAAGAATGTGACCTTACCCCATGGGGTATCTCGTTCTAAGGTCACATTGTACATGGTAATTTGTTTGAATTACAAATTAAAAATTTGGTTTTTTTTAAAAGTAATTTTTGTAAGTGTGTCAAAATATAACAAGACGTATTATACAGTGAAATAATAGAAGAAAAACTTAACATTGTACAAGAAAAATGTATGATGGAAAAAAATAACATAATGTTAATCTTTGTTAGGTTGCAATAGTGTGTCTTTATTCTTCCTTCCTGTGTCGATGACGCCACCCGGTTGGGCAGAGTTGTAGGGCGGGTTAAGGTAGGGGCTGTAGAAAGGGATTTATTAATGCGGTGCTTGTAGAGGGCCGGATTATATGAAGTAGGAAAAACAGATGCCGGTAGTTTGTTCCACATACTCGCGGTCGTCGTGTTTTCACGAAGCCAACATCAACTGTGAATGGTTGTTCTGCTCGTGCACGTTGGGTTTCACGCAAGTGCACCGGGGAGCAGGACTGCTAGCTCCATTAAAATACCTGTAGAACAGACTCAGCATGCACACATTGTGTCTGTGCATTAGAGACGTCATCACCGGTCTGTTAACAATGTATTATCAATCAGACGGACCGCCCTTTGCAAGAGATAGAATAACCTTTATGAGACCGTGTCAGGCTGGGAGATATATCTCCCGAAATGAGCACTCTACGGTTGTTACAAGGGGCTAAACACAATAATAATGATACAAGTACCTGTGCATGAATTTGTTGAATTGGATATGTGGGAGTTGTCTCTGGAGAATAGCGATGTTCAGAGGAGGGGGCAGACCGAACGCGTCCACCCACTGGAGTGATGGGCATTTCTCTATGGCACTGCAACACAAACATAGATATTACATCTAAATTCAATTTGGGAGACGGGTATAGGTACGGCCACTCCGGGAACCATTGATTGGATAACCAACATCTATGCAATAGGTCACCCCGAATGGTTCGTTATGTTTGGTGATTTCATGCGGGGAGGATTGTCTAGGTCTTGGTGGTGGATGTGTCTGCCCATCTAGTGTTTGGTGGGCCAGATTTAGAGACTGGTTGATGGAGATCATTTTACCTCTCCAGCAGAACTCTCTCCACCCATCGCCTTGCAACGCAGCGGGAGGAATGAATTCAAACATCTGTCACTCTTGACATACTGACACCAAGATTCTTACCCACCCCTCATACCCTTCTCCTTAAAAAAACTCTCCACACAGAATCATCAAAGATGACATGGGCCCTTAGAGAAATTATTTTCCTAAGAGCCTCCTGTGTGGAGCTAATGCAAACAACAAATGTTATTTATCCATGATAGCTGCTTATAATCAGACAAATGTTTTTTTAATTAATGATTGGACTATTTATATCGCCCCGTTTTCGTGAGAAAATCACCTCAAGGCACAGACATATGAATATTAATAGACGAGAAATTAAGGACGAGGGGTTAAAACAAGAGTTGCGGGACGCAGGGAGGAAAGCTGACTGTGATTCGTCAATAAATCAATCTGACAGTAAATAGGCATCTTGCATTATAATATCACCATTTAGTTCTTAAAAGTAAAATCTGCTTTTGAATGAATAGACATTTTTATATGGGAGCGCAAATTACTCGCCACGTTATGAACAAATTTGCAAAGTCCAAATTCGGCAAAATAAATTTCTTCTATTTTCAGAGTCGAATATTTCGTTTACGTATTTAGTTAAGACACTTTTATAAATGTACATAATTTACTTCCCAGCAACCAACCAGCTTTGTGTTTCGCGTCCAGACGTATCTCGATGTGATAGTATATGTTTCTACAACTGATCCATATTATACGATGTGAATATGCTTAAAATAAAGTAAAATAATGCTTATATATGGAATGTAATACGACAATTGGGTTTAATCTCTTTTTCACATCTATTTTTACAAGTTTTCATAGCACAAGTCACCATTTTGCCGTGTTATTTCGTAAAATGAACCGATGATGCCTCAACAATAGTTTGCACGATGACGTCACGTTTTCTAAATTCACTTGAGGCCATACGCGAGCATAGCCGGCTCCAATGGAACCGGTATGGGGAGTGGGGAATAATACGCTTTTAATCACTTAGGGCAGGTCTACTAATATTCATATGTCTATTCCTCAAGGGCTCATTCTCTATAATGTTATAAAAAATGTAACATAATGAAGAGATGAAAATATTCCTGAGTTTTATTATATTTTGCAGCTGAATTATTCAAATGAGGATTTCCTGTAAATAAATAATAAAGTACTGTGTAACTTTTGAAAATCGGAATTATGACATTTGGCTTGGAATTTTGCGACACGTTTTTTCACAGATAAAGTAAACATTTTTGCAAGTGACGATACCAAACTAACTAAACATCACGCCGTTTCTCCGCGAGAGGGAGAGAGGACGGACCTCCAAGCAACTCGGTCTTGGCACAAACTTCTTGCCTCATTCACATTCATACATACTCTTTTATTATTCTGATTCTTGAAATGACATCGTGCCATGTCTTCCTCGGGCGTCTCCGACTTCTGCTACCATTCGCATTCTATATTCCTTTCACACCTTTCTTCGCTCATTCGCTCTACATGCCCAAACCATCTAAGCGTCCCTTTCTTAATCTTACTCATTATGCTTACATCAGACTTGCACTCTATATACACATTTCTCATATGATCATACATGGTTTTACCACACAAACGCCTCAGGAATCTCATTTCAACAGAATTAAATCTACTTTCATCCTTTCTTTGTCAGTTCCACGCCTCACTTCAATACATCAGCGTAGGTACCAGCACTCCGTTGTGGACTGCTAACTTCGCTTCTTTGGACAATTTTTTGTTAGCGCCAACTGCGTTCAGTCCTCCATTAATGGAGTTACCTTCATTTACCCTTCTTTCAATATTTTCCTGTTTGATATTAATTTTTAACAGAACTAAATCTACCATTAACTAGAATAATATTAAGATACATCATTTCCTTGCCAAGCGAATAAAGTATATTTTAGTATGCTGGGAGCATTTAAGGTTCAAAATAAAATCAAAGCAAGTGCGGTGAGCTAATAGAAAATCCCCCTTAGTGTAATTTATTTACGGGGTATTATCGTTTCGCACAGCTTTGCAGTGTCCATTTTCTGCCATCTGCCCCGATGGTGGACACTATAACGGTCCGAAACGTTGGTTAAAGAAGGAGGCAGCGCAACACGGCATAATACCCCAAAAATAAATCAACATAATACTTTTATATATGGTAGACTTGTTAAATTTAGCTGCAAGCAAAGGCTCTTCAACGCTGTTTCCGCTTTAATTTCTAAATAGTATAAAATAAATTCGCTATCCGCGTCTATCTGTTTGTGCGCTTAGTTCTTCTAAACTACGCAACGGATTTTGATAGAATTTTCACCATCATTTATAGAATTTTTTCCGGAAGATTTATGTATATAATACATGCTTATTATAATTGTAGAAAGTAGAGAAAAGTTGATGTTTTGTAATCAAGTCGTAAAAAAATATATTTTGGGCGCTTACATTGCTAACGCTAGCTAAACCTTACGAGATGCATCAAAATAATGTACTACGGAATTGTATATCTTAAAAAGGTCTACAGAAAAGTCTGTGATGGCATATGTTTATCTCTTAACCCTTTCATCCCCAGTGTTAATTCAAATTAACACGAACTTTGTGATTTTTTTTTACCGTAACGGTAGCTATTTAGAAAAGTCATGTTTTTGTTTTCTTATATCTTGTTATCTTTTCTGTGGTGTCTATTTTTTCCGCTCTGTTGAAATCCTTATTCCCGCCACAAAAACGATAAATATTTTGACATCTGCTGATTGTGAGTTTCATCGAATTTCTGCCGTCATTGATATCAATATTTTCTACTCAAATTACAAATATTTTAACACATTAAGATGTTTTCTATAATAATAACATCAGTTCAATTCACTATTCAAAGTCATTTGCCAGAATATTGTAAATGAATTTCACTGTTCATTCAAATTAACACTGGTAGTGACGGACATGTTTTCGACTAGTATGGCGAATTTTTAAAGATTATTTTATCCTAGATTATTTTTTTTTTGATTTTGAAACATTGACTCACAGGTAGTCCTTGAGCTGCAGCATGTAGCAGCGAGATAGGGCCAGGTGCTCCAGCGACTGCAGGGTGCGAACTCGCTTCATGGATTCTCCGCTGATGGAGGCGGCATCAGACAGGTCCAGCTCCACGAGGCGGGGACATCTGGAGACTATGGCAGACACCACTGGGGAAAACAAATTAAAACCATTAATAAAAGTATAGCAATGTTTAATCAGACAGCCTGCGTGGCCCAAGGGTAAGGCTCTCAACTTCCACAACATGTCATCCATTCTACTAATATAGAGTAGTGGAAGCATGGAACTAACTTCCACAACATGTCATCCATTCTACTAATATAGAGTAGTGGTAGCATGGAACAAACTTTCACAACATTTCATCCATTCTACTAATATAAACATAATTAAATGTCCATTGGATTCTTATTTGGAGAGAAGAAAGGATTGACTTATTGTGAAATAAAAACAACTCAATGACTGTTAAACTTATTGTGAAATAAGATATAAGCGCATCAGAAGAATGATCATCATTATAGTTCTTACCGTCATCCTTTAGAAATTTCCTGCACCCCGCCAGGTTCAGTCTCTGCAGCGACGGGGGCAGCTCCGACGCCAGGGTCTGCAGCGAGGACTCACCGAGTCGGGTCCACGCCAGGTTCAGGTGTTCCAGCTTCTGCAGCAGCGGAAGGGACTTCCAACCGCCCAGTTCTAAACCGGAGGCTTGCGAGAGATTGAGGGCGCGCAGCTGTGTTAATCTGTTAAAGAAATTTAATCATTTAGCCGTGTTTGGTGACCAGATCTGAATAGTTAGGAACTTCTCGATCTTTCTCTTTAGCTGCACAACACATAAGGATCTCCAGTCAATTTTTAAAATTAGGTTAGGTTGTGAAGTTATATAAGATTGGGTTGCGGTTAGGTTAGGTTGTGGAGTAGTTAAGTTAGGTCATGTTATGGTTAGGTTAGGTTGTGTTGATTAGGTAAGGTTGTGTTGGGGTTAGGTTATGTCGTATGGTGGTTAGTTATTAGGTGGTTCCATGGTCCAATGAATTGTCATTTTGATAAGTTTTCCGGTCACCAAATGAAGGTAACTCCATTAATGACCGCGGATGGTGTCAGAATTATATGCAGCAGTCCACAATGGAGTGCTGGCACCTACCCCGATGTATGGCAGTGAGGGGTGGAACTGGCAGAGGAAGGATGAAAGTAGACTGAATGCTGTACAAATGAGATCCCTGAGGCGTATGTGTGGTAAGGAGAATATATGACGCAAATGTGAATGGTAGCAGAAGTCGCAGACGCCTGAGGAAGACATGGCACGTTCGAGTGAATCACATACTTGAGTCAGGCCATGTCAGAAGTCAGAATAATAGAAGAGTATGAAGAAGAAGTATGTGCCGATGGAGTTTATTGGCAGTCGGTCCTCTCTGCCTACCCCTGCAGAGAAACAGCGCGATCGTTAGTTAGTTACCTTTATTGCGGGAATTGATATCCAGGTGCGTATCAATAGTAGTTCTTAGGTTGGGTTAGGTTAAGATGTGTACTAACTTTCCGAGCGCCTGCTCCGCCTTCCTGTCGAGGGTCAGATTCTCCAGACTGAGTCTCAAGAGACAGGGGCTGGCCGCGAGGATGGATGTCAGACACTTGGCTCCGATGGTAGCAGCGCTGAGATCCAAGTACTGCACGCGCCAGTCGGTGTGCAGAGGGAAAGGAAGAACAGGTTCCACCAACTGGAACAGAAGATATAATATTGGAATAAAAATAGTTTAGCCTACTCTGTATCTCTCGGGTTAATAAACCACTAAGTTCGTGGTTTAACCTTTCCTTGCTGGTGCTGTCATCGTCTGTAATTACTAAAAAAATCTCAATACAATACATTTATATACTGCATTGAATAATTACAATATGCAAATATTTACCGAGTGTATCATTTCAAATACAGTGGTATATTTGAAAAAATTGTAAAATCTCAACTAATGGAATTTGTTGAAAACAACAAAATACTTCACAACAACCAATACGGATTCCGAAAAGCGTGCAGCACACAAGATGCAATTGCAAATCTTACATCACACATATACGAAAGCCTAGACTGTAAATGTGCTGGTATTTTCATAGATAAACTAAGTCTTTTGGGCATTAAAGGAACCTTATTGATCTGGATCAACAGTTCTCTTAGTAAAAGAAAGCTTTGTGTTAAAATAAATTCTGTAGAATCTTACACCTACCTCGGACCAATTCTCTTTTTATTATTTATAAATGACATTTTTAGTGTATTTAAAGATGTACAAGTTCTGCTCTTCGCTGATGATTTGAAAATATATTAGAATAGACGCTAATCTCAGTCCCATCCATAATCATTGGTTAAGCTGTCTCTCTAATCACAGATCCCAGCTAGAATAGACGCTAGTCTCAGTCACATCCATAATCATTGGTTAAGCTGTCTCTCTCATCACAGATCCCAGCTAGAATAGACGCTAGTCTCAGTCACATCCATAATCATTGGTTAAGCTGTCTCTCTCATCACAGATCCCAGCTAGAATAGACGCTAGCCTCAGTCCCATCCATAATCATTGGTTAAGCTGTCTCTCTCATCACAGATCCCAGCTAGAATAGACGCTAGCCTCAGTCCCATCCATAATCATTGGTTAAGCTGTCTCTCTCATCACAGATCCCAGCTAGAATAGACGCTAGTCTCAGTCACATCCATAATCATTGGTTAAGCTGTCTCTCTCATCACAGATCCCAGCTAGAATAGACGCTAGTCTCAGTCACATCCATAATCATTGGTTAAGCTGTCTCTCTCATCACAGATCCCAGCTAGAATAGACGCTAGTCTCAGTCACATCCATAATCATTGGTTAAGCTGTCTCTCTCATCACAGATCCCAGCTAGAATAGACGCTAGCCTCAGTCCCATCCATAATCATTGGTTAAGCTGTCTCTCTCATCACAGATCCCAGCTAGAATAGACGCTAGTCTCAGTCACATCCATAATCATTGGTTAAGCTGTCTCTCTCATCACAGATCCCAGCTAGAATAGACGCTAGTCTCAGTCACATCCATAATCATTGGTTAAGCTGTCTCTCTCATCACAGATCCCAGCTAGAATAGACGCTAGCCTCAGTCCCATCCATAATAATTTTATTGCATAATTAATCAACTATATAAGTTATTGTTAACCTAGTGAGTAAGTTCTACGTTACCTGTGCGTTGGCCAGACGCAGCACTACAGGATGACGTTCCATCAAGGTAGGCAGTGCCCCCGAGGGCAAAACGCGTCCCCCCAAATCTACGCGCGCCCAAAGTCTGCCGTCCGCTGCTAAACGACGCCATCTAGAAAAAAAAAATGAATTAATGGATGAATCTTCGCTATTATAATTATTATTACTGTCACGCAGCGTGGACCTTGCACACTGCAGAAGACAAATTATTTCAAGTATGAAGAAGCATTAAAAAAATTTGAAATTGATTGAGTTCCTTATTAGATTTTGCAAAATACGTCCAAATCAATCGTTATGGTTTTCAAATGTAAACATGAAATCATGCAAACATCTTCAGTATGGCTACGACGAAAGGAAAATGGATGTTAGTCGTGGCGTCATATACCTGGGACATATTATCACAGACGACCTGAAAGACATTGAGGATATGGAAAGGCAAAGAAGAGCGATATCCGTTAGAGCAGGCATGCTGTCAAGGCGTTTTCACTTTTGCAGTACAAACGTCAAAAGGATACTATTCAACGCATTCTGCAATTCGCTGTACACGTCAGAACTGTGGGTGGATTACACTGCATCCCAATGGCATAAGCTAAAAGTCGCTTACGATAATGCTTTTCGCCAACAGAAATACTGCAGCGCTACGGAAATGTTCTTGGAGGGACGAGTGCAGTCTTTCAGAGCGCTTTTCCGCCACCACATGGGAAGTTTACGGCGCAGACTATGCCAATCAAATAACACTATCATCACTGCCATGGTTGCCTGGATGGAGTCCCCCCTGATGACCCGACAGGAGACGGGAGATGTTCAAATATCCTCCATAAACGGTTGCTTTTTTTGGTCACTTCTATTCCGCATTTTTTTGTGCCTATGTATTGTCTAATATATGCGAATCTAAAAGGAAATAAAGGTTGGGAAGGATGTCAATTTGGGAGGCAGGTACAGCCGGCCCAAGAGCCATTCATTGGATAACAAACGTCTCTGCCGTAGGTCACCACGAGAGGTTCTCTACGGCCGGTGTCTTAAAAGGTGCCCGGGTTCATGGGGTAAGGTTTGGCAGGTCTTTGTGGCAAATGCATCTGTCCGCCAGCTGCGTAGCGGGGCGGATCAGGAGAGGGAGACCGTTTGACCTCTCCAGACGGACTCTCTCGACCCAATGCCTTGCAACGCAGCGGGAGGGATGGATTAATACGTTCGTCAATCCTGAACACAGATTCCAACCCACCTCTAATATCTCCGGTTAAGCTGTCTCTCTCATCACAGATCCCAGCTAGAATAAACGCTAGTCTCAGTCACATCCATAATCATCAGAACTTCGTTTACTTCCTTTATTTAAAAAGACAAAGTTAAAAAGTATTTACCTCCGGCAGACGTGCATGCATCTGACGATGGTCCTCTTGGGCAGCCATTGGAACACTGATAGAATGACCTCGTCAGACAGCTTGGAGAAACTGGCGCCGTCATATTCACTGCCGTCAGAGAAACTGCTGCCAATTCCAGGACGACAGGTGTGACGGCTCGGCGTTGTGACAGTCTTACCGGGCGTGTCGCACGTTGTGCAGAAAGACCTGGAATGTTCATTTGCATATATTATAAGAACAGAATATACCTACACTAAAGACCGATAGAAAATTATACAAAAAGCTTTAAAGCATTTCTCTTTAGTTTATGTGAAACCTCACAACAGTGCCCTGTCGGCTGTACAGTGTAAGGACAGGGGAACTACATCGCCACCCGGTTGGGCAGGGTTGCGAGGCGGGTTAAGGTAAGAGCTACAGGAAGGGATTTATAAATTCTGGTCTTAAAGGGGCATACATTGTGTAATTTACTATGGTATTCATTTTATCATACATCTGTGAATGTGTCTGTATATTTATTTTCTGTGTTTATCACATAGGGGGTATAGGATTATACGGGTATAGGGGTTTCAGGAGTATAAAGGTATAGGGGGTATAGGAGTATATGAGTATAGAGGGTATATGAGTATAGGGGGTACAGGGGATCTAGGAGTATAGGGGGTGAAGGAGTACTCTAGTATACCAAAAAGTCACGAGCCGCCACTAGTGACATTACTACAGTTTGCAAGACAGAGGAGTTAAGTTCTTCCTGTAACTTGCTAAAAAAAACCAATAAATACAAAAAGGCCCAGATTATACTAAAGATTATAACTATTTGTCATTATATGGGGGCTGACTTTGAAAAACGAGTCGAAGAAGCGACGCTTTGAAACCAGCATCAACTGTGAACGGGTGTTCAGCTCGTGTCCGTCGAATTAGCGTATGTGCACCGTTGCACAGGGGATCAATGCTGCTAGCCCCTTAGAGCAGGTTACATTGAAATACCTGCAGAACAGACTCACCATTGCGTCTATGCATTAGAGATGGCAATCGGTCTGTTAATAACAGATTGAAACGTGATGTTGACGCTTTCAAATTTTATTAACAGAAAATATGTAAATTTTGATCAACTTTTAGACTTGACTATATATAAAGTGTGGTGTTTTCTCTTTCTAACACTGTTTAGATCACATTCCTCACCATGCCAGTAAGGGAATCTGAACGATTTCTATAAGAGCTGTTGGAACAAATTGACACTACAGGTAAAACCGAACACATCAGCCAGAGGGGTTGAGGATACGCTGGTGAACGGAATTATAATACTGTCAGTGAAATAATAAATTTAAACTCACCGATCTCGCGCTGTGAAGCACTCCTTCTCTTCGTTATGTCCGTAATACCCGTCACTATCCCCCTGCACCATGGTCTGCTCCAGCTCATCTTCCTCCCCCGACTCAAGGAACACCTGATCCACGGAAGACAGAGGGAACGTGCCACCATCGTCGCCGACCTTCGAAACCTTAAAATCGCCGAAACCACCGTCGTCCTCAATTGACTTCTGAATGTCCATCAATCGGTTCTGAATCAATTCATTCGGACTGCTCTGACTGTCTAAAGCTTGCGATGAATTCGCCGATTGTTTCAAATTCGAATTCGGTTGATGTTCATTTGTTTTAGAATTCGAATTCGGTTGATGTTCATTTGTTTTAGAATTCGAATTCGGTTGATGTTCATTAGTTTTAGAATTCGAATTCGGTTGATGTTCATTAGTTTTAGAATTCAAATTAGGTTGATGTTTGTTAGTTTGCGATGCACTAACGGAACAATCAGATCGTTGGACATCTTCGTTTTGCTGCATTTTATCGTTGCTCAGTTGGTTCTTCAGCTCGGTGATGCTGAGTTCGAGAGATTCGTTGGAATTTGAGATGTCGAAGTCGGGAGCAAAGTCGCAGTTGGATTCTGAGATCATTATCGGGTGGTTTTCGCCGCTGGATTTGGAACCAACGGTGATTTGGGAGTCGTTGAAGAAATTATCAAATTCTTCTTCGTAGTCAATGGTACCAAACACTTGTTGGAAATCTGCAACAAATTATTAAACAGACTAATTAATTTAGACAGAGTAATATCTGTTATCAACTCAATGTATTAATTCGGATGACACGTGATAATGAACAGAGCGGACAACTATGCACTCTTTAAAGTTTTACATATGAGGGGATTTTTATAAAAATTTTGATCTTGGATCTGTCTTGGCTGATGATCCAAGACTTGATGTCTGTTTTATATTTCGAAAAAAATTCGTTCAGTTTAATGGCTAGTGGGAGAGCATTATATAGCCTAGTTGCAAAATATCTCAAATTTCTCTGGCCAAAAGTTGTTTTAGCAAGAGGGATTAGTAAGAGATTATGTCCTTTGGTTCTAGTATCAGGAGGAGTTTGGACATTGTCAAAAGTAGTTTTGTGTTTGAAGAGGTATGCTAGTATGTTTTTGGCATAAAGTTGCCTAATGTCCATAACACAGATTTTCCTAAAGATTTCATCCGAACTGCTTGTGATTGGTAGTTTGAGGATAATCTTTATTATAAGTTTCTGAGCTTTAGATATTGGATCAATGGCGGCAGCGTTTGCTCCTCCCCATGCTATGATACCATATTCTATTAAAGATTGACAAAGTGCATAGAAGATTGTTTTGAGCTGGCTTAGGTTGAGAAAGTTGCGAGTTTGTCTAAAAAAGTAAATGAATTTTCTAAGTTTGTTTGCTGTAGTGGTTATATGTTGTTTCCACTTCAAATTGCTGTAAAAAAAACTGTGATATTGGCATGGCGGAATATTAGTCAAAAGTCTGTATTAACACAACATTTTATCATTATTATGATTTTATTATTATCCACACGAGTTCCCGCGTCAATAACTGGAATATTAGTTGAGTGATTGGCCTGAATTTCAATACGGAGATATATAAATTGATTATGGTATTATACAGCTAATGAATTCACTTATATTTAACTGTTTATCCTATATTTTTCGGATTTATAAAAAAATTATTAAAAAATCGTAAATGTGCGAACTCTACAAGTCAAAAATGGCATATTATGTCGCACGATCACTCAAGACGTTTTGCAATCTCGGCATAATTTGCCAAAAATCAAAAAAAAAAGCTATCGTACTACAAATTAATCATTCATTTACAGTAGATACAAGATTACCTATTTTAACATATTAATTTCATTCATTTAACATATACATGGTGTCCGGAAACTCGTAGTACAAGCGGGAAACTGGTGAATCTACATCACATTTGGAGTCGATTTTGTAGTATAATTTTTTTTGATTTGAGCTTTCGTTTTCGAGTAAATCGAGTCAGAAGTTGATTTTTTTTTTGATCAAATTCTTATAAATTATTACTGAAGATCAAAGTACCCAACTAATTAAAACTATTTAAAAATTTAAAAGTAAAACAAATAATGATGAAAAAATTTGAACCCTGAAATAGCCGAAAAATATATTTTTTTGGTTTTTTTTTTTTTATAAAAATGCTCAAATCAAAAAACTTTATGTTTATTTGGGTTCCCCGTGTGGTATACATTCTCCAGTTTCCGGCTTGTACTACGAGTTTCCGGACACCATGTATATCCAGCTAACAATAAAAACACCCTAATATAATAGAATTTCCTTCTTCTTCTGGCGTTAGTAAGATTAGATTGTTAATATTAATTTTAGTTGTAAGTTGCTAAATATGTAAATACTCGTATATATGTCGTTAAGATAGTAGTTATAGGTCTTAGTCGTAAGTCACTAGATATAAGTCTTAGAGATAAGTCAGTAGTTCTAGTATTAACTATTTAAGAAATGTATTTGTACAGCGCCCTTGAGGTGATTTCTCACGAAAACGGCGCTATATAAATTAGCCAAATATTATTATTAAAAATTTTGGGAAGATGTACAAGTCCTCAGGGTTCAGGGCAATTATGTCAGAAAGTCTTAGTATTTCCGCATTGCAATTAAATACAATTAAATGGAATATTTCTGAATGTATCCAAAAACTGAAAACTGTTTTTGAAATGTGATGAATTACACTTTCAAATTTAATTATTAGAAATGGCCCCATCGCTATTTAACATCTACACTCGAGACCTCCCTCAGACTGAAGGCAGAAAATTTGCTTACGCAGATGACATCGCCGTCACAGCTCAAGCCAAAACCCTTAAAGCAGCAGAAGATATCCTCAATTCTGACCTAAAGGCTTTGGAAGAATATTTCCTCAATTGGCGACTAAAGCCAAATGGGTCGAAAACAGTTGCGACAGCTTTTCATCTTAGCAATTCACAAGCGGATGCCAAACTCTGTGTTCAGTTTGATGGAAAAAATATTTACCATGACCCCCACCCCCGCTATCTCGGAGTTACTTTGGACAGGAGCTTGAACTACCGGCAACACATGGAAACAGTGGGTAAAAAAACCAGGACAAGGATTAACTTAGTTAATAAGCTAGCTGGAACTAGCTGGGGATGCGACGCCAACACGCTCAGAACAGCATCCATTGCCCTGGTTTTCTCAACGGCTGAATACTGTGCTCCAGTATGGGCTAGAAGCGCCCACACTTCCATGGTAGACGTTCAGCTTAATGCCACAATGCGAACCATCAGCGGGACTTTACAATCTACTCCTCTTCCTTGGCTCCCCGTACTTGCAAACATAACCCCGCCAAACATCAGGCGAGAAATTGCAACACTGAGGGAATACAAGAAGGCGCTGCAAAAAAGCGCAATACCTCTACACGAAGATGTCGTCTCCCACCCGGCATGCCGCTTGAAGTCCCGAAAGCCCTTCTGGGCGGAAGGAGAGAGGCTCCTCCGACTACCTCTCACCCCAGAAGATAGGTGGAAACTTGAGTGGCAAACGGCCAACGTGGGAAATGCCCATCTCATACAGGACCCCACCGAGAGACAGCCTGGGTTCTCACTGCCTCGCAAAACCTGGTCCGCCATCAATAGGTTAAGGTGCTCCCATAGCCGCTGTGCCCACATGATGCACAGATGGGGCCTTAAAGAGTCGGCGATGTGTGAATGTGGTGCGGTGCAGACTACCGAACATGTGGTCAACGAATGCCCGCTCCATTCATTCCCCGGCGGGATTGATGAGGTTCACATGGCGACGCCTGAGGCCCTAAAATGGGTCGCAGATCTAGATGTCCCCCTCTGACCCCCCACCATACGAAAGAAGATTAGAAATAAACATATATTTTATGAAATGCAGAAAAAAAATTTTGTAAGCAAAATTACTGAAAACAAAAAAAATAAATAAAGAGTTACTGTCTCCTCACTTTTCATGTAAAAATAATTCATAATTTTTTTTTTCAGGTGTAATTCCCATCGGTGGCATTTATTTTTACTCGGGAGATAATTTCAATTTGTATGGATATTTCAGGCAATTTCAATTTGTTATCCTTTGTACTATGCATAAAAACCTTGTATTATAAACATTAGTTTATCATTGAAAAAATAATTTCAGTCAATGTTTCAAATCTGGCGGGCGATATTGAAAGAAAAATAAATTATATTTACCTTTAGTGGCACTGCTGATTTCCCTCTGCGTATGGATGCGGGATTTGTGGAAGTGAGGTAGAGGACTGCATTTGATGTGTGGTGAAGAGAGGCAGTCGATGGCCTGTGAAGTACTTGCCTTAGGACAAACAAACAGATTAAAAATAACAATGCAAAATAATAATTAAAAAATTGTACAAATAAGCGAGGTTAGCAATCCATAATGGAGTGCTGATTCCAACCCTGATGTATAGCAGAGAGGCATGGAACTGACAAACTGGAGAGTAGACTGAATGCTGTAGAAATAAGATCCCTGAGAAGTATGTGTGAATGCAAGGCTGATGTAGAAAGGGACGCTTGGATGGTTCGGGCAAGTAGAGCGCATGAACAAAAAAAGGAGTGTAAGGAGAATATGATACAGAAGTTAACCTTTCCTCATCTGTGGTGTGTATTTACTACACATTGCTTCTAATAACTTTAATAACTCTATAAATATAATTAATTCTGGGTTCAGATTTTAGGTATTCCTCCGTTATACATTTATGCACTGAATTAAAAAATAATATTTTACATAGTTTTCAAATTCAATTATAAATCAGAGTTTTTTGTTAAAAATCGGGAACAAATACACCAGTACAATCAACCGTGTGATACTAAATACGCGAAGAGTGTACGAGGAAATGACACGCTATTGATGTCCCGCTTTAATTCGCTATGCGGGAACATGAGACATCCACACTTCTGCAGTTGTAGTTTTTGATTTAGACCATCGATACCTACGACTGCATAGCTGTGTGTGTGCTAGCACTGCGGTCGCGAAACGTCGTTAGATGTGGACCCCTCGCACATTTTTTTAGCATCTGCTGATGGTTTTTTTATGTTTTCAGCAATTAAATTACAATTATTATCACTCGATATAAAATATAATAAACATAAGCGATTAGCTATGAATATTCATATTTTTCCAATATTAAATCGCTTATTTTGAGATATGTATTGACTACACAGCACCGGAACGCGTGGATTTTTTTAGCACAGTAAGGGAAAGGTTAAAGGTAGAAGAAGTCGAGGACACCCGAGGAAGACATGAATACTTGAGTCGTGGTCATGGTCATGTTAAGAGTCAGAATAAAGGTTATGTATGAATGTGGATGAAGCGAGGAATGTGCGCTAAGACAGATTTGCGTGGCGATCCATCCTCCCTGCCTACACGTTGGTCAAAATCATTCAATAAAATAAATAAATAATTTTTCTCACCATATTTTCTTCTTCATGGACAACTTTCACTTTTTTACCAGGTTTCTCCATTTCACTACATCTCTTATTGGCAATTTTCTCGCCACTGACAATTTTCTCGTCACTGACAATTTTCTCGCCACTGACAATTTTCTCGCCACTGACAATTTTCTCGCAACTGACGACATCTTTGACATTGACGTTTTCATCATCGGCCAAAAGGTCACCATTTAAACATTCCAAATTCGAAGCTTTCGACGTAGAAAAATCTTGAACAAGCTTTTTGTCGACATTTGATTTTTTTAGTTCATCGACTTGGGATGATTTGACTGTCGCTTCAATTTGGGAATTGTTCTCATAATTTTTTATGTTGACGTTTGGTTTCGATGCACTGGGACTGTTTTTATGCAACGTAGATGATTTTTGACTGGTTTTATTGAGAAGTAGAGATTTCTTATTGTAGTAAGTCGCTGTTCGAAGATTTGGGCTTCGATTTTCAATGTTTTCGAGAGATGGGTTGAGGCTGCGTGATTCCTGAAAAAGAAAAGAATATTTTACTCATTGTAAAAAACAACCTGTAAAAACAAGTACAGTCGAACTTGGTTATAACAATCACCGCAATAGCGAGTTCACGGCTATAATGAGCAATTAAAAAACAACAACCCAGTCACTTTAACTCTTTGCACGCGGCCGTATCAACTGTTGTTACGGCAAAAAGTCCATACTCATACGCGGCTGTATCAACAGTTGATACGGAAACTTTGAATGCCGATATTCCAGCGGTCTTTCGACATAAATTTATTTCCCGCTCGCTTGAACATTCGTAGAACTATCACGATGCTGACATCTACAAGAATTTCTCGAAAATAAAATTGTATTTCATTAAAAAAACATCGATAATCAAGTGAGCCTCTTTGCGCCTTCGAGTGCTATAGTTTACAATTTTGTCAACGGATAGCGTTAGTCCAATTTTGTTATTATATTATGTGACATAAAATTTAAGTGTTCAGTTTTAGAAAAAGTTTTCATAACTAAAAATGATAAGTGCTCATGGTGTCCCACTTGTGTCTATCACCTAAGTACACACACGCCGAGTGAATGGCGGGACCACATTCAAAAGATACAGTACGTCTTTGTATGAAATTTTATGTTTACCATATTGTGGAGAATAATCTGTTCTGTCTATATAGTCCAATAAATCATGCCAGAATGCTTTAATTTGACATTTAATTGCGTGCATAGGTATTTGAAAATATGTACCGCGTACGGGTATAGATAAAACGGAGCAAATTAACGCGGTTAAAAGGTTAATAAAGTTCACCAGGGTTGTTATTGGGTATGTGGTTATGTCTTCTGGTTCTACTGTATGTTTCCCCAGGTAACTGCGCCTAGTTCCCACCAGGGCAGGACATTGGCACCATATTGGTCTCTTCATCCTCTTCACATTTATAATATTTATAATATTAATATTTATGTTCAAAATTGTAAATGGTAGTGTAGACAGCCTTGATTTAATTAACCTCATTGAATTTCATGTACCCATAAGAGCTACTCGCTCTAAAACCCTCTTTAATTATAACAATTAGATTAGATTAGACTAGATTACATGAAATTAGTAATAGGTACGCAGATGTAGCAGATCTGTTTAACTGCACAGAAGCTAGGTACAAAAAAGCCTTAATATCATATCTTTTAAATCATGGCCAATAAAATGTAATTCTACTCATACTTACGTAAAAAGTCAAATAAATATGTATATAAAATGAACTGCCTGGGGCAACTGAGGAAACTTGGGTCAATAAGGTGAACCAACAGCTTGATTGGCACATAACTGGTCGACAAACGGTCGCACTAGACATATCCAAGGCCTTTGACCGGGTCTGGCACCGAGGACTTGTCAACAAATTGCATTCTTACGGACTTCCCGCATCCCTGTGTACGTGGATTGCTGACTTTTTAAGGGATAGGTCGATTCAGGCGGTTGCTGACGGTTTCACCTCTTCCTCGCACTCCATAAATGCTGGCGTCCCACAGGGATCGGTTCTGTCTCCGACTTTGTTTTTGTTGCACATCAATGACCTTTTGACATATGCACCGATTCATTGTTACGCGGATGACAGTACAGTTCATGATAGCTTTTTGTTTGACAAGCCCCCAAAGGGCACACAAACTCCAACGGCTCGGAGGGCTTTGAAGCAGAGAATGGACGGTTATCTCGAGAGTATTTCCTCCTGGGGTAAAAATAATCTCGTCGAATTTAATGTTTCAAAGACCCAATCCTGTCTGATTACGTCTAAAAGGGATCCAAATGATAATCTAGTCTCCTTCAACGGAAGCAATCTTCCGAACAGGCCTTCCATTGATATGCTTGGTGTAACTATAAGTGACCAGCTCAGGTACTTTAATAGTACACAACTGCTCACCCTGTACAAATCGCAAGTGCGCCCTACTGTCGAATTTGGCAGCCATCTCTGGTCTGGAGCCCCAAAATACCTGAAAAAAACCCTTGACTCTGTGCAGAAACGGGCGGTCCGTTTGATAGATTCCCCAATCTTAACAAACGGACTGCAATCTTTAGAGCACAGACGTCGGGTAGGTATGCTGTCCTTGTTCTATCGGTATTACAATGGAAGATGCTCTGAGGAACTAGCGTCATTGATCCCTTCGGCGCCGGTGCGTAGTCGGGATACACGCCAAACGCGCGCCCAACATTTGTACACAGTTGACACTTGTCACATGAGAACGGGTCGCTTCTACGATTCGTTCTTAAGTTCAACAGCTCGGCTGTGGAACGAACTGCCGGCCTCTGTGTTTCCTCCCTCCTACAACATGGGACTCTTCAAGACCCATGTTCACTCCTTCCTCTCCACAAAAAGACCCTCCACACAGCATCCCCAAAGATGACATAGGCCCTGAGGGAAATTATTTTCTTCTGGGCCTCCTGTGTGGAGTAAATATAAAAAAAAAAAAAAAAAAAAAAAATAACTACTTTCAACCAAAACCTGAATATAAATGCATACATTTTAGCTATTGCAATATATTATATCATGTATCTATACTATCATATATTTCAATCAATATTAATCTAACCTAGTCTACCTATAAGTTTTGCATGTACTTGTATCTGTCACTTTTTACATCCATTTAGAGTTTCTGTTAATTGTATATTTTCTGATGTCACTGTTTATAATTTACTGTATATGGTATATTTTATACCGTTGATATTAAAATAAATAAATTTCCTGCATCTATTGGTGTTGTCCACTCCCAATATCTGCACATGTCTCCTGAGATGGCAGTGTCCCGTTAGTAATTCTACCAGTTCCCTCAGTGAGTTTCTGTCCATATCGAGTGGTTTCTTGGTTCGGATATATTAGTTAGAAACTACTGTATTTCGTAGTGAAACCTTTTTTTTCAAATACATCTACAGTCAAACTTGGTTATAACAATCACGGCAACAGCGAGTTCACAGCTATATACTGAGCTAATTCAACCCTATCCCCTTCGGTCAAATTTAACTGTATCATACTTCGACTAAGAACTACTACCAACATTATCTAAAGCAGTGTTCCGCAAAGCGTGTGCCGCGGCACACTGGTGTACCGTGGTCCTCAATTTGTGTGCTGCGGAAAAAAATCAACGTATTGTGAAGATAATAAGAAAGCAACTGGAAGCAGATGAGAGATAATATCAGTCACTTCTGTTTCATATAGAAGTACAATGACTTTCTCGTGGAACGAGCTAAAAAATGAGTTCCAGACGTTTTTAGAAGCCCAGGGTTGAGATTTTGCTTCTGTGTTTAAAAAAGAAGAATGGGTAGTAAAACTTGCATATCTGGCGGACATATTCGCTCATTTGAATGAGCTCAACAGAAAAATTTAAGGCAGGAATTCTTGTGTTTTAACGTCTTCAGACAAAATTGAAAGCTTTCGCGCTAAGTTGGTATTATGGATCAGCCACGCTGTCAATGGTAGTAATGAATTGTTTCCAAATGTCATGGCTGCCGATTTAGAAACAAAGTGCAGGCTTTGATAGTGAAACACTCGGAGCTATTAACAGAAAAAATGAACTGTTATTTTCCTAAGTGTGACCTACAACGTATGGACTGGGTATGAAATCCACTCTCGGATAAAATTTCCCTTGGACACTTGCCGATAAACGAGCAGAAAGCATTCATGGAGTTAAAAACTGATCGGACATTAAAACTAAAATTTTCCAAAGTAGAGCTAGCACATTTTTGCACTGCTTTCAAAGCATGCTGTTGAAAATCTATTACCATTTGCCACAACCTACTTATGCAAATTGGGATTTTCAACTCTCACTACTATTAAATCAAAAAAAAGAGAACGCCTGAGGACGATCAATGAAGAGATGAGAGCAGCCTTATCAAAGATTGCTTCAAATTTTGATCTCCTGTGCTCAGTTAAACAGGCTCACATTTCTCACTAAACATCTTTTCATATTAGGTATATTGATTTTAGTAATAAATAAATATTGCTTTTTTCTTTGGTGTACCTCTAAAATTTCTTGATTTGATAGGTGTACCTTGAACACAAAAAGTTTGCGGAACATTGATCTAAAGGGTGGAATTAGCTCAGTGGTAGAGAAAAGCACCGGCAAGGCCGAGGTCTTAACTTCAATTCCTATATGTACATAATATTAAAATTATAAACTTAACTGTCAAATACCGTGAAAAGGATTTTTTTATTATGTGAATATGTTCCTCACAATTGTCACAACTTTTCATAGCCAGTGGTACTATGGCATTCTCAATTGGGAAGTGTGGTGGAGAAGGAAATGGGCAAGAGGATGGTTGGAAAGTACCAGGCTATTCGGATTCGGGTCACAAAACATGGCTAAAGCCACTTCAAGCAACTCTTCAAGTCTGTCAAATGGTGGTCTTTCTTTTGCTATATTTCACTATTTATTCATTTACAATAATATATGTATATAGTATATTTGCAACACGTTCTACGGCTTTCGCCGTGTTCGGTGACCAGATCTGAATAGCCAGGTAGCACTTCTTCACCTTCCTCTTTCCCTCTCCCTTCAGCCTCACAACATACCCCAATTAGGGATGCCATAGTCTCACTGGCTCCAGACGGTTGGGACTCTTGAGCGGTACTAGCATAACAAAAAAAATATATATACATACATACTGTAATGATGTGCCCTTTCTACTTCAAACTTTTTCCTTCTCTACGATAAATTTTCTTTAAGTCCCATAGGTAACTTTTCCATAAGGCTTTGGTTATGTATATATCCGGGGTAGGAAGGTTCTCCCTGCCGTCTTTCAAGCCCTTGCCTCTCTCTTTATTACACACCCCTTCAAGTGTGTACATCCTAGTTTGTCTACGTGACGTACGACCTTGAACGTACTCATTTCACGTGACGGTTCAGTATAAAAAGGCTTCACCGAACGTTGTGTTGGTTTTTTGTTTCTCGGTTTAGAAACCTAGTTATCTATGTATGTGTGGTATCCCTCGGTTCTTTTGAGATAGAGTGAGTTGAATCCATTACCGCTGTGTTTTAAAATCATTTCATAAACCTTATCTTCTAAGTCGCCTGCTCCCCAACTAACTACGTGATTCTACCTGTCATATGGTTATGTGAGTATAATAAAGTGTTAGATTTTATGTGTGTGATAAACATATCGCAACCGGCCGGGTCTCCCCTTGTTCCAAATCGGCAACCGTCACGCCAGAATAAAGAAAACCAGGTCTCATCACCAATTTCAGAATTGCCCCAATCTCATACACCTCCAGGAAAACTACTTTACTGAGTGTAGAAGGGGAAAACCATGACATCCCTTGTCACGAATCTAGTCGCGAAAATGTGACACGTAAGGTCCTAAGTTACGTGCCACCTCTAGAAAACGTTGTAACTCCCTCGTCGTCGGGGATTTACATCCCTTTCTAGGTCAATAACATAGATAACACACGACGATCTTGTCGACATTTAGCCTGCCTTTAGCGATAGGTTGTGTGCCTACCCATTCAGCCAATTATCATGTGAGATATATGTAAGGTCTACTCGAAATGCCAAATTTAGGATGAGGACTGTGTGTACTTTAATATTTGGTTCTAGTAATTATTTTATGAGGTTACTAGCATCCTCGTGTATTAGGTATGGGTAACTTCTATTGAATACCTATCCTCTCAGGTAGGTATAAACGGATAATTGGTTTGATTTTTGCATTTAATTTAAAGAGGCTGCCTACCTCTCGAAAGGTACCTGTTGAGAAAAGTTGTTCGGTTGGTAGCTTTATTTCGGAGATTATCATCTCCCTCTTTTGACTCTAGTTTTGTTTTGTGCATCCCAATTCGCAGCTTAGAAAGTCAAACAATAAATGAAAAGTATTAAATTAGAAAGTCAAATAACAGAAGAAAAGTATTCATTTTGTTTTGTCTGGTTGCATCCGAACGCTTTCTATTCGGGCGGTCATACGCTAGCAAAACTTCCCCTTTGACTGACTGTACCTGCGTCTTGTCCTATATATGAAAAGGTCATTGGCCCGTCTCCCACTCACAGCTGATTTACAACTCGCCTAGCACATTCATTTTAATGAGAACATTATTTGGGTTGCAGGCGTTGTAAACTCGGTTCCTGTACTTTGGTTGTACCCGTCCTTTAAAAAGGGTCCTCTGGAATTTAATAAATAATATAAAAACTCACCCTGTTAGTCACCTCCAAATCCTAGTGTGAAACTTACCTGGTTACACTATATAGCTAAATCAGTTTAATTTTCGATCTCCTCCCTATCGGCTTCTTTCATCATTTTAGCGAAACCCTTGCAATCTGTTCAATTTTGTTCCCCTCCCTACGACTTTAAAAGGGTAATTAAATATTCCTGTAAATAAAATTGTACCTCCCTAATCTGTCAGGATTCAAACCCACAGTTAATGATATATTTGTTTCTCTGGTTTTCGGTCTCCGTGGATAAAATGCCATCTCGCCAAATCAATAACCTAGCCCGATTAAACACTTCCCGCCCTTAAATACGTTCACTTTATTTTACAACGCAATCATTATTATTATTATTTTCATGTTCTTAAAACAAGTAATTTAGTTTGAACTACATATTTACGAAATCACGTTTAATTTAACACATTTTATATTATAATCGCGATCGCTCAACCCTTAGCGCCCCTGGGGTGATCTTTCACAAAACGGCGCTCTACAAATTATCCAATTATTATTATTGTCATTATTATTAATTGTATTCTCACTGAGTCGAACCACTTTCACTTCACACAAACACCGGTTCAATAATCATTCACTTTAATTCAATATTCCACAATATTCTCTAATACCATTTGAATTCAATAATTAACTGTAATTTCACATATCACTTCTGACTTGTATTAATTTCTCGGAGCTGTCAACGTACTCAAGTTCAAAGACCGACTGCCATGCGATCTCTTTCTTCCTTCCCGTGGGACATATGCACTTCAAGCCCGCCTGTCAATAAATCTTTTCTGTTAGCTGCCATAAAAAAATTTTTTTGGAGCACGTTCGTTTATTATTTATCGTTTATTTATGTGGATATTCAAAACATCACAATACATGGTGTACAGAAACTTGTAGTGCAAACGGAAAACTGATAAATCTACATCACATTTGTAGTCGATTCTGTGGAATACAACTTTTTTTTGATTTGAGATATCATTTTCGAGTAAATTGACTCAAAAGTTCAAAGTCCCGGAATCAATAGTTCAAAGACCCGGAATCAAAAGTTAAAAGACCCGGAATCAAAAGTTCATAGACCTGGACCCAAAAGTTTTTAATCTCGAAAAGAATTATTTTTTTTCGTTCTGTAATACATTACATAGATTCACCAGTTTTCCGCTTTTACCATAAGTTTCCGAACACCATGTATATTTACATATTGATATTATATAACTTACATGTTCTTCGTCCGGGCTCAAATTTCCATCCAATATGGCGACTCCCATCTCCGCTAAATCCTGAAATTATTTTTAAATCATAAATAAATTTTGAAGTGCCAACGCCAGTTTTTATTTATTTATTGCATTTGACTATACATAAATCACGTTTTTTCTCATAAAAATCAACCTCACTAGGACTAAGTCTGTATCGAGGTTAACAATTTACATTTAAGTGAAGCAAACATAGAGTTATCACAAACATGAAGTAATAATACATCCAACTACATACTACAAGTTAACAAGTGGTTTAAAGCTATGAGTTCTCATTGAAGTGTCGAGGGTTCGAACCCCTGCAAGTTCGCCATCAGGCATAGAATCACAGGAGCCTGCCTAGCTACAAAAACTGGTGTTTTGAATTAAGCTTGGTTTCGGTAATGCTCTAAACATATTTTTTAGTGACACAAAGCTCTATCTCGTACATACAGCCGTTTAAGAGAGTTGGGCATATCAGTTGGGTATACAGTTGGGCATATGAGCATTCCAATCTTTATCTCCGTTTATCTCAAAACTACGTTTTTATAGATGGTTGAATTCCTGAAATTTCTCTACCCGAGGATGAATGGTTACTACCTGTAAAAAGGACTAGTAATTCGGAAGCAGATTCTTTTTGAAGACTAAGGAGTTATATTACAAAGCCTATTTTTTATTATAGAGCGGAGACGGTTTACATATAGTTCCCGTGAGCACTTAGGCCATAGGCCCATTGTGCTATCTCCCATTTTACCTCAATCCTTTAACAGTCAACAGGTCCCATTGATAAAGTTCACCAGGATTGTCATTGGATATGTCTTCTGGTTCCACAGTATGTCTTCCCAGGTATAATCTCTCCTCTCCACTCCCCCTTGGTTCCCTGAACACCCCACGAGGGAAGAGGGTCTCATCTGTCCTATCCACTCCTCCTTGGTTCCCTGAAGGCCCCACAATGGACGAATCCACTCCGCTTGGTTCCCTGAAAGCTCCGCGAGGGAAGAGGACCTCATCTCTCCTCACCACTCCCCCTTGGTTCCCTGAAAGCCCCAAGAGGGAAGAGGGTCTCATCTATCCTATCCACTCCTCCTTGGTTCCCTGAAGGCCCCACAACGGACGTATCCACTCCCCCTTGGTTCCCTGAAAGCCCCATGAGGGAAGAGGGTCTCATCTATCCTATCCACTCCTCCTTGGTTCCCTGAAGGCCCCACAATGGACGAATCCACTCCGCTTGGTTCCCTGAAAGCTCCGCGAGGGAAGAGGATCTCATCTCTCCTCTCCACTCCCCCTTGGTTCCCTGAAAGCCCCACGAGGGAAAAGGGTCTCATCTATCCTATCTACTCCTCCTTGGTTCCCTGAAGGACCCACAATGGACGAATCCACTCCGCTTGGTTCCCTGAAAGCTCCGCCAGGGAAGAGGACATCATCTCTCCTCACCACTCCCCCTTGGTTCCCTGAAAGCCCCACGAGGGAAGAGGGTCTCATCTATCCTATCCACTCCTCCTTGGTTCCCTGAAGGCCCCACAACGGACGTATCCACTCCCCCTTGGTTCCCTGAAAGCCCCATGAGGGAAGAGGGTCTCATCTATCCTATCCACTCCTCCTTGGTTCCCTGAAGGCCCCACAACGGACGAATCCACTCCCCCTTGGTTCCCTGAAAGCCCCACGAGGGAAGAGGACATCATCTCTCCTCTCCACTCCCCCTTTGTTCCTAGAAGCCCCCTACGAGGGAAGGGGGAGTTTGTAATGGCCCAATTTTTCATCCCACGAGTATCTAGGGAAATAGAAGGTCCACTCCAGCAGATGTAAGGTCTAAATACTAAGAGATGCGACCATGTTGCTCGGAGGCACCGTTCGTGACACAGTTCCCCAGGTCATTCAGCCTAACCACGGTAGTTCACACCCTGGCTTGGGATGGCAACTGTAGTTCCATTTTCCACTCCCTGAGCGATGGGTTCGCCACACTTCCTACACTACACGAGTTGCCTATATACCGTCGGATTCATTTATTGACATATCAAAGAAAGGGAGCCCTGCGCAACAGGGTTTGTTCCCTTTTTTACGTAACTCTAATGAGTTATTTTTTAAAAATAATAAAATAGCTGAATAGAATTATAGATGATATACATATATATATATATATATATATATATATATTTATATATATATATGTATTTTTACCTGATTATCTTCTTTTCTATCATTCAAACTCCAGCGCTCCTTGCCTCGGGAATCCAAACGCATTCGTTTCCTAAAACAAATGAATAAATCTAAATATCAAACAGGTTTTTAAAACAAGCTTTGTTTTAAAAGTTTCATTTATTTCTACCAACAGATTCGGTCGCATCTAAGAACTAAGCCCACGACCGCAGCCTTGCCGGGGGGCCGCTCTGAACACTGAGCTAATCTGACCCTATCTTCGATAGGGTCTAGTTAGAATTTGATTAATTCATCAAATCTCAAAGTTAATTGTGAAGTTCCGTTTTTTATTTATTTATTTCAATTTGTTTATAACATTACAGATTGATATCTAAGTCGTTATAATTGTACAGTTTAAACAATTTATTTGAAGTGAAAAAAACCGTGTCGATGCTTTGAAGACCATGAAAAACATATCGATCTTTTGATCAACTGCATTTAGAAAGTAGGTGAGTAAGTCACGGGTGAATTTACAAGCAAATTATATCATAATGGGCCAGTTGTTTTCACAATGAAATAATAACGAAACTTAAATAAAACTTTCACAGATTCTAGAAAATTAACTTACTGCATCATACTTCAGCTAAGAACTACTAGCATTATCTTCGTGCCGCTAGTGATTTCCTTGAATACGTTAGAAAGGATTTATCGCAGAAGGCATGGATTGAGGTTGGAAAACATAGTCCATTTGGTATCATTCCTTGGGGGGTAACGAATGCCCCGTATTAATATTTATTTCGTTGGCTGGGTGAACCCAACATCTCCTATTAGATCGTTTTTATGTTTATAAAGATGTTTTTAAGCTTATAAGAATAATATTACTGTCTATTAGCTGTACTCCACCTCCTGCCACGCGTTGCTGTGGCTCAGTCTGTCTGTGCAGATAGAAAAACAATAGTGCGTGTTGCTGTTACGTCCTATTTTATATTACATCTACATAATAGAAGAATTAATAATTCTACGCTACTGGCATTCGAAATGGCTGCAAATGGTTCGATGTTGAATGTTTCAAGAAGAAATGCGGAAATTTGAGAGGTTTGACAGACGAAACCCGACTTTCAGCAATCGGTAACTTTGGATTGCGAAGCAAAATGATTACAAGGAAGAAGTAACGCAGAAAAAATTTAACTTTTGGTGTGAGCAAATTGAGTCAGAACAGGACCCTTGAAAACTGTGGCAAAATATAAAGTCTGGAGAGAGCAACGTCAAGGTTGATTCCTCTCTTGCAGCGGATAGTCTCGTCATATACTGAATTAAACATAAAAACTTGTAATATTTCCTACATAGGCCCAATAATAACTAAATGGTTGATTGGACTGGGTAGAGGAGAATCTGAAAAAATGTTAAAAAACGTCACATAATAAATAGACATAGACTAATCACACACTATATATGAGTTGTGTAATTTCTATACCCGTTATATCAACATTCATTGATTTGGAGAAAACCGCAAAAAACTGTCACATCTCTAGCGTACATAAGTAAATGCATTACAATTTTTTATATAATGAATTGGAGTAATAAAATTTTGAAAAGCATTTATTTTTCTATATATGTCTAGCAATAATTAAGTAATTTCGATAAATAAAATGGATATAGCGGATTTTGATACTCACTTCGTGATTTTGAAAGTCAACTGAGCCGACATGGCGGGTTTAGAAACACACGCGAAGATCATTTTGACACACGAGCGTAGCGTCAGAGCGGCGGCCATATTGTATTTTGGCAAAATAACTGCTTGTGATTGGTTGAATCCGATATAGCGGGTTTTGATAGTAACTTTCTGTATGATATAGCGGATTTGGTTTCTCACTCGCAGTTTTAACATGGTTTTTGGTCGTGATAAGGAGGGTTTTGAAACTCTATTTTAGGCTCCTCTTGTTGCTCGCAAAAATGTGAACAAGATGTCATACTCAGATCATTTTGTCAAAAAATCGGATATAGCGGGTATAGAAATTATAGGATTCATATATCTTCCATTATTCTAATTATTGCTATACACAATTGAATCATACACAACAGCTCAAGTTCGACTCTATCATAAGATTGTAACGATTAAACATCACAAATTAAAACATTAATGAGATATATTATAGACATAGACAAATCACACACTTACTTTCACATATTTTTGGTTCCTTGGAACGGGCAATTTGCCTAGTTAGGAACCAATAATTTCGACCTGATAAGGTACAATAATCTATAATCACTAAAAATATTTTAATTATATCTTGTATCATATTGTTCTGTGTGTAAATCTAAAGGAATAAATAAATAAATATTTGTTTATATGCTGATCAACTGTTTAACCGAAATATTGGCTCAACATTCCTCAAATGCACAATTACGCTCTTCCCAATGCAACTCTCCTATCAAGCTAGAGCAGAGGTTCCCAAAGTGGTCTATATGGACCACCAGGGGTCGATACCGGCTTGCTGGGGGTCTATGTCAGCAAGAAAAAAGTTGATGAGATTCACGAGATTTTCGTGTTCTGTGAAAGTCCTATTCAAGTTCTGTTATTATATCATTATAGGCTAGTTGCTTGACAGAACTTGATTAATAACAGAACTTGAAAAAATCTTTCACAGAACTTGAAAATTAAATTTGAAATTTTAAGAACTGTTCAAATTCTCAGAAACAACCCGTGCTTAGTGTTATATTATTAGATCTGTTTTGGGTAAGGCACACTGTAGGAGTAATTTTAAGAACATGATCACTAATATTAAATTACCCTTTTTAAGTTTGTTATAGTTAAGCGGACTTGAAGCGAAATGAAACTAAACTGTGCTATACAAATGCTATGTTATTATTATTAATATAGATATAGATATTCGAATGCAATGTTGTGTCAAAATTTGAAAGCTATCGGTAAAGAACTTTCGGAGATTTAAGATTTTGAACAAACAAACATTCATATTTTTAATTATTTATTGAATATCAACGGTATAAATATACCGTACACCATTATATGTCATAGAATAAAAATTAACTGTAGCATTTGATCATAGAATGACGACAGAAAGTATAAAATTAATACTAGAAGGAGATACAAGCAGAGATGTGCAAAATGGGTACCCAAAACCATTTGAAATGCAAAATGGAAATGGGTCAAAACTTTTCCATTTGAAAATGCAAAATGCAAAATGGTTTTTAGAAAAGCATTTCAAATGCAAAATGCAAAATACCTATTTTCAAATTGCATTGAAAATGCAAAATGGTTTCTCAGGTCAAACAATTAAAATAATTATAGAATTTTTAAACAATTTTGTTATTTAATAATGGACATCAATACATATTACATGATGGTAAATCCAAAAACACCACGACTACAGATTATGAAACCATAAAAAATTTGCGCGGGACTAATGTTGCCAACGTAAAAACATAGAAACTGCTATCTAACATTTAATATTACAGCGTCATGGCCCCATGTTCAGTATTTTTTGTAATGGTATCACTCAATTGCCAGGGCTCCTACCGGGGAGCAACTTGACAAATGTAAATTATCTCTCATAGCGAGGTTGAGGACCGACTGATATTTGGGGCTTATGAAAAAAAGATGAGTGGAGAAAGTAGGAAGAATGTTGCAAAAAAGCATTTAAAATGGAAAATGCATTGAGAAAAGCATGCAAAATGCAAAATGGTTTTTAGAATAGCATTTAAAATGCAAAATGGAAAATACCCATTTTGCATTTCCATTTGAAATGGATTTATTTGAAATAAAGCACATCTCTGGATACAAGTACATACAAAATAGTATCAACAAGTAAGAGTAGACTTACGTTATATTAGTAATGATTTAGAAGATATGATAGTAAAGCCTTTTTGTACCTAGCTTCTGTGCAGTTAAACAGATCCGCTACATCTGCGTACCTATTACTAACTTCATGTAATCTAGGTACAAGCGAGTGTTTCAAATGTTCAGTCTTGGAATTGTTACATAGAATAACTAACATCGTATTAGAGTCAGTTGACATTGCATTAACTCAACGGCTGCACGGTTCAGTGAAGGTCACCCCAAGTGGCAAGGTTGTTCGGTGATTTAGCAGGGGGGCCCGGGTTCATTCGGTGAGGTGTGTTCAGGTCTCGGCGGCAAATGTGCCGAGACTGAGAGACCCTTTGACCCTAGATAGATAGAATCAAATGTCCCTCACTCCTGTACATATCTCTAGATTCCTACACACCCCTCATACATATTTCTTTCCCAGATCTTCCTCTTCATCCTTTCTTAAATAAAAACCCTCCACACAGCATCACTAAAGATGACAGAGGCCCTGAGAGAAATTATTTTCCTCAGAGTTAATGTAAATTGTTGATAAAAAAAAATTCTGAAATAAATATAAACTCCACCCAGAAGTTGTCATCCTCGTGTCACGTTTGCGGATGCCAGTGAATTAATGTGAGTGTAGAGTGAACCATATGATACTATAGGAAGGATGAAACACGGTAGCCAACAAATAGGGAAATAATATGACTGTCAATCTCAACAGGGGCGTGTTTGCGACTTTTACTGGATAAGCGGGTTTTACTACATATTTTGGTATATGGGAGCTCTATACAGTTCACTCAGTTTCGGAAAGGCTTCATTAACTGAGAAAATAGACGTAAAAAGAAAGATTTAAAAAAAAAACTATTTTCGGAGTATTCAATCAGATCGCGGGAACTAGTTTGTGTACATGTGAAATATCACATTTCTGAATTAAAACATGAAAATAAATAAACTATCAATCGAACATGAACCACACACAATACAACAGTCATAAAATACAGAAAACAAGAAAGGATTGCACAAATTACAGGTGTTATAAAATCTATATTGTCATTTTGCGCGGCAATTATTCACTACGTGTAAAGAAAAAAACTTCATAAATATGTCTGAAACTCGCTAAAAGTCGGGGAAAACTTAAATTGAATTCAGAATAACGTCATTCGGTACGTTTTAAAATAACAAATTGATCCAAAAATACATCTCGACATACAAAAAAAAAATTGGGGGCCAACTCAGGTGAACATAACCTAAAAACTAAACAAGTTTAAAAGTAGTTTTTACAGCGTAATAATAACAATATTACCTTTCGATGATGTCAAGATCGTCCAGGAAGCGCGGAACAGTGTTATCGGGTTCATTTTCATTAGATTCCATTATAATTATGATATTTTTTTAAGTTAGCAAACTACTTCAACTTGACAAGAGGAAAAATACTTGAACTAGAGATGGTCCTGTACGTGGCCGGTGACCGGTTACTTTGCTGTCACTGGGTCCCCCGGTGTTCGTTCTGAAAACCGGTTTTTTCTGGAACCGACTCTTTATTAAATTTTTACAGGCAGATACATCAGTTGCTCTTCATTTTTTTATGTGGATACCGCACAAAAGCCCCAACTGCTCCCCACCGTCTGGAGCCAATGAGACTATGGTATCTCCGTTTCGGGTATGTTGTGAGGCTGAAGGTAATGTGGAGGGTAAGGAGTGAAAGGAAGGTGGGAAAATAACTGGATATTCACGTCTGATCACCAAACACGGCTAAAGGCATTTTAAGTATCAATTCTGAATGGTGGTCTTACACCAGGGTGATACTGAGAGTATTTTCTACTCTGGAACGTGCCGCACGTATATTATAAATTTAATAATTTTTAATGAATAAATCGTGAAGTAACACAAATTCATCAAATAAAATTTACTTCCGCATGCCGGATTTAAACCCGCGACTCTGGTGTACGTATTTGAAATTCTCGTGTATTATTTCCTTAAAAAAATGTCAAATCATTAAATATACATGCGAAGTATACAATACCTAACGGTAATACACATTCACAATCAGTAATCATATTGTAGTAAATACTCTTTATTAATATTTCAAATATAAAATTGAATAAAATGCAACATTTTCACGTAATATCGTTACGTAAAGCAATGAGAGGTGGCGTAAAAAAATGTCAAATAATTAAACATACACGTTAGTTTCACAATACCTATTAGTAATAAATAGATATTTAAGTCTTTTTGTTAATATGTTTATTATAAAATTGAATAAAAATGCAACATTGTCACGAAATATAGTTACGTAAATCAAAGAGTGATGGCAGATGTCAAATAATATCAGCCATCTTTAACTGTACGAAAATAAATAATAACAACACTTGTCACTCATGGTACCAACTACCAAAATAGAACACGTCCCTTTTTTGCATGGACCTAAAAAGCCCTGGACAGAGCATTGAAGTCATAAAGCCAAATCCAGGGTGAGGAGAAATTGCCCGGCAGCCATATTGTATGACCAACTTTTGGACTGAGTTCTATGCAAAATGGTGCATATTGAACTATAATTTTTGTAGTATTTGAGACAAGGAATTTAATAAGTCATTAAAAAAATTAGGTTGTTTTTTTTAAATTTTCACACATCTTCCCCCTCATCCCGCGGTTTCAAAATTTTCTCGAATTGCTCCAGCCAGGGTTTTTAAGGTCTATGTCTTTTTTCATCCCGATTAGTTAACTGGATGAAAAAAGGTGTCATGTAAAACGGCTATATTGGGCAATAATAGCTGGGAACAGAACCGGTTCCATTACGGTTGCCGGTAGCTGGAACCGCAGTGACGACGGCAAATTCAGATTTTAGCAACTCTACTATCGACAAAGTTTTGTATGGAGATTTTAGGCGCGCTCAGCTGTTGCGTCTTCTTCTTCTATTTTTATTAATGGACGCGTGAGTGGTTTATTTATGATGGACGCGATGTTTGCTTGCGTGGCGGAGTTTTCATGGAATAAGTATGATATGATTTGAGATATTCACGGTAGACAGAAAAATATTATCCATTTTTATTATGAGCCGACGTGGTTCACAAGGAAGAAGCACAACACGGCATAATAACCCAAAAATAATCACAGCTTGTTCTAAAGCATATTTTCAGATCAATTTGTATTAATAAATTCTAAATTAATCAATAAAAACGGTAAATAGTTGTGATTACGATAATTCAAATTAAAATGAGATAAAAAGAATTTGGCATTCTCAGACTATAAAAATATTACCATTTGTTATTTAATTTTAATTATCGTAATTATTTATTGCTTCTGACATTTTACCTAGCTCTCTCATTCAAAATTTAGGCGTATTAGATCTATAAAAAAAATTATATATAAAGATTGAAAAGTCGTTCATTTTGAATATATGTAGGATAACTAAAGATTTTTTAAATATTTATGTTGAGGGATCAGTAAGATTTATAGGCCCTGTTAGGAGTTCTACCGAGCCGAACCCTCTGATATGAAAATATCTGGAGTCGGTGAATTATTTTCCCATTTGATCTCTGGTGAGTTGACGTGTTGTTCTTGTATTGTTTTGTATTTATTTTGCTTATATAATGCACTTGCATAATGTTGATTGACTGGATGCTCATTTGTGGAAAAGTGTGTGGAAGGGTTTAGTTTTTCGTATTTTTTAAATTAAAAAATATGTCCTCATTAAAAATGAGGGGGGGACAGGACACTGTAGTAATGAAGGGCATATTGTAGCAACAAATTTTAATTTTAATAAAAGTAAAATTATTTGACTATTTTCAATCAATCCAGGAGGGGGGGGGGGGCAAGTTCCCCCCCCCTTGCCACACCCCCCCCCCAAGGGGGGGGGGGGAAATCATCATACAAGATCATTGTTTAATGTGGTGAATGTTGATTTGATTGAATAAACATTTAATTATATTGCATCATTTACCATCTATCCCGAAGTAAATCATTGCTTCACGTACCTAGTATTTAATTAAAAAAAGATTGAAGCTCTATAAATACGTACCTACAAAGATTTACCTGTTTTAAAGAATAGAAAAATAATGATATAAATTAATTTCGCATATATTTTAATTTTTTTTTCTTTGCTATAACTTTTTATCAATTAGTTTAGTGTTTATTTTTTATTTCTAACATGGTTTCTTTAATAATATACATATATTTTAATTTTTGTTTTGCCATAACAATTTATTTTTCCCTTATGTTTTATTTTTTGTTCTACAAAATATTACCAAGATAAAGGTATTAAGGAAGTAATACGAGCATGAGCCTAGTATGGTAGTTGAGAAAATCACCAAAATTGTAATCTTTTAAAATTTTTGAAATAAAAAAAAATTGAAACGAAGTGAAATTTCCATAATCTATGACTAATTATTTACAATTAATATAGAAAATAATAAACAAAGTATTACACAAAATATTGTTTAATAATTAATGATCCATCTATATGAATAAAAATGATAGTTTTTGTTTGTTAAATCAATTTTGTTTGTTATCCAAGAAAGCAAACACTTTGAAGCTTGACATTATACAAAATGAAAAAGTATTTTTTTTCCGATCATTTTATAAATAACTTAATTTGCCACATTATACAATAAAATCATTACCAAAAATGGGTTCGTAAGTAGGAGATTTTGAACTTTAAAGCAGTTTTCATAAGCCTTATACATTATTTTTTTCTGAGCTTGAAAAAAGACTTATCTAAAAAATACTCGATTATTTCAAAAGATATTGTATTCTACTCGCAGTATTTAATTAAAGCATCTGAAACATTTCTAGGCGACCAAATTTTCAAACCAAAAACACATGATTTTGCATTACTACGTAGTGCATCGCCTTAAAACAAACTTTATCATTTTGTAAAATAGTAAGTTTTGCAGTACCTACTTATTCGGGAAGTAAGAACCCGCTTGGGTTGTTTTTAAAGCCGCTTGAAAGCATTTTGTCTATGCCTTCTGACATGGACGTCAAATCGCGTCAAATCCCCAGCCGTGCCTACATCGCTTTGTTTATTTTCCCCGAATTTCACCGATTTAGCGGCCCGTTTGCCCGGAAAACGGTGCGCAAATCCAGAAAACTACCTCATAAATATAAGTAAACGTTAACAAAGCCAATAACCTTGTTATTTCACAAGTTATCACCCTCGCAAAAGTGACATTGTCCGATCGGATAATTTGTAAATTTGTACTGGTGAATTATTATTGTTTGTTAGCTACGTTGTTTATATGTCGTGGAAAAACCGTGCAAATATGTTTTAAAGCTAGTTAAATTAATATGTTATATTAGTTCAAGTTAAGTGGTTGTGTTTTTACCGTTTTTTGTTGTATAGATAATATTTATACATTTGTTATATGCGATGTTTTTGATAAGCACTTCGCCAGCGGTGGACCCTTGATTCGTAATATGAATGTAAGTACCCTCCTTGACTCATTGTATACATCAATAATACTCCATCACACATTTAAATAACGTAAATGTCATGTTTTTACTTAACTGTCATTGACATGTCAATACGTAGATTGTTTATAGAAAGAATCGTAAACACAATATTAGTTTTGTTTTCTTTTGAAAGAAGTGTGACACATAAAAAAATTAATCAATGGCTTTAATTTAAAAAAATACTTTGAAAGAAAATCGATGTGTTTCGCCCTGTAATGAAATTCATGTACAAAAAACTCTATGGAGATTTTTTTATGTGTTTCCCCACAATAGTCCCAACTGCTCTCCGGAGCCCGTGGGACTATGGCACCCCTAATTGGAGTATGTTTTGAAACTGGAGGAAGAAAAGGATAAATTAGAAAATTTCCGCCTCATGCTTAGTTTACAAAAAAATTATGCGTAACACTTGATTTCAACTTAATTATTTCAAGGAACATTTATTTATGTCAGGGGAGATGGTAAAAGATGCATCAATTTTTTCTCGATCAAAGTTCAAATTCAATCGTGTTTTGATAGAACGACGGTCGATGTTTGAAGAAGATACGCATAAATCAATCGTTATTTGAATAGTGAAAATAAAATTCTATAATTGGCCGGTATTCGTATGTAAAATTCAGTAGTCCAGACTGGAGCACCAAGCCAAGTACACTTACTCTTGTTATCTTATGCTACGTATACATCTGCGAGCCGAACTGCCAAACTGAACCTCAACTTATTGGAAAGAAAACGAAGCAACCGCTAATGGCGCGAAACGCCTCTTGCAGTTGATTTGTTCTTTTCCCATAATTCGTGAAACGATTCGCGTTCTGGTTCGCAAATGTATACTTACCCTAACACACTCAAGTTACTATACCGCCGTCTAGCTTGCTAGAGTTCATTATTGTTGTTTTAGGACATTTCTCTGTGCATCTTGGGAACGGTTGTTTGTGTTTCGTTCCGCTACGATTTTGTTTGAATACGTTTTCAAAATGGAGAGGAGTAAATACAAAACCTTATCGTGTTAGACAAATCTTGCCCGGCTTTCGGGTAAAAATACTGTATTTTAAAATTTTATATTCAATATATTATGCATTCGTACAGTCTGTTCTGCAATATGCCATTAAATAAAATAATACTAAGAAAACCTCCAGACTTCCCCACTGAACGCGTATTCGAAGAATTCAAAGTTCCTACATTTAAACACTTATTTATGAAAAATTCAATTATTAAAATTATAAAAGAAAAAGACAAATACTCATTCATAGCTGAAAATCGAACCAGACTTAAATATATATTTGCATGCCCTAAACTACACACTTATTTTGCCCAGCACCATTATACCCACCAAGGAAAACATTACTTTAAGAAATTACCAGAAGAAATTAGAAGCATTAATGATAAAAAACAAATATTGAACCATATTAAAAAATATATTTTAGGGAAATCGTTAACAAAAAAACTGATTCCCCTAGTTTCACTTGAAAATCTCACAAATTATCCCACTATACTCTATTTATCCTCCATAATATATATTTTTTCTTCCTTTTAAATACAATAATTTGTATGGATTTTAATTTTCTAATTTTTTTTACTTTGTAACCTAGTTATTATATTATTTTTTCGCAAATTTACACTCCTCTTCCATCCACAAGCAAATGCTTTTAATGGAAGTGTAGTATAAATTAAAACAGTATGACTTGTAAACATTGTATGTCCCAATGTTCTCTTAAACATATTTCTGAACCGAAAGATTTGGGAATAACCTTTGACCCACACTTAACATTTCACGTTCATATTGAAACGATATGCAGCAGGGCTTTGAGAATGCTTGGATTTGTGCTATGTAACTCCAGGCATTTCTGCAGCTCTGCCGTGGTTCGCTTGCTATATCTTAGCCTAGTACGTAGTATTTTGGAAAGTGCCTCAATAATATGGGGACCAGAGGATGCAACGTACACTTCTATGGTAGAGAAAGTACAAAAGAAGTTTCTACGTTATCTTTATCTTAGAGACTTCGGGTACTATCCCTATTTATACCCATCAGCCTTCCTTTCCGGAATGCTAGGTATCGATAGTCTTGTCAACAGGCGGAAAGCTGCGTTGCTGATGATGGCCTATAACTTGTTGAACGGTCACATCAACAATCCACAAATTTTGAATAAAATTTTATTTTACGTCCCAGATAACTTCGCAAGAGCGCGTAGACACAAACCATTCATTCTTCCGAGATGTAGGACTAACTTACCATTAGCAATGCCTCTCGGAAGAATGATAGTCCTTCTAAACTCACTAGCCTCTGACATCGACATTTTCCACCTGAGCATTAATAAATTTAAATCGCTAATTAGGCAATTATGATTGTATAATGTATCTTTGTTATTGGAATTTTTTTATTCTGTAAATATGTATATAAAATATAAATAAATAAATAAAATAAATATATTTATTGTAAAAAACACAAATATTGAACAAATACAAAAAAAAGGATAATCTTTTTTAAAAGTCTACCTGTAATAACCAATGTAGATCAGCTTTAAAGTAATTGAATCACTATTTACTTGAGGTTATTTTGTATTCGTTAAAATTTATGTAAACGAACCATGGGATGGGATGTGTATATTGTTATTTTTACACATCTCGTTGATGCATCAATTAATTTATCTTTTCTAGTTGGAGTCGCCGATTTTGGGTCAGTCCGACCCAAGTTTCCTCAAGTGTACGGAGCAGTTCACTATGGCTGATGTGCAGATCTCAGCTCATCCCGGTGAGTTATGTTATTCTTACCGGTGGCGGCTTGTACTCACAAAAATGGGTGGTGCGCTAAAAATATTGCCAGTCAGGATCAGGTAAACCTTCAGCGGTGCAGAACACCGGCAAATTGCAATTTTGAGGCTCATACCGACCTGCTGGAGTGGTGCGAGCTGGAAACTAAAGTGGCGCCATCACGCCGAATAGTTTGATAATGCTATGGTCAACATCCACTCTCAGCGCATATAGATAATTGATGTTTCTAGATGAGCAATATGGAATTCTATTGCACCACGTGACTTACGACACGTGATATTGAATTTAACTTAATTCTTAGAGTAAAATTTTTGTATTAGTCTTACGTTTGTTATTTGCTTTGGTTTTCAGTGATATTATTATCGGTCGATAATTATTATTTTAAGATTGACCGAAATTTTTGGAGTGGCCACTGATTCTGACTCTCGAGTATTTTTTAATTTTTTTTATTAATTGCCGGAGACCCGGGTTGTTTATTGCAATAACATGATCAATATTACAAATATGAAAGTAACCCGCCTCACTAGAAGATTTCTGTTCTGAGGCGGGTACATATATTTGCTTACACATACACATACATTTATACAAATAAATATATCAATATATACATGGAGCATTCCATATATAGTTACATACATATACAAGGTGTCCGGAAACTCGTAGTACAAGCGGGAAACTGGGGAATCTACATCACATTTGGAGTCGATTTTGTGGTATAACTTTTTTTGATTTGAGCTTTCGTTTTCGAGTAAATCGAGTCAGAAGTTGATTTTTTTTTTGGTCAAATTCTTGTGAATTATTAGTGACGATCAAAGTACCTAACTAATTAAAACTATTTAAAAGAAAAACAAACAAAGAATTGAGGATTTAAAGCATTATTTTGAAATAGCCCATCATTTAATTCTTTGTAATAATAAAATATTCGGTCGCTTCACGGTTAAAAACATTTCGGCAGCTGTAAGGAAGCCGACAATCAAAATATGACAAAATTATAGCTGTCTCTATTTGCTCGGTTCAAGAAACACGTGAAAGAAAGACGAACAATAGTTTCCATAAAATAACACGAAGCAGATCGCACATCCGTATCAAATTTCACATTCTTCAACAAATTCTGTACCCGAGAAGCATACGGATGCAAGTCCAAAAAGATAAATGTTCAGGAGAGCCAAACTTAATAAGTTGTAGAAGAATGCGAAATTATTTTTTTACTTTTTAGTTCATTTTTGAAGTCGTTTTTTGTTTTGTTAAAATTTTTGTTTTGTTAAAATTTTTGTTTTTTTTTTTTTAGTGATCGCATCGATTACCGTTCGCATCGATTACCTTTCGCAAGACATTTTTCGTAACAATCACCACTTTTCGTAACGCATTCACCAGCTAAGTGTCGAGCGTGCGTAAAGAAGTTTTACTTCAAAAAAGAATCATCGAAATCGGTTGGCGTAATATTGAGTTATTCGTCCATTTGTCGCGCATATGCTATTGCAAATTTAAGACATAATATGGTTTTCTCATGGATCTCATTGTCAGATCTGTACCTAATTAAAATAATAAAGATATGATAAACATGATAATTTACGGTAATTTTTAGAGATCGCTGTCAATGGTTAATACGCACTTTTTTATTAAAAAATCTTTTGATTCACCTTAATTACATTAAAAAACAACTATTTGCATTGGGGGAAGTGGAAAATATTTCATTCTAAATTTCAATTACGTAAAGTTAAAAATAGCTTTCGTCTTGTGATATTGTACGCCATTAGCTCATTCGCTGTCACTTTGGTATGTTGGTATTCCTGATACACTTGAATGTATAACGAACGGCTAGAAGATTTTGAAGATACTACGAAGTCTGGAAAATTAGGTAAGTACTAAATTATCAAGTTTTGGAAATAAAATGACGTAAAAAAACATGTTTTTAATTTCGGTAATTATTTTTTAATACATTCACTTTTGTATCAAAAACCATGTCACACAAACCTAGCGTAGCCGTTAAACTACTTGAAAACTGGGATGTTTTTCTTGCATTGACGCGAGCAGGCGGTATAAAGGAGGCACTTTCTTTTGTATCATAAATCATGTCACATAAACTTAGCGTAGCCGCTCAACATCGCAGAAATATTTCACTTATAAAAATAAAATTTTAATGTAAAAAAAAAATTCAAGCTAATAAATTTTAATCAACGCACGCAATGCATGCTTGTTAGGTAAATACTAATTAGGCGGAATTTTAGTTTTTTAACATTAAAAAAAACGCCCGCGCGATTAGAGATTTTAATTTAAAAAAAACCAAGCTATTAAATTTCAATCACAATGCACGCAATGCATTCTTATTAGGTAAATACTAATTAGGCGGAATTTTAGATTTTTAACATTAAAAAAAACGCCCGCGCGATTAGAGATTTTAATGTAAAAAAAATCAAGCTGTTAAATTTCAATCACAATGCACGCAATGCATTCTTATTAGGTAAATACTAATTAGGCGGAATTTTAGTTTTTTAACATTGAAAAAAAAAAACACCCGCGCGATTTTGTCTCTAGGCGTTCGTTTCTTCGTAAAGTAACAAGAATACCAACATAACAAAATGACATTTGAAAATAATGTTTGAAAATGGACAGTCTCGTTTCACAGAACGAAAGCTAATTTTAAGTTTACGTAATCGAAATTTAGAATGAAATATTTTCCACTGCCCCCAATGCAAATAGTTATTATTTTAATGTAATTAAGGTGTATCAAAAGATTTTTTAATAAAAAAGTGCGTATTAACCATTGACAGCGACATCTAAAATTTACCTAATTTATTTCAAGTTTCAAGTCTACATCAAAAACTAATTTCTTCAAATTTTGGACTTATACCCGTATTACTGATGGGCTGAACACAAGGAAATGGCTGACGTCCGGTGTTTGGCCACCCACGCGACAAGATGTTCGCGACGAAATTTTATTTCTCCGGTCTTTAGTTTGCTTATAACGCTATTGTGTAAGGTCGTGTCAACAAGCTATAATTAACCCTTTTTTTGTTTTCAGATTAATTAACAAACATTAAATCAAAGTGTGTGTTATTTTGATATGTTAAAAAAAGTGTGTGTTATTTTGTTTGATATGTTAAAAAAAGTGTGAGTTACTCGTTTGTTGAAAATTTTAATTATTATTGTGGTTTAAAATGGAATACAGTAACGCCGAATACAGTAACGAAACTCGACCAGAGCTGCCATCGAATACATGGAGAGATTATTGTGCGTTATTATTGTTTTGATAGTAAATAGGTGAACATTTAAAATAATTTATGTGACGTTTGTGTTTTGAATTGGAGATCGGAACATCGCTACATATTGTAAGTACCTATTGTAATAATAATAATTTCTCTCCGTTGCGTTGGCGCGCGTTTCAGATCGAATGACGAAAAATTTTAACCCTGAAATAGCCGAAAAATATTTTTTTTTGGTTTTTTTTTTTTTTTTTTGGTGAAAATGCTCAAATCAAAAAACTTTATGTTTATTTGGGTTCCCCATGTGGTGTAGATTCTCCAGTTTCCCGCTTGTACTACGAGTTTCCGGACACCGTGTATAGTTACATAAAAACAGGAATTTCGTAGGAACTTTAAATTTACAAAATGGTAGCTTCTAAATCTCATAATAATAACATATCAAAAAATAGTTTAAACAACAGTATTAGTTATTGATAAACTAGGCATGCGTAAAACATAAGCAGTTTTAATAAGAAAGAGTAAATCACTATAAATGTAAATAACACATGTTTGTAAATAAAGAATGAGAATTAGACTAAGAAGGGATTGATAGATTTGCTAGATTTGATTCACTCAATCGCGCTATGTCTTCGTTGGGCGTCCCCGACTTCTTTCCTTACACTCCTGTCTTCGTTGATCTGCTCTACATTGCCCAATCATCTTAACTTACCTTCCTTAATCTTAATTGTTATGCTTTATACCTTGCATTCTTCCCAAATCTCCACATATTCAGAGCATATCTTTGGTTTTAACACTCATTCACCTCAGGGATCTCATTTCAACAGCATTCATTTCAACAGCATTCAATCTACTTTCATCCTTTCTCTGCCAGTTCCATGCCTCACTTCCATACATCAGGGTAGGTATCAGCACTCCATTGTGGACTGCTAGCTTCGCTTCTTCGCCGACTGCGTTCAGTCCTCCATGAATGGAGTTACCTGCATTTCCCCTTGTTTCAATATCTCTGTCAGCCTTCCCATCTCTCTAGAACATACTTCCTAAATACACAAACTCATCCACCTGCTCCAAGTATTCCTCAGCAACAACTATATTGCACACTGTTTTCGTACTCTCTCTTTCAAACACCGTGACTTTAGACTTACTTACATTCATCATTAACTCATTCTTCATTACATATTTACTTTGTTCATCCTGAACACGAGAGACTGTGTGTTGATCTTCCACGTTGTACGCAATATGCTTTCTATGTTTGAATTCACTACAGTGAAAACTCTATCTATCGTTTTAGAAGAGACCAAATAGACGATGAATGCGGCAATATAGAAAAACGTTACATTCAGACATCAAGGCATCATTCACGTTTAAACTTTTTCACCAGACGGTTTATTTTTAGGGTTGAAATGTTAAAATTCTAGAAAGCAAAAAGATAACCGCACTCTGACGATAACTAATGTCAGAAGCGGCTGCCGGCAGCGATTGATTGAGTAAAATAGTAAAAAAAACCTGCACGTTTGAAATGATTAATGCGGTTAAACGATGCATAGACGAACGATCGATGACGTCTATTCTGTATGAAATTAATTCGGCACGGTAAGAAATAAATGACACATGAGGGAAAACGATTATTGAATTCTAACCCTTTACGATGCCTTAATTAGAAGTAAACTTGAATATGGAAGCTCTATTTGGAATCCACATTATTGCAAGTATGAAAACATTATGGAATCGGTTCAAAAAAAATATGCTTAGACTATTATCTTTCAAATGTGGACTACATGATCATCTTAGATCATACGACGCACGTCGTGAATACTATAAGATTAATACACTTAAAATAAGAAGGCTATTGACTGACCTAATATGTTTGCATAAAATTATCTACGGCCATCTTGATACCTCATTATGTCTTAGCAATATTGAAATAAATGTCCCCAATTCCCATTGTTTAAGACATTATAGAATTTTTCACCTGAATATACTCAAAAATAATATCGCCTATTTTAGCCCTCTGCCCCAAATGTGTCGACGGTATAATAAGATTGAGTGTGCAGAAGTAGATATTTTCTTCAATAACTTATTAAGATTCAAAAAAAATTTTTTGCTGCTGCTAAATAATATGTTCAGATAATTACATAAGGTATTTATTTATTTATTTATTTACACATATACGGCACAACACGTGCCATTAACATAATTGACATACTTATAATAGTACAACAACATGAAGAATAACAGTATAAATGTTAGTAAAATTTAAGAAAATAGGTAAAAAGTAAGGTAATAAGTAGTGTATAAAAACTATAATGTATAAAAGTAAATTGTAAAGTGAATAGTTTAAAATATAAAGTATTAAAGTACAAACCATAAATTATTAGGAAAAAGTAAAAATAAAAATTTAAAGATTGCAATAAAACAATAAAATGTACCAATAAGATACCTATCTCAAGGTACCGACAAAGATTTAAATATAAAAAGTAATAAATCCTGGATTATGTTAACCGATATGATAAATTTTACAAGTACTTATGATTTCTAGTGCATTAATGGTTTTAGAAGTACTGGTAGGCATATTATGTTTACATGATGTATTTACGTGGTACTAGCAAACAAATTTAGTTTAACGCATCTTTTGTATGAAGACAGATTACCGGCAGCGTGATCAATATTAGCATATTCATTGCCTAAAATATGCAAGCGATTTATGGTTGAGTTTTGTTCTGCGTTCGTCATAGTATTGTCACAGTGGAAAGTCACAGTATTACTGTAACTCTCTTGTATCTTGTCTCTCCTAGTATTATTTGTCATTTTACTGAACTTATGTATAATTTATATTATTATTTGTTTAGTTAATTAATTGCCCGTAATAATAATTAGATTTATAGGCCCTGTTAGAAGTTCTACCGAGCCGAACCCTCTGATATGAAAATATCTGGAGTCGGTGAATTATTTTCCCATTTGATCTCTGGTGAGTTAACGTGTTGTTCTTGTATTGTTTTGTATTTATTTTGCTTATATAATGCACTTGACGGCCGGCATAGTCCAGTGGTAACGCATTGGACTGCCATTCCGAAGGTCGCGGGTTCGAACCCGGCGTGCGCAAATAAATTTTATTTGATTAATTTGTGTTATTTCACAATTAATTAATCAAAATAATATATAGTATATTTGCGGCACGTTCCAGAGTGGAAGATACTACCAGTATCGCCCTGGTGTAAGACCACCATTCAGAATTGAAACGTTGCTCCAAATGGCTTTAGCCGTGTTTAGTGACTAGATCTGAATAGCCAGGTACTTCCCCACCTTCCTCTTTCCCTTCCCCACTTACCTTCAGCCTCACAACATCCCCCAATTGGGGATGCCATAGTCTCACTGGCTCCAGACGGGGGCAGTTGGGACTCTTGTGAGGTATTCACTATAAAAAAAAAAAAAAACTTGCATAATGTGGACTGACTAGATGATCATTTGTGGAAAAGTGTGTGGAAGGGTTTAGTTTTTCCTATGGGGAAGATTTAACCCGGACAATAAAATAGGAAGTTTTAAAAATAATAATTGGATGACTTATATAGCGCCGTTTTTGTGCAAAATCACCTCAAGGGCGCCGTAACCTGTATTTAATTGCATTTTTACCTGTGTGTATGTAATTTGTAGATTTTTGCCTGTAACTTAACTGAGTTTTTATAACTGGATAGTTCTCACGTAAGTGAGATCGTCTGTAAAAACCCAGTATAAATAAATAATTTCGAGTAATGATGGATTGAGATTTCACTGTATTTTTATTTAGTTATTATAAACTGAAAAAAGATGGATTATTTGTTGTGACTGCAGCGGACATCCACTCCATGCAGGAAGCCCCCATGGAGTTGTACCAGCCAGACATCGCTATAGACACGGGGGCTGAGGTGGAGGTGTCCACGGGGGCCCGCAGGGGGCGCGGCCGCCCCAAGAAGGGGTTCCTCAAGAAAGAGAATCCTCAGGCTGGTAAGTAGCCTCCATCATCAATTTCACAATACATCAATCCTTTCTTCTCTACAAATGAGAACGCAATGGAGCTTTAAGGCAGCGTAGTAAGCGTTCAAAGATGATTTGAAAGGCGATATGTAAATACGAATGTTAGACCAGCGTGCTATTATTCAAAAACGATAATAATTAAGCAAGCATCGTGAAAATATTTAATAAAACACAACTCGTTAAGGACATGCACCTCCCGAAGTTTGTGCACTTTACCCCCGGACACCCTGTATTTATAACCCTGGGTTTATAACTAAGTAGTTTGTATTTAAGTACCTACTTACAGATCTTATGATTTCAGCGGAAATTTTGGTTTCGATTTATTTATTATTTACGAACGACTTTTGTTAACTTATTTTGAAGGTTATCCCATCAATGTAATATATCATAGTCACAACTAGGAATCGAACCCACGATCTGTTGACTCAACGGGACAGTAGTCTTAACCAACTTGACAACTATCTAATTATTGAAGACAATATTAGCGATTTCTTAACGAAAATCTGAAGCAGAAAAATCATAAAAAAATACGGTCACAGCTAGGACACGAACCCAGGACCCTTGCCTTGCCGGGACACCGCTCTAACAACTGAGCTAATGGGACCCTATCTCCTTCGGTCATATTTAACTGTATCATACTTCCAATAAGAACTACCAACATTGTCTAAGTAAGTAATTCCAAAAAATAAATATTTATCCTAGACTTGCAGAAAAGTCAATAGATGTCGCACATTAAAATAAAAAATAAGATATGTTTATCCAAAGACGCTGTCTAGATTGCATTTAGTTCGGGTTGAATCTTGCGATCATACATAAAGAGGGTTGCCAATAAAAATGTGCTGTTAGTAAAATGAAGACAATGTTGGTAGTTATAATTCGATGTATGATACAGTTGAATATGACCGAAGGAGATAGGGTCCCATTAGCTCAGTTGGTAGAGCGGTGCCCGGCAAGACAAGGGTCCTGGGTTCGGGTCCTAGATGTGACTGTATCTTTTTCTGATTTTTCTGTTTTAGTTTTTCGTTTAGGAATCGCTAATCTTCAATAATTAAATATTACAATTTGAGGTTTTACTCACTAAGTTATTCCAAAAAATAAATTGACTACTATCTCTTGTCTTACCGGGACAAGTAAGATATTGGGCTCGATTCGTAGTTGTGACTTGTCTTGTTCTGTTTCATTTAGATTTATTAGTATTATCTTCTTCTTCAGTGATATATGATTTATTAAAACACGTACCTTTTTGGACGTGAGGTCTAGTACCATTCAAAGAACTACCGGTACCGATTATTTTATAATTTTTATTGTTTATTTTATTTTGCTTATTTGATTTGTTATTGAATTGTAGCGGAGGGGACCTCGAAGCCAAAACGAGCCTACAAGAAAAGGGCGCCGAAAGTCATCACAGAAAGTAATTTTTATCATTTTATATATTTATTTATTAACCACCTTATTTGCGTTTTATTACACAGTAGTGGTACCAACAGGTCACGTAATTAAAGCTGAGATGAACAATGCATACTTAAGGTTGTGTGTATGGGTTCATATGTACTTCGCGCAGGAACAGCCTTTTTATTATGTTTATTTAATGAGCAGGCAGCATTTTGCTGATGCGGTCATATCCGCTCGATCGATTTTTGGCGTATTATGCCAAGTTTGCAAAAAACGTTTTGATCGATCGCTTGTCATAAAGCAAAATATTTATAGAACTTAAAAATGTAGGATAGGCGGCAAAACGTAGGTGGATTCATTGGCTTTAAACTGCAGTAAGCAGTAATAAGTAAATTTATGTAATTTTACAGTTGGTTGTGATGTATTTGTGACTTGGTAACATCTGGAGTCTGATTTTACTACGGTGTGGAGATCTGTGATGTACAAAATAATCAGATCTGGACCCAGAACTGATCCTTGGGGGACACCATTAGTCACATTTCGTTCGGTCAACAGCTGGTTGCGATTGAAACTTGTAATTTTCTCTCAGTAAAGACGGATTTGAACTATTCGAGAAGTCATCCTCAGTGTATTGGATGGAACAGTATTGAAGGCATTCTAGGAATATATTTATTTTAAATGCACACTTACAGTTATACATAACCAATAATAAATATACATTTTATTTTATTTTATTAAGTAATAATCGCATTTTTGAACTGTTGAATATTTAACTGGAAAATATCTATATCAGGGGACAGGTAATTTAGTAACAGAATCAGTTTTCCGAGCGGCTTTACTAATGGTAAGTTAGTTCTGCATTTTGGAACGACAAAGGTTCTGTGTTTGCGCCCTCTTGTGTAATTGTCGGGGACATAAAACTCAAATTTTTCTATTATATCGGGAATACAGATGTTACCGTTTAGAAGTTTATATGCTGTTGTCAGCAAAGCAGTTTTCCTTCTATCGGTGAGGCTATTAATACCCAGCATGCCGGACAAAAAGGCTGATGGATATAACCAGGGATAATATCCTAAGTCTCTAAGATATAAATATCTCAGAAACTTCTTTTGTACTTTCTCTATCATTTGAGAGTAAGTTAAATCCATTGGTCCCCATATTACAGAACCACTTTCCAAAATGCCACGTACTAAACTATAGTATAGCACAAATCCTAGCATTCTTAAAGCTTTGTTGCATATCGTTTCTAGGTGGACGTGAAATGTTAGGTGCGTATCAAATGCGATTCCCAAATCTCTCGAAATAACAGTGTGCTGAAGAGATGAATAAGACATTTTGTAGTTATGGTAAATCGTTTTGTTTGCCTTGGTGTAGCACATAATTGAGCATTTCTTAACCTGTTAACCGGGCGGGACGTATAAATACGTCAAACGTAAACAGTATCGGGTACGCGTAGGACGTATGAATGCGTCCTTGAAATATATGTTGCGCCCTGGAACGAGCGGGACGTATATTTCCGAGCATATCACACGGAAATTGAGTTTTTAATTTTTACATATTTTAATTTTTTAAACTCAATGTTTCTCTTTTATCTGTGTGCTTTTATTTATTGTTCTGTAATTATAACCTTTTTTATATTTTTTGTAATCTTTATAATTGCTTGTAAATATTCTATTTTTTTAATTCGATGTTTTCACTTTTTTTGATACATAAAAATAAAAATATGAAATTACGTCCACCGGGCGTGACGTACTGATACTTCCTAGTGAAGGAGTTCGCGCCCGTTATATGCTGCGTAATTCAAAACTGAACTCCCCGGTTAACAGGTTAATATTAAATCCTAATTTATTGGTATGACTCCATTCGACGATAGAATTTATATCACTTTGTAGCTGCAAGCAATTTTCCAAAGATTTTATTATAAGGAATAGTAGAAATCCGTCTGTGCGACTCGTTTGCCCGGTAATCTATGTTAAGAGTAAGATTGGTAATTGTGGATCTTTTCCGTACAAATTATGTCAAGTTTCATCAAGAACGATCGTATCCCGTTCACTATTATTCTTTCCATAGTTAGGCAAATGTTTTTTGTCTTGCTCAAGCTTATTTATTATTACTAGTGAGAATGATATAAATTGTACGCGGAAAACAACATTGTTGAAATAGTATTTGTGTATATCGATTCAAATTACACGCCGTGCATCCTACCACGTTCACAGCATGGTTTTAAAATCTCAACCACAGATAACAGTACAAGGCCTATGGTGACGCTATCGGCGCGCTCTCAATACAAGTCGACCATTACTTAATTGAAACTGACGATCTGTGCGATCGGCGCTTGGTAAATTTTTTATTATTACTGTGAAAAAGTTTTATGTGTTTTTGTTAATATTTTATAATATATCTGGAATTTTTAATTTTTAAATTTTACAGAAATTTTTGTTAGTACAAGGAAAAAATATAGAATCGTTGAAGACAATCTTAACGACTCTCAAATGAAAAAAATATTGAATCTTTGAAGACAATCTTAACGACTCTCAAATGAAAAAATATTGAATCATTGAAGACAATCTTAACGACTCTCAAATGAAAAAAATATTGAATCATTGAAGACAATCTTAATGACTCTCAAATGAAAAATGTGAAGCAGAAAATAGAGAAAAAGATTAATTTGCATTTAGGAATTGAAGTTGCCCGGGAAGTGCGATGACCGCTGAGGTAATTCGACCATATCAACTGATGTCATTTTTAACTCTTTCATACTTCGACTGAGAGCTACCAACATCAGCGTCAGAGCACTTCCCCGGCAAGGCAGAGGTCCTGGGTTCAATTCCTAGATGCCACTAAATATTTTCTGTTTTATATTTTTTAAACAATAATAATATTTCGCTTGCATAGATTAGGTAAGAAATTGATCACCAAAGTCTGATATCATATAAAAGTTGCATAATTTATTTTTTGTCCGCAAATATCAATAGATAAGTAAGTAAGCATACATTATTGTTTACATTAACGTTACTTTGAAAATTAATAATCATTTATGTTTGGCATAGTTGCCAAATAATTCTTCTTGCAAAGTCATTTTTAATAATAATATTTTTTCTTTCCTTTTGTACTTATTTTCATAATTTATTCTTCATAATTAACTTAACCATACACTTTATACCGTATATTATAATTTATATTATTTTATAACATAATATGATGTATAGTAATTTGTTATCCTTTGTGCTATGCATAAAAAACCTTGTCTTTAAACATTAGTTTATCATTAATAAATACTAGTATTTGACAAGTCAAAATATTTCATCAACAAATGTAGATATAATATGTCTCGACGCCATCTAGTGGGAAATTTAGAACTAACAAAGCCTTTCCTACAAAAATGAAGTTGGTTGTTTACAGGAGAAAAAATATAACAAGCAGTAATTGTTGATTGAAGTATTAGTACATATTGAATTATTTGGCGGGTTGGGAATAAGCTGACGTAGCTCGGTGGTCCAGAGCGGCTGACCGGACATCACAAGGTGCGGGTTCAATTCCCGTCGGCGGCATTTATTTTTACTCAGGAGATATTTTCAATTTGTATGGATATTATTGCCTATAATAATTTAAAATTTATACTTAACTTTATATATAACCTTTACACTTTATACAGTATATTATATTTTATACTTAACTTTATATTTAACCTTTACACTTTTTACCGTATATTATATTTTATACTTAACTTTATAAAACTTTACGCTTTATACCGTATATTATAATTTATACTTAACTTAATATTTAACCTTTACACTTTATATCGTATATTATATCGTATATTATACTTTATATTAAACTTTTACACTTTATATCGTATATTATACTTTATACTTAACTTTATATTAAACTTTACACTTTATACTTAACTTTATATTAAACTTTACTTTTTATATCATATATTATACTTTATATTTAACCTTTACATTTTATATATACTTTAAAATTTATGCTGTATACTTTATACTTTTTAACTTTATACTTTTTAACTTTATATTTATTTTAATGGCACATGTTGTGCCATTTGTATTTAAATAACTAAATTTGAGAGTCAATTTGAGGTTTTTATTCATTAAGTTGTAGCGATGCTACGAGATTCATCTAGAACGACTTATTTCAAAAATAAAAATATTGATTTATGTAACAATGGCATTATTTTTTTTTTTAATGTAAATTTTAGTCAAAACTTGATTATATTATGGAAAGTGCGTCATTTATCTGTTCGGCACCGCTGCACTATCTGGGGAACCTGCCAAACGCACGCCCATCATTTGTACACAGTTGACACTTTGTCTCGTAAGAATGGCTTGCTATTACTACCCATTCTTGAGTTCTAGCTCATTTTGTGCTCATTCATGTTGTGTACTTAATGATTATTTAGTTTTTCTTGTATGCTGATGATATTTTTTTATATTTCAGCTGATGTTGTTCCGAAAGCTAAAAGAAAATACACTCCACGTCGTCCGAAAAATGCCGTAAGTATCACAAATGAATTATTTGATTACGGCTGTCGTTTAAATATTGCTTTTGGTCATATCTACAATGGTTTCTCCCGGCAAGTGTAGTCAGTTGAGCAGTCCATAAACTTTTTATCGGTAACTAGAACAAGATTCAGCAAATAAAATCAACCCCTGACCTAACCTAACCTAACTACATGTTGAACCTGATATTTTTTCACGGCCGACAAAAACATAGCGTGATTTATTTTTGGGTATTATGCCTTGTTGTGCTACCTCGTTCTTTTGCCAACGTTTCGGAAGTCCATCATCAGGGTAAATGTGTAATCGATGTGGTAAAGTATGTGCTTATGTTATAGATGTGATACCGTGTTGCCAGCACCAATCCTCTAAGAGCTGGTATTACAGTATAATTTATCATGGTTTTTTCCGTTTAGTTTTGGTGTAGCCGTTCGGATACCAAGAACTATTGAGCTTACCTCGGTAGTCTTTATTAATATTAATGGGATTTTTATGAATTTCAATTGCCTACATAATTACGCGTGCTCTATGTGTTTTGGGTCTTCTCAGGACTTCAGCAACAAATCCAAAGTAATGGCAATTGCCGATTTGTCAGAATTCATAATTGCCGAGTCTGTCAAAAATGAATTGAAACCCACGCTTTAAGTTGTATCACCGTAATGTGGCAGAGAAAGGAGTTCGATCCTCTCTCTGTTCTTTGACAGGCCGCTGTTTTACAAAGAGAGGTAAAACACTGTTAAATTTCCATTACGTGGTTATATATTGTCCTAATTTGTATTATTAATTCGTAAATCTTAGTTAATTGGTTATTATGTTTGTCTTTCCAGGGAGTAGAATCTGCGGACAAGAAAGAGCTGAAGGAGCCGAAAGAGAAGAAAGGAAAAGATAAGAGGAAGGAGGGGGGACGCAGGAAGAAAGAGCCGGCGGAGAAAAAGCCTCGTGAGAGGAAGCCTCGCGAGAAGAAACCTCCCCGCGAGAAGAAGCAGAAGAAAAAGGACGTTCAGATTGGTAATATATCTTTCTTCCTTCATTTATCATGGCCTCCGTGGTCGAGTGGCAATGATCCTTGGTTACAAACCGAAGGTTGCGGGTTCAAATCCTAGCGTTATAAAAAATTTCTAGAAACACAAACTACAAGTGGGAAATTGGTGAATCTATATTCCTACTAACATTTCAGAGTGGAAGATACTCGCCCGGGTGAATAACCACCATTTGGTATTGACACGTTTCTTAAAATGGCTTTTGACTGTGTTTGGTGACCAGATCTCTGAAGGCTTCATGATTCCACTACTCTATTTGCAAGGAAGTGTTTCCTGGGATTGGATGCCAAAGGTGTCCACGAAGATGTACATTTGTGTTGGTTGTGAAGATTTCTTGAATACCAGGACAATTATAGTCTCAATCAAGTCACTTCTTTCTTTTAACGTTGGTAATCTTAGTTCGTCGAGTCTATCTCCATATTGCCGGTCTTTCAAAGCTCTTGGTCTCTGTACTCTCTCTATTAGATATATATTCTTGGCAAAATATGGAGTCCGTATTTGGAATGCATATTCCGGGAGAGGTCGCACATGTGTTTAATATATTTTTAACATCAAGTCCGGTGTTAGTTAAAGGAAGGCTTTCCTGATTAAATATGTTATCGAGTTTGCTCTTTTGACAATCCCAGCGATATGCGGTTCCATTTCAAGTCTTTATTTTTTACGTTAACCCCACACTATCATATTTTGGGATGTGTGGTGGGTCTTTTTTAAGGAAAGGAAGGAGAGGAGTTCTGGGAAGGTAAAAGGTATTTTTTTTTTTTTTTATATTTACTCCACACAGGAGGCCCTGAAGAAAATAATTTCCCTCAGGGCCTATGTCATCTTTGGGGATGCTGTGTGGAGGGTCTTTTTGTGGAGAGGAAGGAGTGAACATGGGTCTTGAAGAGTCCCATGTTGTAGGAGGGAGGAAACACAGAGGCCGGCAGTTCGTTCCACAGCCGAGCTGTTGAACTTAAGAACGAATCGTAGAAGCGACCCGTTCTCATGTGACAAGTGTCAACTGTGTACAAATGTTGGGCGCGCGTTTGGCGTGTATCCCGACTACGCACCGGTGCCGAAGGGATCAATGACGCTAGTTCCTCAGAGCATCTTCCATTGTAATACCGATAGAACAAGGACAGCATACCTACCTGACGCCTGTGCTCTAAAGATTGCAGTCCGTTTGTTAAGATTGGGGAATCTATCAAACGGACCGCCCGTTTCTGCACAGAGTCAAGGGTTTTTTTCAGGTATTTTGGGGCTCCAGACCAGAGATGGCTGCCAAATTCGACAGTAGGGCGCACTTGCGATTTGTACAGGGTGAGCAGTTGTGTACTATTAAAGTATCTGCGGGCCCTGTACAGTACGCCCAGCTTCTGAGAGGCCAACTTTACTCTGGCTTCGATGGAGCCCCCGTACCTGAGCTGGTCACTTATAGTTACACCAAGCATATCAATGGAAGGCCTGTTCGGAAGATTGCTTCCGTTGAAGGAGACTAGATTATCATTTGGGTATAAGGGTTGGATGGGAATCTAGGGATCAGTTTGTCTAGGACTGACGGACGAATCAATACATTCCTTCGACTGCGGCGCAAGGCGATCGGTCGGAAGTTCAGTAGGAGAGGTCTCCCCAAACCAGTCCCTCCCGATCTGGCATGCCAAGCTGGTGGGATCCTGAACACACGTCACCCGATGAAGCCGGGCACCACTGCTAAATCACCAATCCTAACGAACCTCTTGGGGCGACCTATGACAGAGGTGTTGGCTAACTCCTAGGTCTAGTTGTAATGTCACTGTTTTTAGAAGTGTTCCGTTAAGTCGATAAGCGAGATTAATGTTAGTTTTTCCAATATGTATTATTATATATTTTTTTCTGTTTTTCCTTCCAGCCTTGCCAGTGAATCCGATTCCCGTTGTCCACCACTCCGAGTCGTCCAACGACTCTGTTGTGTTCTGCTCGGAGCAGGCCCCCTCCCTCCCTCTGCCGCTGGCCCCGCCGGGTCCCCTGTCCCCCCCCGGGGCTGCGGGGGGTGCGAGGCGCCACGGCGGGGCTCCGGGGGCGCGGGGCCACGGCCGCCTGTCTCCCGCCTCCTCGAGCAGCGGGGGAAAGAGATCACAGGTCATCAGCAGATTGGAAGTCAGTATATAGTTTCGACAAAAATGCTAAAGAAAAAAACATGTAATATGTACTGCGTCATAAAGCAAACTTGATTCTATGACGTTGAATGTTAAGCTAGTCCAAACTAGTTCTTACTTTGTGTACTTGAGTTACTTTTAGCTTCCAATAATCCCCTAAGGAATTATTGCAATAAGGGACTGACTAAAAGAACAATACTCTTTGACCGGTCGTGCTCGTCCAATCGCAACCTTGGTTTCGGGCTGACTCGCATAGTTTAGAACAGACAGACGCGAATATAGAATTTAGAGAAGATAGAAAAACAAATATGAATTAGAACTTAGTGGAACTGATCGTGAAACAGGTTCAAAGCGCCATTCCGACGTCCGCACGACATGCGAGATGTTTATCTCTAAATAGTAGAATAATGTATTGAGGTTGCGAATTGTAGTTTTTCTGAAAACTGGGCGTAGTTCAGGTTGAAATGCATTAAATTATTGTTAAGAATTGAAAAATTAGTATGTATTTGTTTCACTTGATCGTGCCATTTTTTACTCGGGCGTCCTCGACATCATCTGCCATTCACGTCCATTTCATACATTACCTCACGGTCATTACATATGCCATATTTTATTATTTACCAAAATTTTACCATAGATAAGTGTTGTTTTTCCACATACAGTTCTCCTACTCGTCGTGGAAGGAGATTTTAGAGAATAAGTTCTTTATATTAAATCAGGGATTTATTCAATACTTCGCGTATTACAAGAGTGACTTCGATGGTCGACCTAACTAGGAGCTGGCTAAATGAGATCTGCAAACACCATGTTTGTCTGGCCCTGGCGACTACTGGCTACTAGCTGCCATCTTGCGGACTTCCAAGCAAGCTCTTTGCACTGCCCTCTATGAGTGCATCTGTGAAGCTCTTAGCTAACTCACTTTCCAACAATAATTATAGCTTTCACTTGATCGCGCCATGTTTTACTCGGGCGTGCCCGACTTTTTCTACCTTTCACTTAATTGTTACCGTTAAAAATTGTGTATCACTCCAGTGCAAAGATAATGCGTTAAGTTTTCCTCGGGTGTTGCCGACTTTTTCTACCATTCACTTGCTGTTAAAAATCAACATTTTATTGACTTTATTTCTACTCGTACGTACAAGTGCGAGGAAATTAACTTAGATTTACCAAAAATAATGTTATATACCTGGTGAAAAGAGAAAGAGATCGTTCCTTTTGGATTCTAACTGGACTTCGGGCTAAGTCACGTGTTTGCGAGTTTCTCGATTAGCGCTTTACGAAAAGTGCCTTTACGAGGAACCTTGTTAACCGTGTAATCGCTTAATCCTTTTCTAAGAAGGATCTTAGAGATAGCTTCAGAAAATTTGACTATTTAACTATATAAAATTTATAAATACAAATATATTGACGAGCGGACGGCGTTTTGTCCCTAACTTACCGACATAGAATATATTCTTCTAATACATTTGGTGAAAACAGGGGAATATAAAATTTCGATTGCGACCATTTTATTAAGGTACAATCAGTCGGTCGATATTCGGGGGACGACAGCAACAGTTTTGTAAAATACCTTTTATTAAAAGTTCTCGCCGCCCGCGTCTCCTCGTAACTGTCTTATTCTGTCTATTTCCACTTCGCAAGAAAATTAAAAACTGTTTTGGAAAGGTGACGAAATACGCTTTCAAATTTTATCGTTAGAACTAAACGTATAATTTTTAAATTTTTAATGCAAACATAAAATTGTTAAAAATGTCTCATTTTACGTTTTTTCTGACCAAAATTACTGATAACGTAAAAAAAAAGCACCCAATTTATTAGAAAAATGTTTTATGAACTTTAATGTTTTCTCACTTTTTTGTTGTTTCGTATAAGAATAATTAGTAAAAGTTCTTACATAAATTTTGTTTATGGAACACTGGTTGTGTATTAAAATTTTTCTGGGGTTAAATTTTAGATTTGAATATAAAGCATGGTGTTTTCTCTTTCTAACACTAAGGGAACACTACATTTCTCACTGACAGTAAGGGAGACAACTATTTCAATGAGACCTATATAGCATAACAGATTTGCCTGACGGTTAACTTTGCTCGTGTTGATTAGATTTAAAAGTTAGTTCCTCCTTTGACCACCTCAAGATGTATGTTTTATTTATTTTATTATATTAGGTACGTCATATTTACCGTTTTGATTTCATCGTCAGGATTCGTCTTCATCCGGCGGCAGTGGTAGCGACAGTTCATCATCAGACGATGAGGACGGCAGTTCATCATCCGATGACAGCTCGGAGTCGGACAAAGAGAGACAGAGATATACGCCCTCTCCCCCCCCGCCGCCTGTCATCAGATCTAACGGTGTTTCTAATCATTTGAGGTAAAATAAAATATAATAAACATAAGCGATTAGCTATGAATATTCATATTTTTCCCATATTAAATTGCTTATTTTGAGATGCGTATTGACTACACAGCACCGGAACGTGTGGATTTTTTTAGCACAGAAAGGGAAAGGTTAACAACTGTTCAATCTATTAAAGACCTTGGTGTCTCTCTTGACAGCAAGCTTTCTTTTCGGGAACATATAAATGTGATTGTTAAGGGGATGTTACCGTAAGCGCAGCATAATTGCGGTTTTTGACGCAGTTTTTTATATATTTCCATATTGTTTATAAGAAAATAAAATTATGTTTTGAACAGATAATTTATTCTTCTAAACAATGAGAAAACAAAACGCTTTAAAATCTTTAAAACAATTGCGTAAAAAAATATTTACAGAACCTCTAAAAATAGCTTTAAGTTCGATTATATCCTTTAATTCTAAATGCAGAAGAATTTTAAATAAATACATTATCACCACGTCAATGTCGTCTAAACGATGAGAAAATAAAATTATTTTGAAAAGCATTAAAACAATGCTTAAATAAATAAAAACAGTTTTTTAATACTAAAGTATTGTTCCTTGTATCACCGCATTATATAAATCACAACGCAAGTTATTTATCTTCAGTAACCGAGGTGAGTTCGACGTGAGAGCACGTTTCATTTTACAAAAAATAAATACGTAAATGTGTAGGCACATGAGAAAAGAGATCACACTAAAGGCTAGTCGTTATGTTATTATGTATCATTTCTAGCCCAAGTTGACTTTTTTACTATAAATCTCGTTTTATGCAACACTTGGCCATCTGGCTGACTACCAGCGGCACAGAACATTAGAGAGTGCCCCTTCACTAGAATCGAATTCCTAGTTTTATTTATTCACGCCCTACTGTGCTTTTACATAAATTTCTAATTATACAGTTATATTAGTTGTAACAATAATTTATCTAATAAATTATGGTAAAATAAAATGAGTTTTTTATTAAGGAGTGGTATTCTCTTATATTTCAATAATTCAAGTGTTTGTGAAGAGTTCGTTTCATTACTGATACGGAATCCCCAAATAAATAGACAACATTCTCAAATTTATAATCCAGATTATGCCGTCGATTTATAGGTGTGGTAGTTAGTTTGGAAAAAAAAACAGGTTATAAACTTTTTTGGATTAACTAGGCAAGATCAAAATGGAGTTAGTGGATAACACTGTCACTAATAAAATCTCTTTTGATTAACACGATAGTTAAACTTTTTTGATATATTTCGACATCACGGATTTTTTTTAAACGTATCAAATGATTAGTTTGACAGAGCGCGTCGTTACTTCTAACATGTAGGTACGTGCATCATCTACAAATAAATACAAAAACCGACCTATATAATCCTTAAATCTTTTTTCCAGAGGTTACTAATTGTTTAGAATGGGCAACAAAGAAAAGAAGAACAGGTATTCCCTAGTAAGTAGGGCTGATGGTTTGTGAATAATGTTTATGTCTCTATTGTTTATATATCAATTGTTATTTGATTTGATATCTACCACCTCTCTCCATGGCTATAAATGTATTGTTTTGTAAATTTTTCGTTTTATATAATCTTTTGTTTTATATAATTTTTTTAATTCATATTTCTTTCTCACAAATTTAAATAACTTATTCCATATTATGCTGTCCCAGTTAAAGTCACAAGGAGGAAATCCATAATTGGTTTTATTTTACTATATAATACTTATGTACAAACTGATTAAATGTAAACTGTCGATTTCCCAAAAATGAATACGCTCTAATGGGCTTTTACAAAAACAAGTAATACAGTTGTGTTAGGTACATAGTACTATATAGTATATTATACTCTCGGGCACGTCACCATAACATATTATATTGCCGATTGAGTCGTACAAATCTGTACTCGAATTCGCCCGTGGGAAGAGCGATACGCTATTTAAATATATTAGATAAAAATTTCGACATATTGTTTTTGGCACTACATTCTCACTGTGAAAATGGTACTTTTACAATTAGTTAGATAAAATATCTGTAATGTTGTAAAATTTTTTGTACACAAATAAAATAAATAAAATTATATATAGTGTACAATAAATAATGTTTTATGATGAAGTAAATTAAAATTAATAGTGTGGATTATGGAAAGCAAAATATGTATCAAGAAAGATAGAAATATAAAAATAAAAGTGTATTCACTACGGAGTCGTGAATTCATACATCTAAGTAAAGTGATTAAAAATATATCGTTTTATAACTAATACGGTATCTTTAAACATGTCTAAAATATTCCCAAATATATTGCCAAAATGATGTAGTCTATTTAAAGGTGTATGAGCTTCATAGTTGGTTTTAAAATTGGCAAAGAAAACGGTAGCACTTTGCCTCAAATTTCTGGTCGGTACGTAAAATTTTATTTTGGCGAGAATTTCAGGGTTGTCAATGCAATTATTAATAATTTTATTTAATATTACAAGTTCAGAGATGATCCGCTTATCTGACAGCGTTATTGTTAAGTTGTTTCATCAAAAGGACATAGTTAATATATTGAATTGGAATATTCAGTTTAAAGTTAATAAATCTTAAAAATATGTGCTGTACCCTTTCTATATTGTCAGAAAGCGTTTTATACAATGGGTATCAAATAGGCGAATTGTAATCTACCTGGTTTCTTACTAAAGAAGTGTACAATGTTTTCAAACATTCAAGTGACTTGAAACCACTCGCTGTTCTGCATATGAAACCAAGCATTTTTATAGCTTTCTTTGTTATATCATTTACATGCAGAGTAAATGTTAACTTTTCATCAAATATAACCCCCAAGTCGCTGATCTGAGCGACTGATGTCAATAGTACATTATTTAAAGAGTATTCATAAGTAACATGACTTTGGATTTTATGAAAACGAATAACTCGGCACTTTTGAATATTAAGAAATAATTAGTTGATCACACACCAATGATACAATTTACAATTTATCCAAATTAGATTGCAAAATATGGCAATCCTCTATAGTACGTATCATTCTATATATTTTCAAATCATCAGCGAAGAGCAGAACTTGTACATCTTTAAATACACCAACAATGTCATTTATAAATAATAAAAACAGAGTTGGTCCGAGGTGAGATCCTTGGGAAACTTCACATATGGATTCGAAGATGTAAGATTCTACAGAATTTATTTTAACACAAAGCTTTCTTTTACTAAGATATCAGTTGATCCAGATCAATAAGGTTCCTTTAATGCCCAAAAGACTTAGTTTATACACAAGAATATGTCTCCTAACTATATCAAAAGCTTTGGAAAAATCAGTGTATATCGAATCCACCCGATGCTTGTGGATAAGGGAATCAGTTACATAATTTTCATAAATGATTAAGTGTTTCTATCTGTGATAAAGCCGTGCTGATTGGGAACGATTATATTATTGATTTGTATTGTAATGACATCTAGTAAATTATTATGTAAATTATTTTTACTATTCCTAACTGATAAAATAATAAATGATGGCCTTTATATAAAAAAAATGAATCTTATGCTTTTTACATTACATAATTATTTGTTTTATGTAACTTTTTGGCAAAAAATAATAATAAATATTGAAAATGACCGATATTTTTTTTATCTTGCCAATATATTCAGATATAATTATGATCAGATATTATGAAAATAAATACCGTATTGTTTTGACACCTGTCAATGAAGAACAAGTCGGTTACGAGTCATAAGGTACTGCTTACCGTCTAGCAGTGTAGTTGATAGTATCGATAATTTATCAAACAAGTTTGATAGAAATCTGATAATCTCATCTAAATCTCATAAAATCATGAGCTCCTTCTGCAATTCTTCTATCGAAATTTACCTAAAAAATGCATACTCAACTTAATAAACTTTATTTGAAAGACGCTCATTATTAAGCGTTTCATGTTCAAACCTTACTCATGGGTACCATCTAGTGGATTTCATCGCTGCTCTGACTTCGAACTAAGTTGACCACTGACCAGTGCACGTCGCCGCGTGTTCCCCGTTCCAACTAACTTCATTCCTCTCCGCCCCGAAATATTATTTCGGTTTTTGCAAATACCCCCTTAATAAATCTCTCAAACTACGAGGCGTATCCAGAAAGTAAGTGTACTGAATTTTTGTAGGTTACAATTTTTTTTATTGAAACATAAAAATTACATGGTTACCGTAGTACATATGTAAGCTATTTTTCGACATAGTCGCCGTTCCTCTCAATGCAGGTGGTGATGCGGGGTATCAACTTTTTGATGCCTTCCTCGAAGTAGTTTCCCGCCAACCCCTTCGTCCACTTCTCCACCTCCCCCTTTACCTCCTCGTCGGTTGAAAACCTTTTTCCACCCATGTACAGCTTCAGGGAGGTAAAGAGGTAAAAATCTGAAGGTGATAGGTTAGGGGAATGCGCGGGGTGGTTTAGGACATCCCATTTAAACGAAGCAAGCAGTTCCTTCGTTGCGTTGGCCGTGTGTGGTCTGGCATTGTCGTGCAGCAGGCTGACTCCCTTTGTCGGCATGCCTCTCCTCTTGTTTTGAATCGCCTTCCGCAATTTTTTTAGGGTCTCACAGTATCTTGCAGAGTTGATGGTCTCCCCTTGAGGCAGATATTCAATCAAAATTATGCCTTGACAGTCCCAAAACACGGATGCCATAATTTTCTTGGCTGAAATTGTGGTTTTGAACTTTTTGGCAGAGGGTGAAGAGGTGAGAACCATTTTTAAACTCGCGATACCACTTGTACATACTCGTACGATTCATAGCTTTATCACCATATGCAGTTTTCACCAAATTATAAACCTCAAACGGAGGTTTTCCCTTCCAAACGAGATAACGGATGACGCCGCGTATTTCGCACTTGGCGGGAGATTGGATTGACATTTTTCACGAAACGTGTTGTCGCATCGACACTTCTCAACGTACTGACCTTGAACCGGTCTCGCTGCGGAGGGGAAGAGTCAGGCTATACGTAAGTGTAGCCAACATGACGAAAATAAAATTCATTCGGTCGTGAGAGCCTCAGTACACTTACTTTCTGGATACGCCTCGTACTTGGCTTCATAACTAGAATCACTTCCGACTTCAAAAATATAAAAACCCTTAGAACTCTTTACTGCTCCTTGGTTCGCCCCCAACTTGAATATGCTTGTGTTATATTGTCTCCTTTTTATGCTGTCCATATTCGTCATATTGAGTCCGTTCAACATCGATTCCTAAAAGGGATTGCTAGGATTAGAAAGAAATTGAACAAATTCTAAACCTTTCTCCTTTAGAAGACCGTCGGAAAAAATCTGATCTCATTTTTTTCTTTAAAATTATCAAAAATTTGATTGACTCACCTACATTACTGGAACTCATCACATTCAATATACCTTCTCGTAGACTCAGAAATAAAGAACTGCTCTTCCTCAATCAACACTCGACTAATTATGCTTATAATTCACCATTGTCCAGAATATGTACAATGGTCAACTCACGTCAAGACCTTGATTTTTTTGGTATAAGTCAGAATGTTTTTTGTCGCTCACTATGCAATTGAGGATATTTTGTATCACTTTAGTTTTAGCAAGGTAATTAATAAATAAATAATAACATTGTTCAGGAATCAGGTTAATCTCATATTTTTGTATTCCAGCATGTCCGAGGACTGGTCTGATCGCTCCTCCGCCTCGGAGGGGGAAAGAGAGGCGCAGGCGAGGGGTGATGGTAGAGACGACTTGGCGCGCCTCGACTCGCCGCCGCGCTCCCCGAGCTCCGCCTCGTCAGAGTGTCCCGATAAGCCCTTCCAGTGCCATACCTGCAAGAAGTGGTTTAGCACCACCGTCACACTGAGGTGAGAACCCCTCCATCATGTTGTGAACGGGTCTTGAGAAATAGTAACGCCTTCTTCACGGCAAAACACTTTATTTTAACTAATAATTAAAAAAAGTTATTAGAACTTTATAATATGTGATTTGAGTGCAGTGTTTTAAAAGTGAATATTCGGAAATTTTGCTCAAAAATATTCGACATTCGAAACGAACGTCGATCGTTATATGCACCACAGATGTTTTCAACGGAATTCTCGGAAACTTTGAAGGCCCTGGCAAGTGTTTTGCAGTGTTTTAAAAGTGAATATTCGGAAATTTTGCTCCAAAATATTTGACATTCGAAACGAACGTCGATCGGTAAATGCACCACAGATATTTACAACGGAATTCTCGGAAACTCTGAAGGCCCTGGCAAGTGTTTTGCTGAGCCCAGGGTAATTTATTATCCCGACCTTCGCTTTATATTGCGGGAAAAATGCACCACTTCAACAATCACCAGGAACAGGATTACATGGAGATGAATGTTGGACTTGCCGAAGAGTCACAGCAGTGCTGCAAGGGTCTCTTATCTGTGTGAGGTTTATTAGTAGCAGACACATACCTGGACGGATGACGAACCTCGTGCTAGCACTGTTGGTGGATGTGGTGGAATCTCTCGCTGCAGCAGCTGGTCCAGTTTCTTCACCACCTAGGATTCTTGCTGCAGATTCTCCATCTTCTATCTTCATGTCACCTGTGCCTGTACTTCATTTTACTTAATTTAACTTCACTTTATTTTTGTAATATTTATATTTTTTGTAATACCTGCATCAACTGTCAAGCGCCCCTGAGGTGATATCTCACAAAAGCGGCGCTATACAAATTGTCCAATAAATAAATAAATAAATAGAGACATTACTTGGATAACTCTAGAAGCTATTAGCACCAGAGTCATCTATGCTGTGTGGCTCTTACATCACACATGACGGCCGGCATAGTCCAGTGGTAACGCATTGGACTGCCATTCCGAAGGTCGCGGGTTCGAACCCGGCGTGCGCAAATAAATTTTATTTGATTAATTTGTGTTATTTCACAATTAATTAATTAAAATAATATATAGTATATTTGCGGCACGTTCCAGAGTGGAAGATACTACCAGTATCGCCCTGGTGTAAGACCACCATTCAGAATTGAAACGTTGCTCCAAATGGCTTTAGCCGTGTTTAGTGACTAGATCTGAATAGCCAGGTACTTCCCTACCTTCCTCTTTCCCTTCCCCACTTACCTTCAGCCTCACAACATCCCCCAATTGGGGATGCCATAGTCTCACTGGCTCCAGACGGGAGCAGTTGGGACTCTTGTGAGGTATTCACTATAAAAAAAAAACATATGTGAACTAACTAACAGTTATAGTTCATCACTATTATTTCCTATATCATTCAGATATTCTTCTGTGTCATGTATCACTTATGTAAAAGTCTTTTAAGGCATTTAAATAAATAACATAACCTCACTTATTGATTTCAGGATTCACAAGCGCAGTCACGTGGCGAAACCCTCGGGCGGCAGTGGCAGCGGGGGCGGGCGGGCCTCGCGCCGCTACGAGTGCGACTGCTGTGAGGCTACCTTCACCAGACGCGAGCGCCTCGAGCAGCACCGGTAACAAACATCACCGATCAATTCCCAAAGCTAATTAATCAATCAATCAATCCCCTATCTAATGAATCAATCATTCAATCCCCTATCTGATGAATCAGTAATTTGATCACTGTCTCGCGAATCAATCATTCAATCCTCTAATGAATTCACAAATCAATCATTCATTCAAACACTAAACCAATCAATGAATTTATTATGTATTCGATTCAATAATAATCAATCCTTCGTGTAATTCTCCAATCACTCATTCAATCACATATCTAATCATTTTCATATTTCATTAATTCCCCTATTTAATTATTCATGCATTAAAATATATTTTTTAATAATTCATTCATACATTCAATTTTATTATTTTCTTATCGGATCTACAATTCGTTTAAAAAAATCGTTTTATCAGTTCATCCAATACTCAATCATTAAAAAAAAAATCCTGTTAAAACCCTTAACTCTGTGCAGATCCTAGCGGGTCCGTTTGATAGATTCTTCTATCATAACAAACGCATTGCAATATTTAGTGCACAGGCGTCAGGTAGATATGCTGTCCCTGTTCTACCGGTATCTCAATGGAAGATGCTCCCGTAACTAGCGCCATCGAACCCTTCGGCACCGGTATATAGTCAGGAAACACAAATGCACGCCCAACATATGTACACGGTTGACATTTGTCTCATGAGAACAGGTCGCTTCTACGACTCGTTCTTGAGTTTAACAGCTCGGATTGTGTGTTTCCTCTCTCCTACAACATGGGTCTCTTAAAGAACAACGGAAATCATTTTCTTCAGGTCCTCCTATATGGATATAATGTTAAAAAAATAATATTAAATCCTCCACTCGTTAATTAAATCAGTAAATCCCCAGTAATTCTATCAATCAATCAATCGGTACAGATAATACAGAGTAGGCCCCAAGCCTTCAATAATGCTCATCTTAGTTTTTTCCAATGCTGCTGATGTTCGATTGGCTGTTTGTTTGCAAGTTTCAGCGCCCTTGAGGTGATCAGCGCCCTTGAGGTGATTTCTCACGAAAACGGCGCTATATAAATTAGCCAAATATTATTAAGTCACAAAATTCTGTTAATGTTCTGTCATTGATTGCCAATGTGTTGATGGGGTTAAATCTAGGACGAGAAGAAAGCAAATCATCCTTATATAATGAGCGTAAATTCTTTTTCTAATGCTGCCAATGTTTGGTTGGTTATTTGTTTGCAGATCGGAGCGGCACCGCGGCACCCTAACGGAGCGCTGCGAAGTGTGCGGACGAGGCTTTGAGGACGAGGAGCAGCAGAAGAGGCACTTTGCCACGCACACGCCTGACGAGAGAGCCGGTATACTATCAATTCATTCATTCATCAGTTCATTCATGCATTCATACATTATTTCTTTTATTAATTAATTCATTCATTACTTTAATCATTCATTACTTTAATTATTCATTACTTTAATCATTCATTACTTAAATCATTCATTACTTTAATCATTAATTATTTTAATCATTCATTAATTTCATCAGTTCATTCATGCATTCATTCATTATTTCATGCATTCATCAGTCAATTCATTAATTTCATCACATTCTTTAATTATTTAATTCATTCATCAGTTAATTCTTGCATTCATACATTTTTTCATTAATTAATTAATTCATTCATTACTTTGATCATTCGTTAATTTCATCAGTTAATTCATTTTTTCATTAATTAATTTATTTATTCATCACTTTAATCATTCATTATTTCATTAATGAAATAATTCATTCATTATTTCATTAATTAATTCAATACTTTAATTATTCGTTATTTCACTAATTACTTTAATCATTCATTCTTTAATTAATTAATTAATTTGTTCATTCTTTATTATTACCCCACACAGGAGGCTAATTTAAGGAGAATTATTTCCCTCAGGGCTTATCTTATCTTTGGGGATGCTGTGTGGAGGGTCTTTTTAAGGAAAGCAAGTTCTGGAAAAGAAAAAGGTATATGTAGAAATCCAGTGTGTCCAGAAGTGAAGGACGTTTCAATTCATCCCTCCCACTGCAGTGCAAGGACACGGGTCGAAAGAGTCCTACTGGAGATGTAAAAAGATCTCTCTCAACCAGTCTCCCGAAAGCCGTCACCCGGACGCGTCTGCCGCCCAGACCTAGATCCTACAATCCTCACCCCGTGAAGTCACCGGTCCTAGCAAACCGCTTGGGGTGACCCATGGCAGAGGTGTCAGTTACCCAATACAGTATAGAATAAAATGAATTTTGGGGTTTTTGAATTTCCAGGGCGCTGCGCGGAATGCGGCGAGATCTACTCCAGCTGGGAGCAGCTGCGGCGACATCGCGCCGCGCACGCTCCCCCCGCGCCGCACGCCTGCCCACTCTGCCGCAAGGCCTTCACCTATTCACACTCGCTGTCCAGGTGAGTCCTGTCACTAGATAATATAAACAAGGAAGATGAGCCATGAATACACAGTCAAATAGTTTTCTCAGTGAATACCGTCTATATTAGAGCATGTTCAGCATTTGTACACGGTTGTCATTTGTCATGTCAATAATATAAACTGTTCAATACGCATACATATACACACAAACCTGTATACTACACACCTCACCCGGTAATTATTAAATTTTTGTATTGTGATCGCAATAGGCGAATCAAGAGTTGACTGTAAAATATTAATTGTGAACTTTGAAGTTGACACAATTATGGTTGGAGATGGTGAACATGGAGTAAGGAAGGAATCAGACTTACCCCTTTGATGTTCTTCAAAGATGTTGATGGTTGGTTTCACTCACAAGCTTCCACAACATCCTGGTTGGATACGAAACACACTGAGGTAACCGAATATGTTCACTGCACAGGCCTTCTACCCTGAGTTGATATCAATAACAGCACTGACCACAAATAGATGTTCATCAAACAGGCTCCATCAATAAACTGGTTTTACAGTCACTTTTACTGTAGTAAAATGTCACACAAACACGTGGGTATAGTCAGATAATGATAGGTACTTGTAGGTAAAAATGGGATGAGAAAATGCAAGGACAATGTTAAAGGAAGATTAATAGTTCAACATGTATCATTATACATACTAGTTGAAAGCACGAAATTATGCTCTGTAATTTGCCACTATTCATATGTAAAATTCAGTAATAATTGTGCAAAATCACCTCAAGGGCGCTGTACAAGTATATAATACATTTCTACTATGTTATTACTAACTATATTTGGAGATGATATACAGTACCATACTAACCTGGTAGGTCACTTGAGATTAACACTTAATTAACATTCAATCAGGTAAGTTTTTAGATTCTCACGGCCAAAAGCATTTTTGTTGTTTGTTTTTGGGGTGTTATGCCGTGTTGCGCTAACTCCTTCTTTAGCCGACGTTTCGGACAGCGTTGCAGTGTCCATCATCAGGGCAGATCCGGTAGATCCGAAGATGTGACATCTTCGGATCTACCGGATCTGCCCTGATGATGGACACTGCAACGCTGTCCGAAACGTCGGCTAAAGAAGGAGTTAGCGCAACACGGCATAACACCCCAAAAACAAACAACAAAAACATTCAATCAACTAATTGTTTATTAGCGAAATTTAGATACAGGATTTAGGACATAATTGGATATAACTGGACTTTCTCTCAGGAATGGTATATTTAATTTAAGGGTACGACAGCTTAAAAAGGTAAGTTTTTAGTTTAGACCTGAATTCTGTTGGACTTGTTATGGATCTTAGTTCCGGAGGGAGTTTATTCCAAGCCTTCGGCCCAGATACTCCGAAAGCGCGATCACCAAACTTAGTATTTGGCTTGCGCATAGGTTCTATCAGTCTGCCTACAGCTGCCGATGTTGCTGATCTAAGCGTTGACTGCCTCAGACCAGTGTTTTCCGGGACGCATAGTACAGAGATGTAGGGTGGGGCCATTTCATTGATGGATTTAAACACCATCCAGCACAATTTGTACCGGATTCTTTCAGGGCACTTGAGCCAGTGAAGGTTACGAAGGTGTTCTGAAATGTGCGACTATTTGTGCGAAGTTGTCCGGTTTTTGGGGTGGTGTACAGTAGAACCCCGTTAATTCGAACCCCGATAATTCGAAAAAACGCGTAATTCGAAATTTTCGCCAAAAAAATTTCCGCTGAAAAATTTTTTCATACAAAAATTTTTTTAATTCGAAATTCGTTAATTCGTAATTCGAAATTTATTTTTATCCGCGCACGAAAATTTGTTCGTGTAATTCGAAAAAATTTGATTTTTGCGAAAATAAATCATAATATTTCGTAAATCTGAATCTAAAAGTCAGCCGTGGCGGTAAAACGCCGAAAAATGTATTTTTACGTGGTTATACATCGTCCTAATTAGTATTTATTATTTTGTAAATCTGAATCGATTTACACTGGAATGTCGTACTTTTTCAAATTTATTTCGAATATTTGAGTTTGAAGGGCCGAGAAAATACGTTTTACGCAGATATATGTCGTAGTTTTACGAGTTTACACCAAATATCTGAATTTAAAGGGTCGGCCGCGACGAAACTCGGCCGCGAAATTTCGATTTACGCGTAAATATATCGTATTTTTAAGAATTTCTTTCGAATATCTGAATTTTAAAGGGCCCGCCGCGACTGAAATCGGCCACGAAATCTCGATTTACGCGTAAATATATCGTATTTTTACGAATTTATTTCGAATATCTGAATTTTAAAGGGCCCGCTGCGACCGAAATCGGACGCGAAATTTCAATTTACGCGGAAATATATCGTATTTTTACTAACTTTACTTCGAATATCCGAGTTAAAAAATACGGCGCGACGGAAATCGGCCGAAAAATTTCGATTCACGCCGAAATATGACATATTTTTACGAATTTACTTCAAATATCTGAACTTAAAAGGCCGGCCGCGACGAAAAACTGCCGATAAAATTCGATTTACGCGGAAATATATCATAATTTTACGAATTTACATCAAATATCTGAATTTAAAGGGTCGGCCGCGACGGAAATCGGCCGCGCATTTTCGATTTACACGGAAATATATCGTATTTTTGCGAATTTATTTCGAATATCTGAATTTAAAGAGCCGGCCGCGACGGAATATGGACGCGAATTCTCATTTTACGCGGAAATATATCGTATTTTTACGAATTTAAATTCGGATATTTGAAATAAAGGGCAGGCCGCGACGGAATATTACCGCGAAATCTGGATTTACGCGGAAATATATCGTATTTTTACGAATATCTCAATTTAAAGGGTAGGCCGCGACCGAAATCGGCAGCGAAATCTCGATTTACGCGTAAATATGTAGCATTTTTACGAATTTATTGCGAATATCTGAATTTAAAGGGCTCGCCGCTACGGTAATCGGCCGCGAAAATAAAGAAATAATTGGTATTAATACGAATTTACAACTGAAATTCCACCCGGAGTTGAAGAGGCGGCCGAGAAAATCGATTTTCGGCGTTTTTTTTTTTTTTTTTTTTCATAAAATTTCGAATTACGTGGGAATTTGTTAATTCGAAATTTGATTTTTGATGTCCCGTGGATTTCGAATTAACGAGGTTCTACTGTACCACCGAGAGATAATTTTATATAAATTTTTGGTATTTTGTTTTTTCAGACACCTTTCCAATCACTCGAAGGCAGTTTACAAGTGCGTCGTATGCAAGACATCCTTCAATGATGCAAATTCCCTCGCGTCGCATCTCAACAGTCACCTGGACCGCTACCGGCAGCTCAAGACTTCTTAGTAGAGGTCGGACAGCATCCATACTTTGCCCCCATCGAGGCATTCTTCAATACATCGTCTAATCGCGCTCCGTCTGTGCGAACAGTATGATTTAGGAAGGTGATTTGAGTTGGTACTGCTAGTGTCGTCCTGCAGATTCTGAAATGAAACGTTGCTGGATGTAGACGTTTTTAGTGACTTAGTCCCGCATGTTCTGGGTGGTCGGGAACGTTCTTGTAAAATAAAAGTTAATTGTGAAAAGTAATTTTGTAGATTGCAACTTATTTATGTAGTATCGGAAAACACAAATTTGTTGATTTCAGACATTTGTTTTTAAAATATATACTGTCATTTTTAAGCATTATTATGTTTGCAAAGCATTTTGAGATAGGTATGCATATTATGTTTGTAAATCATTTTTTTTAACCGTTATTTTCAAGCATTTGTAAATAACATTTTTATGTTGTCATTTTGAGACATGCATGCAAATTATATTTATGTCCCTAAATATTATGTTTGAAGGTTATTTATCTCAAATGAACTGTCATATACAAGCATAGTGAGTTGTAAAATATTTTTAATTTCTTTGAAATTTATATTTAATATGTTTGAAAAGCAATTTCAAATGTATAATTTTACAGACGTGATGTAATCTTTATTTAGTTTATCTGTCATTTTCTAGCATATTCCAAGCATACTTCGTTTTGAAAGAATTTTACACTTTAAATGGCGTGTCGTATTTAAGGATAATGTGCGTTTAAAGCATTTTAAACTTAAAAATGGCCTGTCATATTCAAGCACACTGTGGTTTTAAAGCATTTTAAACTAAGTGACCTGTCATATTCAGGCATAATGTGGGTTTAAAACTTTTTAAATTAAAAAAATTACTGTTATTTTAGCATATTTTAAACTTTAAAATGACCTGTCATATTCAAGCACACTGTGTGTTTAAAGCATTTTAAGCATGATAACATATTCATATTCAAGCATACCGTGGGTTTAGAGCATTTTTAACTTTAATGACCTGTCGTTTCGAAGCATACTGCGCGTTTAAAGCATTCTTGACTCAAATTACCGGTCATATTAGCGTGTCTTCGATTATTTGACGATGTTTTAAAGTGCTACATCATATACGCCGTGCTTCAAGGTGGTACCCTCAAACTTCAGGAGGTGATTAGGAACAAGATAACAGTAGCCAATCAGTCGTTAGGTTACAGTCGGTCAAACAGATTTTGCATTTAGTTAGCCAGTAACGGTCTGAATGTTTATGCAGAAATCATCCGACCCACAAACTGGCAAGACAAGAGAATTTGCCGAATTAAAAAAAAAAAAAAAAATGAAATAGGTGTAAGAAATTAGATTTTTAAAAAAAATCTGGTTATACAAAGGAGAGGGTCTGTGGTGGGCGGTGTGGATTTGATTTTTATACAAATCTACAGTTTTATTCCGTAATTGATGAAACTTTTCAAGCGATCCACTTGGGGTGACCTGTGGCAGTGGTGTTGGTTATCCAATAAATAGTTTCACAATTTGAGAGGCGCTTGTGCGTACCGCCGCCCCGGGAACCATTGATAAGTCACCCTAATGGTTCCCTACGTTAGGTGACTGGCAGGAGTACGTGGTGTGAGGTTTGTCCGGGTCTTATCGGCGAATGTGTCCGCCTACCAACTGCGTGACAGTTGAGGTAGACCTTTTGACATCTCCAACGGGACTTTCTCGACCCATCGCCTATCACCGCAGTGGGAGGGATGCATTCATACGTCCGTCACTCCTGCACGCACTGACCCCCCAGATTCCCACCCTCATACCCTTTTCCTTCTCTGAACTTCTTCCTCTTCCTTTCCAAAAAATACCCTCCAGGGCCTGAGAGAGATCATTTTGCTCAAAGCCGCCTCCAGTGTGTCCCCTTTTCTCACACCTTAAAACATAATTTTGATATTTCTTGATGAAATTTTGCACACTCGAGGTTTAAAACAAAAGAAAGGTGAGAATTTTGCTATTTTGTCAGTAAAGTTACAATTGATAGAAAAAAAAAATTGTTTTCAAAGCTTTTGTATGGCTTATTCGGCGATCCTTTTTTCTCTTCTATTTCAAAGTCGAACACATCCTCTAAACGACGATTATGAAAATAATTTCTATTCATAAATGCTGAAAACTTTCTAAATGTCCTTAGTAAACGAATATATCCACTCGAGCGATTTTTGGCGTATTATGGCAAGTTTGCAAAACGTTTTGAGCGATCGCTTACCATAATGTGCCAAATTTATATAACTTAAAAATATGGGATATTAATATTTTTTAAATAATATCGCTCAAGTGGATATCATTATCAATAATGATTCATCAAAAATACAATTTTTGTGCAGATTGTGGGTAGTATGGTTTCTGCGTAACATGGTTCAATTTACCGAAAATAAATTTTAATGTGTTCGTTTGGGACTTGTATACATATTATTGTATATTTTCTTAGATTTTAGGTTCGCGGTATCATTCTGAAATACTGTGTTTACATTTTTAGTGGAGCGCAATCGTTCTGTTTATGGTAGGAGTTTAACGCATGTATTTATCGCAAATAGAGTTGAGGCAAACGTAGTACTCGTACAGAATAGTCTCACTCCTGTCCCTCTCTTCGGGTCTGGTTGCCAAACACGGCTAAAGCCATTTCGAGCGTAGCTTTCACAGTCGGAAAACATGCCAAACGCTCGCCCAACATTTGCACACAGTGTTTCTACGACTTGTTTTTGAGTCCAACAGAGCTCGGCTATGTAACAATTTTTTGGCCTCTGTGTTTCTTCCCTCCTACCAAAAGACCCTCACAGCATCCTCAAATATAACATAGGCCCTGAGGGAAATTATTTTCTTCAAGGCCTCCTGTGCTGAGTTAATGTCAAAGTCAAGTACGTCTCTTGTACGTAAACTGATTGTATCTTTTTCGCTGGTAAGCAAAAAATAGGCTATTTCTCAATAACGTTTGTGCAAGGACAACATTGTGGGTTGTATATAAATAATATGCACTAATACACACCTGGACGCTAAAAATGAGCGAGATGGGTAAATTATAACACATTTGTGTCTAGCTAAATTGCGTAAAAAAAAAAATTAAATTTTGGAAACATATTTCGGAAAGTTAGACTTCACGCCACTAATCTATCAATTTGGATGTCTATGGGTAGACTCATATAATGCAGTATCACAGATGTGGAGATCTATTATTATCCCTTCAGGTTTTTAAATATTTTACAAGTCCCAACGACACGGTGAAATTTCATGGTACGTATTTCGGAATGTATGCGTGGTATCTAAAATGTACCACGTATTTCTTATTTTTGAAGTTGTTGTAAAAGAAATACCATTTTAGAAAATTATCTTTGAAATGTTTGCATTTGAAACATTGACATTTCTAAAAAATAACGTTTTAATATCAATCATTTTCAAGTCCACAATTTTGAATGAATTCAATATTTAAAAAGTACATTCCTTTTGTTTAGGGAATTAGTAAGAAAACTGTTGCTCCTTTTTTTATGCCGTTCATATAATAAAAAAATATAAACAATTTTTAATGAAAAAATCCCGCCAGTTTGTAATCATGCACTTTGACAATTTTTAGGATTTAATCAATGTAACAATGTATAAATATTTGAGACAAACTGAGAAGTATAATTATTTATCTTTCCAACGATGAACAAATCACATATCTACGCAATATAGAAAAAAAGATAAAAATACTTTTATAATGTATGGACGCTTCGGTCAGATATGTCTTTCAGAGCCTCTAATGGAATGTGATGTTTGTGGCTAGTAATGTCCTTCAAAGTCTCTAATGGAATGCGATGTTTGTGGCTAGTAATGTCCTTCAGAGCCTCTAATGGAATGTGATGTTTGTGGCTAGTAATGTCCTTCAGAGCCTCTAATGGAATGTGATGTTTGTGGCTAGTAATGTCCTTCAGAGCCTCTAATGGAATGTGATGTTTGTGGCTAGTAATGTCCTTCAAAGTCTCTAATGGAATGCGATGTTTGTGGCTAGTAATGTCCTTCAGAGCCTCTAATGGAATGTGATGTTTGTGGCTAGTAATGTCTTTCAGAGCCTCTTATGGAATGTGATGTTTGTGGCTAGTAATGTCCTTCAAAGCCTCTAATTGAATGTGATGTTTGTGGCTAGTAATGTCCTTCAGAAATGGAATGTGATGTTTGTGGCTAGTAATGTCCTTCAGAGCCTCTAATGGAATGCGATGTTTGTGGCTAGTAATGTCCTTCAGAGCCTCTAATGGAATGTGATGTTTGTGGCTAGTAATGTCCTTCAGAGCCTCTAATGGAATGTGATGTTTGTGGCTAGTAATGTCCTTCAGAGCCTCTAATGGAATGTGATGTTTGTGGCTAGTAATGTCCTTCAAAGTCTCTAATGGAATGCGATGTTTGTGGCTAGTAATGTCCTTCAGAGCCTCTAATGGAATGTGATGTTTGTGGCTAGTAATGTCCTTCAGAGCCTCTAATGGAATGAGATGTTTGTGGCTAGTAATGTCCTTCAGAGCCTCTAATGGAATGTGACGTTTGTGGCCAGTGATGTCCTTCCGAAGCCTGAAAGGTTAAGAATACATTGCTGATGTAAGAGTGGCGAACAAGATTAAGAAAGTTAGTCCTTAAAAAAGTTCCGACTAATTTTTATTTTAATTATGTTTACAACAATTAATTAAAACATGTTTTTTTATTATATAAATATTTTTTTACTAGCACTATTTTATTTTTGGGGATTTTTAAAATAGAGCACACTGTACTATGTTGGGTGTATACAGGCCGTTCCAAAACTTTTGTTTAGTACTACATAAATAATTCAATTTAGCACTTGATTTTTGGGACGGCCTGTATGACCAAAAATGACCTGCATTTTGACAATTTTCAAAAAACATAAAAAAATTATTGTACATGATTGGCGCCATTTTGTTGGTTCTCTTTTTTACCCCTGTTAAACGTCTATTCTCGGCCGGTATCAGCTTTTGATCGAATTGCGATCAGCTGTGAAATGATGTGTAAACGGTGTGAAGCATAACGCTCATGCTGTTATCCTTGACGGCTGATTAAAATTTGATCAAACGCCTAAACGGGCCGAGAACAGGCATTTAACGGGTACCTATGATCGGCTACGACGAATGATAACACCGAGACCGGCAAACCGTTCAAATTTAAAAATGGCGTCAATCACTTTGATATAAATAAATTAAATTTGTCAAAATGTCGCAATTTTTTAAAAATCAATAATTCTTAATATCCCTTTGCAATTTTTAATGAACACAAAATACTAGTTTTTGTAATACAAATAATACTTGTAAATATAAATAATAATCATTTTATTAAATAAATTTACCCACACATTATATGAAGGGAAACCTTTTCTCATATAAAATATGTTTCCACTTTTATGCGTTTATAATATATATTATTATATTTTTCCATCAATAAACCATGTAACTATATAAACTTGTAATTTGGTCACACATTCCTTGCTTTATTCACAGTCATACATGATTCCAAACCTTCTATATCCTGTGTATTCCCCGTGTATGTAATAAATTTTCACCGCAGTGACAGATCAACCACCATTTGGAATCAAAACTGTAATTTCCTTGAAATTAGTGTACTAGCTCACCCATAGATTTCATATCATTGAAGATGAAGATAATGCTAACAAATTTAAGCGAAACATGAAGCAGAACAAGACACAGTAACAGTTAACTAGATGGGTGTAATTTTCAAAGTTATTCCAATAAAAATTGAACATTCATTTATACTTTTAGAAAAAGTCAACAGGTGTCTCATATAAATAAAAATCGGATACGTTTATCCGAGACACTATCTATACTAGATACTTTGAAAATATGGGGAAAATTAGTTAATTCTGAATTTGACAAAAATGACGTATAATAATTAGGTACCGGTGGTCAAGTGGATAAAGACGTTATCCCGGTAAGACAGAGATCGTGGGTTCGATTCCCAGTTGAGACCGTTTTATTCTGGTTTAGATTTGTTAATATTGTCTTCAATGAATATTTGCATTCACAATTATTGATTTTAAAAACGGCACACACTGTTCCAACTGACTACAACGTCATTTTGACATAGAAACCGCTAATATCTGGTAAGACGGCTGTCACCAAATTATAAATCGTTATCATAATTTTGTGAAAACCGACATTCAAGAAAAATTTCGCCATTTGAATATTTTCGATCAATTTCACCGGAAGTAAGGAAAAATTGACCTCAGAATTGGCACACGCACACATTTATTCTATTAGGTCATCTATTCATTGGCTACCATACAATAAAGAAGAAAACTACCTTTCATACAAATTTGAATATAAACAAATGTCACCACTGACTTAGTACTTTTTGATTCTAGAGCATATAGCACGCGGTCTGCCTCTCTTACAATTGTTTATTGCCAACTCATTTGAATTTCGTAAACATTGTGAAACACAGTTTTGTATGTTAATATAGGCCCAGATTATGCTCATATTATTGAAAAATGGTTTCTTATGTTTTATTTATTCCATACTGACTATAGATCAGTGGTGGCACGTGACTTTTGAGTGTACTACAGTGCTGATATTACAAAAATTGGCATTATTGATGTTGTTTTAGCTGAAAATGTTTTTTTTTTTTTTCAATAATTCAATTTTTGTATGAAGATTTTCCAGTTTGTCACGGATTTCCTGAAAATCTTCATACAAAAAAAATAATAAAAAATCGTTTTCAGCTACAAAAACATCAATAGTGACATTTTTTGTAATATTTGCACTCTAGTAAACCCAAAAGTCACGAAACTAGTGGTACAAACGGGAAAGTAGTGAATCTACCTCAGGCACTCAGTTTTTATCTTTTTGCTTGAAATAAATAATATCTTATTGCACGGCAAACACGGCAAATTTTTTATTAATCAAGATGTGTGAAAATCACAGTAAACAGTGTTGTTTGTTGAACAGAGCACGTTTCAAAGTCTTCACTCACATTTTGATCAAACGCTGAAATGCACCGAGAATCCGCATTTAACGGAGACCGTTATAATATAATGTTTGTAATACATCCGCATAAGACTTCGATTTTGGATATATTATTGTTACAAAGCATGTTCTTACATTTTTATATGAATTTTTTTGTTTTTTGTAAAATAGAAAAATGATGTTGTATAACTTTAGGTGAAAATTTTATGAATTAAATCATATTCTATCAAAATTATGTTTTTTTGTTATTGATTTTAAATTTAATTAAATACATATAATTCAATTTAGGATGCGGGTAAGGGTACCTCCGCCCCGGGAACCATTCAATAATCAACACCTCCCGGCTAGCTCAGTCGGTAGAGCATGAGACTCTTAATCTCAGGGTCGTGGGTTCGAGCCCCACGTTGGGCGCCATTCTAACAATCTGAAATAATAATTCAAATAAGCCACGTTTGGGCCGCCATTGTCTCAGCTAAAAGGGAACCAACATCGGGTATTGCTAAGATTGTAAGAATAAAAGAGAAAAGAATTCCAAATTACATTTATTCCAACATCTTAAAGAGCAAGAGATCTCTAGTTAACAACAATATTAGTTACATCTCAGGTGTGAGCGTCAATACGAAGTACTGAGCGCACGGACGGAATTTAAATTAAATTGAAGTGTGACATTTTGTGTGATGACATAAAATATCTGACCTGATTAACGAGTGAAGGGCGCCAAACAACACTTAAAGCATTGTTAAATTTAGAAAACGGTGCAATCCGATGAATTAATTAATTAATTCTACAAGCTGATGGCGTCATCGCTTGCCCGTAAGAGTGCGACTGGAGTGCTCGCTCGTATCTCCCTCAAGACGTGTCTACCCCAGCTGGCTGCCCGATTAGTACTGAACTCGCCGCTCACGAAATTCTGTCTCGAGCTCCCTTCTAGAAGGCGCCATAAAGCATGCGTCACATAAACAACTGAGAGGTCTTGTCAGTTGTTAGGAAATTAGTGGCAGGGCAATATTGAACTGCTACAAGGTCACCCCAAATAGCGAGATAGGTGAGGTTTGTCCAGGGTGACATCTCCGGCCGGACTCGCCTTGCGCCGCAGTGGGAGGGATGGATTCATACGCCCGTCACTCCTGGACACACTGATCCCTAGATTCCTACTCACCCTGTATACCTTTTTCCTAAGATATATTATATTTGTTAAGTTAGTTAACCGTTAAAGCTAATTTGTTGGGTTTTAGGAACAAACAGATATTACCCGTAGTCATTTGTTAGTTTTTTGAACAGCTCATATGTTCTCATAGAAATCGTTGTGTCCCCCTCACTGTCATAGTTAGGAATATGAACTAAACGATGTTAAAAAGAGAAAACACCATGCTTTATATTCAAATAAATAATTTTTTTCTTACTTATATTATACAGGGTGTATCGGCACGTACCCGACAAACTTTAACCAACTATTCCTTATGATGTTCATTTTAAAATGTTATGGGCACTTTGCTGTTCTGTAACATTTTTTTTTAATAAAAAAATTTACTATTCATATTTTCACCACAAGTCACCAATGTTTTATCCTTTGTAAAAGTTTGAAAACCCAACTGGCAATATTTTATTCGAGTTTCGTTGAATAATGTTCGTACGTACCTACATTGGCGCGCTTTTAAAATCACAACGAAATGGCATGACACCATTCGTCTTATTTTTAAATATTATTATTTAGTGTGTATGAAAGAGCGAGGACGCTTTTTGACACACTTGCTAATAACAGCTGTTGAACACGAGAAACAATGCCAATGACAGTGACGGAGTGTGGATTTTTTTTCTTTCTTGTTATTAATTGAAAAAAAAAATGTCACCGGACAGCAAAGTGCATTTAATATTTTTTACTCCAAATGTGATAAGAAATAGCTGGTTAAATTTTGTCGGGTACGTGCCGATAGGTGACCGGATAAATCAAAATGATAATTCATCACATCTTTAAAAAGTTATAGTATAAAGTCATGGAAAGTGATGAAACAAAATCTTTATTAACTGGGTTAAGTAGGTTAGGTTAGGTTTAAATTATTTTTTTTCATCATTTCTAATGACTATATCACTTATTAAAAGTGTGTTGAATTGTTACTGTGTTGAGTTGTGTGTTGATCATGGAACCGTGCTGATACACCCTGTATAGATGTAATATGAGGAAAAACATACCTAAAACAGCACCGTCTGATCAATGTAAAAACAAAATGCGTTATTGTATCTCTATCTCCACACAGACTGAGCCACAGCAACGCGTTGTTTATAAAAAATTCACAAAATTGCAGTCATGTTTGTTTTTGTTTCATAAAAGTGTACATTTTAATTATCCTGTGGTTAACTTCTAGATTTGAATATAAAGCTCTGTGTTTTCTCTTTTTAACAGCGTTTAGATCATACTTCTCACCATGACGGTAAGGGAGATACGATTTCTATGCGACATGTTGATATAAAATAATATATATAAAAAATCTCCTTACTAATAAACATGTTTTAATTTTTACAATTTTTGTAAATCAGTTGTATAAAATTTAAAACACGTTTATTAGTAAGGTTATCACGTTATATTTGTGCACGTTCCAGAATGGTAAATGGTCTCATTATAGCCCTGGTGAAAGACTACCATTCAGAATTGAAGAGGCTTTAGCCATGTTTCGTGACCAGATCTGAATAGCCGGATACTTACCAACCTTCCTCTACACATCTCCGTCGCTTCAATCTCGCAACATTTAAAGGTCATTTCATAAAAAATCAATCTGTAAAAAACAATGTTTTTTTACTAATATATAGATAATGTCATCCAATTTCAGAAAAATGCACGTGTGCACGAGTGCCACGAAAAGTTGATACATAGAATGCATTATCATCAACAACGAGTCTATCTGCTGAGTTTCAGCTTGATTAGATGTCGTTAAGCGGGTTAACACTTCCTAATTCCATTTCATTAATTAATTTATTTATTTATTCAACAAGAAAACAATATTGAAATTAAAATTCTAAAAGAAAGATCAACTTAACCTCAGTCACTAATCTTCCTAATAAACCTGAGCGATTTTTAGCATTTTATGGCGAGTTGGCAAAAACATTTTTTAAATTTATTTATTCAAACGCCAAATAATGGCTTTTACAATACAGTGATAATGCGAATTACAAGCGTACAGTGGTAAACAGGATAATAATAGCAATAAATTATAGAACAATTAATGTGTACACAAAAACACTATTACAAGTGATGCAGTTATTAATATAAGTGCAGTAAGACAATGCATAATTCAAAAGAAATATATACCAGTGTAACAATAGTAGAACTAATTTATACTAGGCTTGTATAAGACCTGTCAAAGTCGAAGTATGAGGTGTCTATGATAATAGTCAGTAGTGAGTTTATTGTTACCTACAAAATTAATTGTACTTGCATTAGCTGAGCAGGCATCGCAACTTTGTCAGCGATACAATTTATTTATTTATATTTTATATGCATATTTACAGAATAAAAAAATTCCAATAACAAAAATACATTATACAAACATAATTGCCTAATTAGCGATTTAAATTTCTTAATGCTCAGGTGGAAAATGTCGATGTCAGAGGCTAGTGAGTTTAGAAGGATTATCGTTCTTCCGAGAAGCATTGCTAATGGTAAGTTAGTCCTACATCTCGGAAGAATGAATGGTTTGTGTCTACGCGCTCTAGCGAAGTTATCAGGGACGTAAAATAAAATTTTATTCAAAATCTGGATTGTTGTGTGACAGTTCAACAAGTTATAGGCCATCATCAGCAACGCAGCTTTCCGCCTGTTGACAAGACTATCGATACCTAGCATTCCGGAAAGGAAGGCTGATGGGTATAAATAGGGATAGTACCCGAAGTCTCTAAGATAAAGATAACGTAGAAACTTCTTTTGTACTTTCTCTACCATAGAAGTGTATGTTGCATTTATACTTATGGATAAGAAATAATACATATGTTAGCTAAGACTATAAGATATTATCTGAAGTATGTAAATAGTTTAGATGTAGTAAAATATGATATAGGAGTCATGCAGAAGAATATTATCATTCCTGACATTGATTATTGTGATTGAGGTATGTTATTATAGCCGTCTTATAACTATATTCCATGCAGTTGAACACATCTACTACTATTTTGAGCGATGATCGCTTGCCATAATGTGCCAAATTTATGGAACCTAAAAATATGGGATGGACGGTGAAATCTAGGCGGATTCGTTGACTTTAAACCGCAGTTTCAAAAGTAGTTCGTATGTTTCCATATTAACAATAATATAATAATATTGTTAATATATATTAAAACCAATCTAGTGGATACATGTATTATCAGCAGTTATGGATGTTGAAATAGCAAGTGGGTAGTTAGGGTCCTCTACGTGAAAAGTCGTAAACTTTTCAATAAAGGTGTTTTCATCTGAAGTGACTAGCTGTAAATATGTTTTTCTTTATCTGTTTGTAAATAACTAACTAACTAACCATCACGCTGTTTCTCCGCAGGGGTAGGCAGAGAGGACGGACCGCCAAACAACTCGGTCACACCACACACTCCTTGCCTCATTCACATTCATACATCGTAACATACATACTCTTCTATTATTGTGACTCTTGACATGGTCCGAATCAAGTATCTGATTCACTTGGTCGTGCCATGTCTTCCTCAGGCGTCCCCGACCTCTGCTACCATTCACATTTGCATCATATATTCTCCGTACACTCCTTTCTTCGCTCATTTGCTCTACATACCCAAACCATCTAAGCATCCCTTTTTTAATCTTCCTCATTACGCTTACATCAGCCTTGCACTCTTTGCAGATCTCCACATTCCTTACACGAACATACATGGTTTTACCAAGCATACGCCTCAGGGATCTCATTTCAACAGCATTCAATCTACTTTCTTTGCCAGTTCCATGCCTCACTTCATTACATCAGCGTAGGTACCAGCACTCCATTGTGGACGGCTAGCTTCGCTTCTGTGAACAATGTTTTGTTAGCGCCAACTGCGTTCAGTCCTCCATTAATGGAGTTACCTGCATTTACCCTTCTTTCAATATCTCTATCAGCCTGTTTGTAAATAATAAAATTAGATAAAGCCTAGGACGTCTTATGTTGTACAGCTCCCTTGAGGTGGTTTTTCACAAAAATGGCGCTATACAAATTATCATCATTATTTTTGGCTTCGGACAGGTGGGATTCTCGTGCGGTATTCACATGAAAAAGAGTTAAATAACAAAAAAAATGCAATACGTGTTTATCTGCGAAAATTTTTATTTTACAGAAAAATAGGAGTATCTTTAAAAATATATATTATATGCAAAACAGTTAATAGAACAAAATAGTATAAAACAATAATTATGAGCTAAATCGTTTTCTATTGTTTTTTATTTATATAGAAATAGTGTGTACACCCATCGATGTTCAAATTGATAGACCAGCCAATCGGGGAAAGAAGAACAAACCAAGCGCGCAGAGAGCGAAGGGGGCGTGACCGTTTCCCTTTCTGTGATTCGTCGATAGATGAATCTGACATTAAGCAAGCAACTCGCATTGTAATATCATTACTAGTCCTTTTTACAAATTGCTGACTGGGTGAAAAACTTGACTGCAAATCGGAGAAACTCTTGCAAGTTCGGGCTTGTTTCCAAAATTTAATATTTTGTTATTTTACAAATGTGTTTTAATTTACCCACCTCACTCATTTCAGATCCTACGCAGAAAAGTCCCACAAAGCACAGCGCTGCAAACCTTTGCCTCACTTAAGCGAACTTTACTTCGGTAAACTTCTGATGTCGAAGTTTATTCAAAGCATTCTCGAACCCTCGTGGTGCCAAAAATATGATCACATGAAATGATGCCAAACTTTCATGTCAGGCGAGTCTATCGATTTGGGTGTTTATGGTATACAGCGTCCGGAAAGTAATGGTACAAGCAGGAAATTTGTGAATCTACATCAAATTTGGAATAGATTTTGTGATATAAAATTTTTTATTTGTGTTTTCGTTTTACTACGAGTTGCCGGACACAGTACTCCAAATGTTGTTATTCCACTTCTCTTTCTCACTAATAACTATAAGATAAAATACTGTTTCTCAGTGATATTTCGCTAAGACTTCACTGTCAGAAGTGTATACAATATATGCACCGATACACAGTGAAACTCTTTCAAGAAGTTTTCCAAGGGACTAGACAAAAAAAAAAACTTTGTGAGATCCAAATTTGACAATTTTTAAAAGATTTTTGTTTCTAGTATTGAAAATGAATTAAAAATATGTTATTGTTTCCAGCTACAAAAACATCAATACTTTAATATATCTTCAATCATAGCAAACACAAAAATGTCGAGCAACAACAAAACTGTACATTTTATGACTGTTGAAAAAAGGTTAATTTCGGGTAAGTACCCGTGTTGTGACAGTAGTTTTGGTTTATGATGGGTTTTACTGCCCAACTAAAAGGGGACATTTTGTTATTGTTTTCGTTCGTGATGGATTCACTGCCAAACATTTAAAACTTCTTAAGCGGGAAGCAGTTTTAGCTTAAACATTTTTTTGTACAGAATTTCGAAGGACCGAGAATAAAACTTCTAAAGAGTGAAAACTTTTTAAGTGGGAACTTCTTAAGAGAGTTTCACTGTACTTCCCTTTTCGAATATTCATATTCCTTTCTCGCTAGTAACAAACATTAAACAGGCGAAAGCGAGACAAAATGCTGCAGGAAATTAATAATAAGGCACTGATACACACAATTCTAATTATGTGTTGTTCGTCTCAACTCTAATAATTGCACGACATATAAATATAACATGAAACATAAAATTATACAAGCTCTGGTCGCCAAAAACAAAAACTCTTATACAGTACAAGAACTTAACATATTATTTTGAAACAACATAACTTTTTATATGGTCAAACACTGAAGATATTTAAACCAATAGAAATGTATTTTAATGTCCGCTGGTCCAAAGTAAGGTCGATAAATTGATCCCTTTTGCGGAAAAACAGCGTTATGCGATAAGGGAGATCTGCGATATTGGCTGTTAAACATTTCGTTTGACTGCAGTGACCAAATGCACATCGAAAGTCTAATTAATTTATATGTTATAAGATATTTTAATTAACAAACAACATGTTTTATGTATTCTAATCGATGCATTCATAAGTTTTGAGTACAATGCACGTAAAAGAAAAAAAATTATATCGCCATTTTTGCAAATTCTAGATATGTTAGGAATAATCTGTAAAAAGTATAAAACAAAATCGCTATCCGCTTCTGTTTGTTTGTGCGCTTAGTTCTTCTAAACTATTAAAGAATTTCTTCCCTAAGGTTTATATATATAATACACGCATATTATACTTATAATAGAAAGTAGAGAAAAGTCTATGTTTTGTAAACAAGTTGTAAAAAAATAATATTTTCGGGAACTTACATAATTGCTAACGCTGGCTATACCTTATGAGATTCATCAAATTAATGTACTACGGAATTGTATATCTTAAAAAGGTCTACAGAAAGTCAGTGATGGCATATATCAATCTCTTAAGGATAACTCCCAGCAACAAAGTTAGTATTAATAATAACACAAAGCAGAAATTAAACTTTATCAATATAAATAATGACAAATATGTCTAGCGCCGATAGCACAAACCGTCAGTTTCAATTGAGTGAAGACACATTACGCAAAACACATAATTTGGGCGTGGCCTATACGGATTGTAAGTTGAGGTGCGACGCTACTACATAATAATCTTCCTCAGGAGAGGGGGTCAGATCAACTGGGGAACTGCCGCGTAATATCATTTCTTTGTATGGGATCTGTCACTTTGACAGATGACAGCCGGGTCAGGTGTAGCCTGGCTATCAGATCACGGCGCATCATCGTCGCCACTTCCACACTTATAGCACATCATCTGTCAGGTCTGTATGGTGAGCAATATGGAGTTATATAAAACATTTAGCGTAATCTGTCACCCCTTAATTGTTGACTTGTGTCTGTATATTTGCAACCGGCTGTCACCGCAGGCCTTATAATCTGTGATTTTTCTTTGACCTAACACCGGACATGATGTTAAAAATATATAAAACTTATGTGCGACCTCTCCTGGAATATGCTTTCCAAATATGGAGTCCTTACTTCGCAAAGGATATAAATCTGTTAGAGAGAGTACAGAGACAAAATACCAAGAGCTCTGAAAGATCTACGATACAAAGATAGACTCAAGGAACTAAGATTACCAACCTTACAAGAAAGAAGAGAAAGGGGTGACTTGATCGAGACTTTCAAAATTTTATCTGGACATTACAGTTGCCCTAGCATCCAACAAATCTTCACTACTAATAAAAATATAAATCTCCGTGGACACAATTACCAAAACGGCTTTTGCATCTAATCTTAGAAAACACTTCCTTGCAAATAGAGTAGTGGATGCTTGGAACAAACTCCCACAACATGTCATCGATGCAACAAATATAAATCAATTCAAAGCTCTATTGGATTCACATTTGGAGAGAAGAAAGGACTTAGTTCAAACTTAAAACACTCAATTGCTGTCAAACTTGTTGTGAAATCAGATATGAGCGCATCAGCAGAATGCTGCCTGCTCATTACATCATAATAATAATAATTTAGATTTTAAACGATTTTTGCTGTGAAAGTATTTGCGATAATGGTGCGTAATTTGAATAGATCTGCACAAAAAAAATAAATTATTTCGATAACGCTTTTTTTCCGCTTAAGGGCTCAATTTTTCAAATAAAAAAAAGTCTTTTAAACAGTTCAATATATATTAAAAACACACTTCTAGGTAAGCTGTTCAACCAGAAAAAGAGATTTTTTTTCCATCACTAAATTCAGAATTTTAATCTCAAGTAGAATAAAAAGTATAATAAAATAAGACAACTTATGCAGTTCTTTCACAGGCGTACGCAAGTATCCCATACTCGTGTCGTGTATTCACGTCGCAAACAACTTATCGTGCATCCGTACACTTCGCTACCAATCATCGTTGAATTTTCAAAACGTCAAAACTAGAATTAAAAATACAAATTTCAGCTGTGCTTCTGTCTGTAACTCCAGTTCAATGTACTCTAGAACTTTTGTTTCATATTTAATTTTCATTTTCAAAATTGGAAGCGTTCGTTTGGAGAATTCAATAAAGTATCTGCCTATAATATATTGTATAAAATCATTTTTAAAATTGATTCCACATTTTTTACTTTCAATTAGTCCAATTTGACCCTCAGTGCTCTAAAGCCGAAACTACCGAATTCGTACCCGCGCACTTATACTGGCGTGTTAACGTGGAACATATTTCAACGAGATATTAGTAGGCGATAGCGCCTCTGCGACTACCTTGTAATTTTTCACTGTCAAGTCTGCACCAGTGCTTTCATAAACTCACTCACAAACAAATAGTTGCTGCAGCTGTCATATTTATATCTAGAATTAATCTAAATCACACGCATTGTCTGACACAAGTGACTCCAGTTTTAAAGTGTTGACAACATCTTGAGTGGGAACAACCTCTGGCGTCGCCGACGAGTTTAAAACGTGTGCCTGTCTACGTATCGGAACTTAGCGTATCCCTATGGAAGAACGTTATTACACTGTGACAAATATTTTGCTTTAAATGGCAACACTGAGGTAACTTGAAGAAAGCACCATGTTCCAAGAGCAATTTTTCACATTATGTGTACACAGTGTTCAGAAATTAGTGTTATTTTCTGAAAGTAGATGATTCTACATCACTTTTTAAATTACTTAACCTTCCAGCGGGCGCGCTGTTGCAAAATTTACGACAAATGAGCGTTATCGCTTCCCCCATTAGTCGCAAGTATCGAACCCCGACCTATTCGAGGGTCAGTGTCTATCTAAACAACAGACGTTACCGGGTGTGCTTAAAGTTTTTGTTATTCATTGATATTTGGAAATTTCCGTTGAACGTAAATTTTACGACACGTGCCCTAAAGTGTAAGCATATTAAATAAACTACTTTTTTCTCATTTAAGCAATACAGCAATTCCCTAACATTTATATAAAAAAACACCATTTACATAGAGAAAACTCAAGGAAATTACCCGCTGGAAGGTTGATAAAAGATAATTGTTTGAAAGTGTATTTTAAAAGAATTATTTAAAAGAAGTTTAATAAAAATGGTCATAAACACAATAAAGAAATACTAACATTAAGACAAAACGTTAAAAAATAATTGAATTATGCTTTTTTTTCCGTCTAATTCAGGAGTCAATCATAACCTCAACATTTGAATCGATTTTAAATAATATTGTTCTAATATCGGTGTTGCCACAGAAGTGGTTCCAATTTTTAGATTCAATACCCAAACTTTCTACATATTCACATAAAAATATGTATTCCTTCTACATATTTGAATTTCACAATAACATCACAAAGTTGACCGTACATTTTTCTATTTTTTACCGCTTCGTAATAGATGTAATTTTCCAAAAATCTCGTCTGAAACTCCGTTGCGAAAAAGATGGCGAATCATTTTCTGATGTTATCGAATTGAATGTGGATACCGTGCTATTTGGTACGAAATCAGAATTTTTGTTTTTTTTTTGCTTCCCACCACTTTCGCTCATCAAACTGTCGTGATTTTTAAACTTTTGACGCTTGCGTTTACGCTTTTTAGACATATTAACAATCACACAATCTTCATCCAACGGGTTAGGTTTTTTATTAGCGTCAACACCTTTTTCTTTAGTGTTCACAGAATCATTTACAAAAACACAATCTTGATCTGACGTTGAACCTTTTTTGTTTGCATCAAGATCTTTGATTGATGCATCACTCTCAGAATCACAAGTGAATAAATTGTATCTTTTAACGGTGTCAACGTTAATAGAATCGTTGCGCATTTTTTTGTTTACCGAATCGTCTGTTAATGTATCATTCGACGTGTTCGGTAGATCGTTCAGTTCAATTATTTCCTCGACGTATGGAGTTTCCAACTTGATAACACGTTTGGCGTGACGTCGAACATTTAAGACATTCCCGTGAACGGAGAAGCTAGAATTTGTACTGTAACCAATTTTTGAATCATTATACTTTTTACTGAGAGGCGAATTTGAAAAATCATTTTCTGAATTATTCAAAGATTTGTCTTTATTATCACTCAAATCTATGGTGTCACATACCAATTTTCCTACAGTCTTTTTGATTAAATCGTCTATTGAAATTTCAAAATTTGCATCGTTCTTATGTAAATCGGTATTCTCTGTCAGAATTTTATTCGTTTCATCGGAAGTTGGTGCGATTTCTTCATCATCATTGTCTTCAAGAATTAAAATACATTCATCGTTATTTTCACCAACCAGAGACACAATTTCATTGTGTACGTTGTTGATTTCAGTTATTTCGTTATAAGATGTATCGGAGTCATAGAGTAAAGACACAATTTCATCGTTTGGGTCGTCTAACAATGACGCAACGTTACTTATTTTATTAGTCTTTTGCTTATATTTGTGTGAAGATACTTCAGATAGATTATCACTTTTTGGTAATGAGCTGGAAAATACAGTATCATTTATTTCATCGATGTTATGCATCTCTGCATCATTTATTTCATCGACGTTATGTATTTCTGTCTCATTAGGCATATCATTTATTTTATCAATATTATGCATTTGCGCATCTTTGGACAGATCATTTATTTCATCGACGTTGTGCATTTCTGTTTCTTTAGGCAGATCATTTATTTCATCGATGTTATGCATCTCTGCATCTTTGGACAGATCATTTATTTCATTGAGGTTATGTATTTCTGCCTCTTTAGGCAGATCATTTATTTCTTGGATGTTATGCATCTCTGCATCTTTAGGCAGATCATTTATTTCATCAATGTTATGTTCTTCTGTACCTTTATTAAGATCCTTTATTTCATCGATGTTATGCATCTCTGCATCTTTAGGCAGATCATTTATTTCATCGATGTTATGTTCTTCTGTACCTTTATTAAGATAGTTTATTTCATCGACGGTACGCAAATCTGCATTTTTAGAATGGTTGCTATATTGCTTTACCGGCACAGTTTCTACATCATTGTCAATGAAACATCCCTCACTACCGCTAGTTTCATTGATGTAGTGGCACGTCTCACCAAATATCTTAGATCCATTGATGAATTCATCGACATCCACATTCTGCAATGGTTCCGATACGTCCGGTACAGTAATTAAATTGAATTTTTGAGCAAATATTATTTCTTCGATTGAATCAGTTCTGCTAACGGGGAGATCAAAAGTCACATTTAAGGCGGCGTCACTTTTGTACTCTGAACCAACTTTCACGCCTTGTTCACGCTTCGATTTTTTTTTTCCAATATCATTTACCGAGTCGCCTTGTTCACTCTTCGATCTATTTTTTAAAATATCATTCACCGAGTCGCCTTCATCACTCTTAGATCTATTTTTTACAATATCATTCACCAAATCGCCTTGTTCACTCTTCGATCTTTTTTTTCCGCTGTCAATCACCAAATCACCTTGTTCTTCGTTCAATTGTTTATTTTCCCCAATTTCTAACACCAAATCACCTTTTTCACTCACTACATCAACATTATTTGCTAAATCACCTTTTTTACATCCCAAAAGGCGTTCTCCGCCACCTTTAATACCCGTATCATAAGACAAATTGCTTCCTGAACTAAGACCATCATTCGCTATGACTCCTGCTATCACAGAGCTATTTTCTCGAGCTTTTTTAACCAGTTCGGAATTTACGCTACCGAATTTAAGATATCTTCCATTAACAGGATTCCTTTCGCATAAACCTTTCTGTTTCACCACCTTTTTTCTCTTTTTTTTAGTTCGATAATCGATAAGTGTTCGTGCCGCGAGAGACCTTTTGTACTTCTTGCGAGGCTTTCCCTCACCGGACATTCCCAGCAATTCTACGCAGTTATTTACGACAAATTCGTGAAAATCATTATCATGAACATCCAACTGATTGGCGAGGCTGTCAGAATTACCGTCCATTTTCTTAATGGGGTTTTTATGTGGATTTTCCATTTTAATATCAGCCAAACTTTTGTGCACTAGATTTAAGGGACCTTTAGAAAATTTTTCATCAGGCTTTTTATCGTTTCTTTCTTGAGTACTAACGACGGCAGTAGGTTCTTTATTGACATTGATAGCATGAAAGTATGACATTATGTTTGTTTGCCCCGTCTCGGCGGATTTCCGCTTTTCCTTGTCCCTCTTTTTGCATTTGTCGCCCGGGCATTTTGGTATGGGTACCGTGAACACACGTCTTGATGTTATAACCTGGAAATAAAAAAGAAATATTAACAATTTAACTAGTGAATTGGAGTCACAGATTTGATGGACTGGATCTCTGTAATAGAGCTGGGCAGATCAATCATTTTACACGACCTAGATCAATCACGATCACGACCTAGAACGATTACGACCGAGATCGATCGCGACCTAGATTTATCACGTCCTAGAACGATCATGACCTAGATCGATCGCGACATAGATCTATCAAGACCTAGATCGATCACAACCCACTGGCAAAGTGATTGAGTACTTGAACATGTGGAAAAAATGACATAGATAGATCGATATGCCACCACCGGTCACCGTGTTAGTAGGTAGACCATAGATGTATAAATTGTGTAGACCGGGTGTCTCAAATTTCAGGGTTCAACACCATCAAAGACAATGAGCCTATTGCATCATTGTAATGGTGTTCTAATTGGGATTCTTCACCAGTATAAAAGTAAAATACTAACCTTAGCGTATTCATCGTTGATAATCTTGTATTTAATAGAGGCTTCTTCCTCGATGTCCATCTTGTCATTGAGATTTATTATTTCCTCATTTTCACTGAAAAATTTAAAATAAATTCGTTATTCACAACATATTTTTATTATATGTCGAGTTACGAGTGAGTGGCTGATAATACTGCAATTACACCATTCCGAGATAAGTCTGTAGCGATGCTACTAGAATATTCGGGAACGATCGCCAATGCAAAACGCATCGTAGCTGGAACTCCAGATACAATGCTAGCATTCGGCGCTCCTACCTACAAGTCTGAATATTCTCGATGCACCGGGTGGCTATAAAATGAGGCGCATCGAGATGTACTCAGTCAGTCATAAATTAGCAGTTTTATGAGTGACCAACGAGTGAAGCGGCCGGCCATCGACTGGACGGTCCCCCCGCGTAGCGCCCAGCTGCTACATCACCGGACCTTATCTAACCTACACCCGGCTCTGCACGGACTACGAATTATTATGGACTCCTCGGCTATCATCCCAGGCCTGCCCTCCTCACGCGCCTAGACCCTGCGACACCTTCTCCGGTCTTCGCCTCGGCCCCGCGACATCGTCGGCGGCCTGCATCTCTCGACCAGGTACATCACACCTTCGGCTACTTTGTTCACACTGGATTACCTGGAAGACTCCACGTCTTCACCAGTGCTGAACACATCCACGAGTCAGGTCTCCACCAACGCGGTGTCGACTCACTGACTACAGCCTCGACCACTCCACTGCCGTCATCGCCGCTTAGACCTGGTATCATCGTCATCAGTCCGGAGTCACAACTGCACTACTGACTCACCCAAAATAAACGCTGTGACAGAACAACCACTATCTTTCATTGTCTCACTACCGATCCCCAAAAGTCCAAATCAATTTTTCTACACTTTAGTGTGTTTTGACTAGAGAATAGTATCTATAAACCGAACCATCGGATGACAGGGTGGGTGGTAATTCCATGAATAGCGCACTGACTCCAGCAAACCGAAACATAACATTGTTTACGATTAGTATCCTTACCCACAATTTACACCCATTAGCAAATCTCTCGTTATTTCCACTAATATTTTAATTAATAAATGAAAAAAAAAAACATAATTTATTTTAATTATCAATCAAAATTTTGTGGAAATAATGAGAGATTTGATGAAAACACATAAGTTTTCGGATCTCCTGAACAATCCGTGTTTTGGAGTTGCAACCCCATACTCCTCGGCTACAGAATTAGACCTGCGTACCATGAAAATTACAAGTTAGAATTGGCAATCAGCTAGCAACTGAGCGAATGATGTGTCCAGTGGTATTCCTCAAGGATCTGTTCTGGGTCCAGTTCTGTTTATTTTACTTCAATCCTAGGAAACACTTCCTTGCAAATAGAGTAGTGGAAGTATGGCACTAACTTCCACAACATGTCATCCATTCTACTAAACCTATAAACTTATTTAAAGCTCCATTGGACTCTTATTGGGAGAGATGAAAGGATTAACTTATTTTAAATTTAAAACAACTCAACGACCGTTAGACTTACTGTGAAATCAGATATCAGCAGAATGCTGCATGCTCATTCAATAATAATAATAAAGAAGTAAGCTGCAGTTGTCAAAATCAAATCAAATTGCCAACAGTTAGAAACATAATGGCCATATCACAATTTGATCGACATTTAAAAACACCGATGTTGAAAATTCAACCCGAAACACTCCAATTTTAGTAAACAAAATAAAGTTACAAATTTGGCAATTACACGAAAATTAAAAAAAAATTTATACTCACACGTAGAATAACTTCTTTGACTTCGGACAGGGTTTGTTTTCCATCTTAATGTTTTTGGCTTTTTTGTTCTGACTTTGCGTTTCGTTTGGCCGTTTACGCTTCCTGCTCGAGGTGTCGGCGCTTTTAGAAAGGAAACCTTCCACTTTAAACACAATCCTAAGAGGCTGCTCGGTATTAAAAACGGGAGAAGTGTTCAACGTCGTCTTATTTCGCAACTCTTCGAGATGTTGGAAATACTTCTCAACTTTGTCTTTAAACGTTTCTCTACCGGACGAGACGTTGGATTGCTCCGCATTCTTTTCGTGCTTTTTATGTTTCGAAGATGTGGGCGAAATCTTCACTTTAAATTTCCCTCCTCTGTACTTGTTTGTCGAGCTAATATTTGCTTTTTTCACGTCGGCATTTGACAAAATCTCTTCTAATTTGATAGGTTTTTTAACGGGGTCTTTAAAATAGCTAGAAATGGTTTTTTGCACTGTGTTTTCATTAGATAAACGTTTTCCAACCTCCAGATCATCTCGAGTAACTCTGTTGTCATGTTTTTCTGAATAAAATCTAGAAGCACAAATAGATTTACGTCTGATAGGGTGAGGTGCAGCGGGCTTCTTAACACTTTCTCCTGTTCCCTCTTTATTATCGCTTGTCGAACTTAGATTGATAGATTGTCGTTGGATGGAACAATGTGGCACAGGTTTCATACCGCTTTCTGCCATTTCTTCTTTCCTATCGCTTTCATCTACGAACATTCTATTTGAATAAACTGATTCTCTTCGAATTGAACGCCGTGGTGCAGGTCGCTTAATGCTTTCTTCTTTGCTATCGCTTTCATCTATAGTTATTCTAGATGAATAAACCGACTGCCTTCGAATCGAACGCCGTCGCGTAGGTTCCTTAACACTGTCTTCGATTTCTTCTGTGTTATCACTTTCATCTATGCATATTGTATTAGAATAAACTGACTCTCTTCGAATTGAATGCCGTGGAGCTGGTTTTTTAACGGTTTCTTCCGGCGCTTCATTTAAAATAACGTACTGTTCTTTTTGATTCAATAGTTGATCAACGGACGAACCGACGTCTTCGCTATTATGACTGCTAGAAACACTCAACAACTTTTCTAGAATAGTATTATTTGAACGATTGTTCGTTGTGAGCTCGCCCTTTTTTGGGCTGAGTGATTTGATGATGGCCGAATCAATGCTTCGAACGGAGAAGACGTTTTCTTTATCCGTTTTAATGATCAGATCGTTGTTCATGGTGAGATAGGCTTCACAAGTACCGGCACTACCGCTGCTACTTCCCTGTACAGAGATCACTGAGTCCCGTCTATCGCGGGCAGCGTTAGTATCGTCTCTCCAAGCGATGAAAGTGTCATTGGAAGAGCAGAGTTCTTCAACGGTGTCATCGAAAGCTGAAAATAAAAAGCATGATTTATTTATTCTTTATCATGTATATTATCTAGGCTTCTGACAAAAATAATGTTGTAATATTTGGCCTAATCTGTATAAATCAGAATATTAATGTATTGTCATTATAATTAAAAATAATTATTTCCGTGGTGTGTCTCCGTGCAACTCCATTTCAGTGACTTTGGAATTTGGATTTGCTTTGATTTTCAAAATTGGAACTGACTGTGTGAACAATTCAGAGAAGCGATAAAGTAGGTACCAAAATATTTTATTAACTAATAATTCAATGTCGTAATTTAATTCATTCGAAAGGTAAATTTATGAATGGACATTCATCTTTCCTCTGCAAATCAATGCCTCACTGCCATAGATCAGGATTTTTTACCATAATCATTCGTATAGATCTTTTAAAAATAAACAACATTTGTATATTCCTCGTATATACCTCGAGTCTGTGGTTGATCAGGCTGGCAGCGCGAACAAATGAGACTGCGATTTAGCTTGAGGTCGGCGCAGCGCCGGTGTGCCGCCTGCGACCCGCACAGGTTGCAGATCACCAACTGCCATCTGGTGGTAGAATACAAAAACACATATTATTATCACCACTGAAGTACCGAACCACTAACTAGTGCCGCTAACAGAATACAGTCACAGATAGATGCTTCTATTAAAAACAGAACAGTGACAAAGCAGAACATTGAAGAAAACTGAATAAAGATCAACCCATACAATACAAACTTGTTTTATACTACATTTTTAAATGTCCGAGTTTAAACCTTCCTTCCCAGGGACCAAAGTCAACCGCGTTACCGACCTTGCCAGATGCCAAACGCGTAATAATCATCCGATTTCAACGCATTGTCATCGACAACGGATGGATGCTAGCTGGATTGGATGTCGGAAAGTGGATTAATTTCTGCTTCCAAGATTTGCATTAATTCATTGCCGAAAATAAAAATTAAATTCAAATAGACGTGTTTAAAACGAACAAACATAAATCAAACCTAACCTATTCTTTTAACTGGTTGACGTAACGGATGCATCTGTGAAAAACAGAACAGCAACATGACATTGAAGAAAAGTGAATAAAATAAATAAATAAACAAACAATAGACCTAACTGAAGGTGGTGACTGTGCAATGTGTGCCTGTGAACGAACTTCCACGCAGATGTATGACGGCAGTCACCAAGATACTTAAATCGGTGAGTATCGTATATACGTATAGGGCTTCGTGCGCATGCGGTTGTGTTTAGTCAGTCATCTCCTTTGTTTTTGCCATACCTTCTACCGACTATTCGTTATTTTTCTGAGTGGTTATTTCAATGGTTTTGTTGGTTGTAATTATTTTGTCCAACTTACGTCAAAAAAACATAAGAATTCGACAGTCGAATGGAGGAATATCTACAGTAACAATATTAGCGACAATTAATGATAAGAACGATACTCACAATTTACTGCCCGAGTAGCGTCGCCCGGCATTGCTGAGACAGTGGGAGACGTAGCACTCCTTGGGGCGCTCGTGGAGCTCCCTGAAGGCCCCGTCTTCTCGCTCCCAGGACGCGTCCCTGCAAATATACACACATCGTGACGTGTCAGGAACACGGCTTGTTTCAAACACAAGGAACAGGGATAAAATGAAATATTTTTGCATTGTTCAATACCAAATGAATTCACCGTTTTCTAATGTATTTCAAAATAAAATACTGTTTTTGAAAGTAGATGTGGAAGAAGAAATATCTCCCAAATGTTTTGATGTCTGCAAGAAATAACTGCCAGAATTTACGGGTGTCTGATGCCTGCGAGAAACATCACCCAAATCTACGGGTGTCTGATGCCTGCGAGAAACATCTCCCAAATCTATGGGTGTTTGATGTCGTGGAGGAATATCTCCCAAAATCTACGGGTGTTTGATGTTGTGGAGGAATATCTCCCAAAATCTACGGGTGTTTGATGAATGTGAGAAATATCTTCCAAATCTACGGATGTTTGATATCTGGGAGAAATATCTCCCAAAATTGCTTCAGGGGTTATGAATGCAGTTTTTTTCTCTCTATATTCTGTCGATCATTGTTTTCCTGCTTTCATATTTCATTTCAATAGGATCCTTAAAAAACGAGAGATACAGGTTACAGGAATTAATCGACTCACCGATCAGGTACGTAGAAGCCAAACTTCAACAGGGTGGCCAGAAAGATAGGTTGGTTATTGCACAAGGGACACTTCACATAGTGTCTTCCAGCTGACAGGGCCAATTTCTAAACATAAAACAGTCAATAAGCACAATAAAGACAACAGCGTATGTAAGAGTGAGTTCTGAGATATTGGCTGTTAAGGTTAAACGCGACGTTCGATATACTCTACATAGATGGCGTTAATTTAATTATTTAATTAAAATACGCTTTTTGTAAGTTTGCTAATTGTTTTGCGGAAATATATTTGTACAGCACCCTTGAGGTGATTTTTCACTAAAACGGCACTATACAAATCATCCAAATATGTATATTATTGAATACACACATTCTGTGGATCCACTTGTCGCTAATGTAATAATAATAATAATAATATTTGGATGATTTTTACAGTGCCGTTTTTGTTCAAAATCACCTTATAATGTAATTCTGTGGGTTCAGATAAATAATAATCTACTAGTTTCTATATTTTGTGGATCCACTTGTCGCTAACGTAATTCTGCAGGTTCAGATAAATAATAATCTACTAGTTTCTATATTCTGTGGATCCACTTGTCGCTGATGCAATTCTGCAGGTTCAGGTAAATAATAATCTACAAGTTTCTATATATTCTGTGGGTCCACTTGTCGCTAATGTAATTCTGTGGGTTCAGGTAAATAATAATCTACAAGTTTCTATATATTCTGTGGGTCCACTTGTCGCTAGTGTAATTCTGTGGGTTCAGGTAAATAATAATCTACAAGTTTCTATATATTCTGTGGGTCCACTTGTCGCTAGTGTAATTCTGTGGGTTCAGGTAAATAATAATCTACAAGTTTCTATATATTCTGTGGGTCCACTTGTCGCTGATGTAATTCTGTGGGTTCAGGTAAATAATAATCTACAAGTTTCTATATATTCTGTGGGTCCACTTGTCGCTAATGTAATTCTGTGGGTTCAGGTAAATAATAATCTACAAGTTTCTATATTCTGTGGATCCACTTGACAGGAATCGAACCCGCAGCCTTCTGATTGCCGGTCAGGTGTTCCACTAATACGATATACATATACGAGTAGTTGCGTCAACAATTGTGGCTTCAGACAAATTCTGTAGAGATTCCAACTTACAGCAACACATATCCTATGGAACCACCTGTCCCCCTTGCAGCACGGTGGCCACAGAGTGTTCCAAGTGGGTAGCGGGGTCACTTTATCATAGCAAATACCACAAGTATGCCACTCACTGGATAGTTGTGGCGCGGCTAAAGTTGACTCTGTAACAAACAAAATATAAAATGGCATAGTCTAATGTCAAATAGTTACTAGCAAACGTATAGACATGAAGTGTAAAAAATGTAGAATATTCCATAATAATAATAATCAACTACATATATATTAGCTGATTGGTGCGGGAGGTTCAAAATAAACTACCCAAATTTGGGTAGCTATCCTGAGGGTTATGAATGGTGCTACCCAAATTTGGGTAGCTATCGCCCAGGGTCATTAATGGTGCAGACCAAATTTGGGTAGCTATTGCCCAGGATCATTAACGGTGCTACCCAAATTTGGGTAGCTATCGCCCAGGGTCATTAATGGTGCGGCCCAAATTTGGATAGCTATCACTCAGGGTCAATAATGGCACTACCCAAATTTGGGTATCTATCGCCTAGGGTCATTAATGGAGGCACCCAAATGTGGGTAGCTATCATTGTATTGGTTAGGCATTTAGTGAATATAAATTTTGAATGAAAATGTGGAAATCTGTATTTATGTATAAATTATAATAGCTTAATTTAAATCTGTATTTATGAAGAAAGTACAATAGCTTCATTTAAAAAAGAAGTCGACCAATCGGGCTTACGGCTGGTCTCGTGGACTATCACATCTCTGCTAGCTTCCCCTATGGTCAGCCATTGCAGCTCCGGCAGACTGCTGAGGCGAGGCAGTTGGATGATGATGGAGCCAGGAGTTACCGTGGGGCGGGAGGTCAGGATGCTGGTGGGGACACGTTGAACCGGGCGGTGGAAAGCGCAGTATGACCTGGAATATAAATGTAATAAATTAAATAATGAACACCTCCGACAGCCCCCGTGGTCGAGGGTTGAGGTTCTCGAATACCAATCCTGAGGTTGCAAGTTGAAATCCCAACTTTGTATAATTTCAAAATTTATTAATTTAAAATAATAAGTAGCATATTTGCAGCTCGTTAAAGAGCGGAAGACGCTTCCAGTATCGCCCTGGTGAAAGACCACCATTCAGAATTGAAACGTTGTTTGAAATGGCTTTAGCCGTATCTTACCAGATCTGAATAGCCAGATACTCCCCCAACTTTCCCCTCTCCACTACCTTCAGCCTCGTAAAATACCCCAAATTGAGGATGCTATAGTTGCACTGGCTCCAAACGATTTTCAGCAGTTGAGACTCTTGCTGGGTATTCACATAAAAAACTATGTTGACCATGTAACTTATCTAGGTGTAATAATTGTCCCTCTTTGGAAAACGTTGACCATGTGACTTATCTAGGTGTAATAATTGTCCCTCTTTGGAAAACGTTGACCATGTGACTTATCTAGGTGTAATAATTGTCCCTCATTGGAAAACGTTGACCGTGTAACTTATCTAGGTGTAAAAATTGTCCCTCATTGGAAAACCTTCACCATGTAACTTATCTAGGTGTAATAATTGTTCCTCATTGGAAAACGTTGACCGTGTAACTTATCTAGGTGTAATAATTGTCCCTCATTGGAAAACGTTGACCATGTAACTTATCTAGATGTAATAAGTGTCCCTCATTGGAAAACGTTGACCATGTAACTTATCTAGGTGTAAAAATTGTCCCTCATTGGAAAACGTTGACCGTGTAACTTATCTAGGTGTAAAAATTGTCCCTCATTGGAAAACCTTCACCATGTAACTTATCTAGGTGTAATAATTGTTCCTCATTGGAAAACGTTGTCTCGTGGAACAAACTTTCAAATTTTTGTAAGCACAAATGTACATAGATAGAAAAACAAATATGAATTAGAACTTACTGGAACTGATCGTGAAAAAGGTTCAAAGCGCCATTCCGACGTCCGCATGGCAGGTGGAACTGCTTGGTGCAGTCAGGGAAGTGACACATTAACGTGGCATTGTTTCTTCCGCAATAGTAACACATCTGCAACAGAGGAAGATATCTTACTAATTCGCTGGTCGGAATTCCCTAAAAATGTTTGATGTTTATATGAAGCGTAATCTTCAAATCGATTGCAAACTTTAAAGCAGATGCGCCAGCTGGGAGTGCTGTCCTTGTTCTACTTGTGTCCTTGTTCTGGTATTTCAATGGAGGATGCTCTGAGAAAAAAGCGTCATTGTTTTCTTAGGCGCCGTGCAGTCAGAAAACACGCCCATTACAAAAAAAAAATTTACCTACATATTACACATATCATACACAACTGGACCAATAATTAATTACATACAAATTGCTTAGTTTTTATAACTATCTTAATATTTTCAATTTATTTTATTTTATTTAAATTTATTAAATTTTACATCATTTCAATACAGTCCATTTTATTTACATAAAATTTGTCACATAAGATTGTAAAATAAGGCGTCAGTACTCAGTGAGGCTCACATTACCAAAAAATCTATATAAATAAAAATGTAAATGTTTGTTTGTTCAAAATCTTAAATCTCCGAAGGTTCTTCACCGATTGCTTTGAAATTTTGACGCAACGTTGTATTTGAATACGCGCACGTTTTTATATACCTGTATTATACAGATGTCACTTGTAACAGGTAAAAAAAAACAGTTGATCTACTAACGAACATACCTAACAAAATTACTAGATCCTTCAATCAAAAATAAATCTAACAAGCAAAAACTTTACAACAGATTACCAGTCTCCTACAAAAAACAAACAAACGTCAATATATTCAAAGCATTCATAAAAAAATTGGATCTGGGACGCAGGAGACTACCGCCCCATAGCGATCACATCAGTTCTGTCCAAAGTGATGGAACGTGTGATCAACGACAAACTGCTCACATACCTCGAGAAGAACAAAATTATCAACGACCGTCAATACGGATTCCGGCGGAACCGCTCGTGCGGTGATCTTCTCGCGTATGTGTCGCATGTTTGGGGGCGGTGCCTGGAACGTCACGGTGAGACCCAAACGGTCGCACTAGACATATCCAAGGCCTTTGACCGGGTCTGGCACCGAGGACTTGTCAACAAATTGCCTTCTTACGGACTTCCCGCATCCCTGTGTACGTGGATTGTTGACTTTTTAAGGGATAGGTCGATTCAGGCAGTTGCTGACGGTTTCACCTCACACTCTATAAATGCTGGCGTCCCACAGGGATCGGTTCTGTCTCCGACTTTGTTTTTGTTGCACATCAATGACCTTTTGACATGTGCACCGATTCATTGTTACGCGGATGACAGTACAGTTCATGATAGCTTTTTGTTTGACAAGCCCCCAAAGGGCACACAAACTCCAACGGCTCGGAGGGCTTTGAAGCAGAGAATGGACGGTTATCTCGAGAGTATTTCCTCCTGGGGTAAAAGTTATCTCGTCGAATTTAATGTTTCAAAGACCCAATCCTGTCTGATTACGTCTAAAAGGGATCTAAATGATAATCTAGTCTCCTTCAACGGAAGCAATCTTCCGAACAGGCCTTCCATTGATATGCTTGGTGTAACTATAAGTGACCAGCTCAGGTATGGGGGCTCCATCGAAGCCAGAGTAAAGCTGGCCTCTCAGAAGCTGGGCGTACTGTACAGGGCCCGCAGATACTTTAATAGTACACAACTGCTGACCCTATACAAATCGCAAGTGCGCCCTACTGTCGAATTTGGCAGCCATCTCTGGTCCGGAGCCCCTAAATACCTGAAAAAAACCCTTGACTCTGTGCAAAAACGGGCGGTCAGGTAGGTATGCTGTCCTTGTTCTATCGGTATTACAATGGAAGATGCTCTGAGGAACTAGCGTCATTGATCCCTTCGGCACCGGTGCGTAGTCGGGATACACGCCAAACGCGTGCCCAACATTTGTACACGGTTGACACTTGTCACATGAGAACGGGTCGCTTCTACGATTCGTTCTTAAGTTCAACAGCTCGGCTGTGGAACGAACTGCCGGCCTCTGTGTTTCCTCCCTCCTACAACATGGGACTCTTCAAGACCCATGTTCACTCCTTCCTCTCTACAAAAAGACCCTCCACACAGCATCCCCTAAGATGACATAGGCCCTGAGGAAAATGATTTTCTTCAGGGCCTCCTGTGTGGAGATAATATAAAAAAAAAAAAAAAAAAGACACGAAATTATAAAACTTTACAACCAAACACAGACTGATTGAAGTGAGATAGATAAATAGATTACATTAGATTAGATTATATTAAAATCAAATAAAAAATACTAAAAATGTAAAATGTCTTCTGTCGTACGGGAAATCCCAGTGACTGAAGACTGACTACTCGCTGAGTCGGGCCTATTTAATAACTAGGCCGGCGGTCGTAGTAGCTGTGTGAGATCGCTGGTAAACTACGGGCACTAACTCGAACTAGATTGTTCTAGTAGATTCTGCAGCGTTGGATTATGCCTAGACCCTTTGTCTAGACACTTCTGGCGAAGTGCATTACGCGCACTCAAACCAGCAATATTATTGTCGTGGGTAGTTCACTTCGGACGTCGCAAGTGGGTACTCGTATACGGAGGGGGCCGGTAGTAACACTACGTAACCAAATTTGTTTTGCGAAAACACGTCTCAAAGTTTCAAAGTCCGTGCATTTTAATATGGGCGTTCTTTCTGGAACATACCAGTAGTTTCGATCGCTATAACTCCCTCAATGATATTAACATTATTATTAAAGACAGGTGACCAAATTGTAGGGTTGTATTTTAGAATGTGTGTTGTAACGAGAGATGATATTTCGGCAAGTTTGTTAAAACGTCTTGAACCACGTGCGCCAAATGTATAGAACCTAAAAATATAGGATAAACGGTGAAATCTCGGTGGATTCATTGGCTTTAAACCGCAGTAGGCAGTTTCATGCCTCATATTAACTAAATCGATAACCATCGCTCGAGTGGATAAAGACATCATTAGCGCAGACCCGTGAAAAAACACGGGATATTATAATTATGGGATTTGTGAAGCTGAAAGTTTATGTAAAAAAAACACATCAGATAAAAGACAATTATTGCTGAATGAATTTATAGGTAGGTACTTGATCACTTGTTGAATTCTTGACAAATCAGTTCGAATTATGAAAATGACAATTAAATTAATTTTCCCTTAAAAAATTATATTTTGGTAGGTAATTTATCGCTTGTCTGAATTTTTGACAAATCAGTTCCAATTTTGAACATTTTTTTTCAAACATTATATTTTGCAGAAGGTACTTAATCGTCTGTCTTAATTCTTGACACGTAAGGTAGAATTTAAACGCTGAATTCTTGACATATCAGTTCAAATTTGAAAAAATTTCATATTAAAATATTATACTTTATCGCTTGCCTGAATTCTTGACACAATAAGTTCTAATTTAGAAAATTAAATTAAAATATGATACTTTATGTAGGTACCTACTTCATCGCTTGTCTGAATTCATGACACAATAAGTTCCAATTTTGAAAATTAAATTAAAATATGATATTTTATGTAGGTGCCTACTTCATCGCTTGTCTGATTTCATGAACGACAAAATTTTCAAAATACGAGTAGGTAATACTTATCAAAAAATAATTAGAAAAATACACTTTTATTACTCAAATTTATAATGTAAATGTTTGGGGTAATTCTTAAAAACCTTGGCTGAAAACATTTTTTAATAGACTTTTAGTTAATTTACGCTGCGTGTCCTAAATGGAATCAAATTTGAAGAACCGGTTTGCAAAACACAAAATTTAAAAAAATCAACCTTAACTCTTGAATTTCAACGAAAACAAGAAAAATTCACTCGTAGGTCGCGGGCTGTTGTAAAAATAGGCAAAGCGGTCCCTCTGCTGAAAAAGGTGTACATCACTATTGTTCAAGGAACGAACAAGGGTTGGAATAGCCGTCCTTTAAAGGGCTATTCCATACAGATAAAGCATAAATGAAGTCTATGGCTTGTGACAGGCGAATGCGAAAACACAATACGTAAGGTTAATTCACAATCAACTTACCGTGTGGCGATGGTGAAATCTGCATAAGCCTCATCTGTCAGCAGTGGAACGGGATTGTGGTTCGTTACCACTCGTTATTTTAAATTAAATTGCGATAAAAATACGTATTATGATTATTCCGATTAGACAACCGGCGATCGAGATTTGACAGGACAGATGGTTTTTGTGCGACTGCTCGGCCCACGGCCTCCGTGGTTATGGCTGACGTGTGCGAAATTTAAACTATACAGTTTAAATTCTGACGATACTATTGGTTAGCACACGGCCTGTCAGGAGCAATCGGCGTGACGGAACAACTATCATAAATTTACTAGGTACCTTCATAAACTTATTTATTGGTTTTTAAAACAGAATTGACGACGAGATGTAATACAAAAGAAGACATAAAAAGGGAACAAATTAGAGAAGCTCAAATCGGTATCTTATGTGTAAATCTTACCCTGGTACCGCCACGTTTTAGTTCCCTGGATATGTCCTGATGCAGAAAACCCTCGATTCCTTCATCGTCTTGACCATTTTGCTTTAGACGAGATGACAGCAACTATTACAAGACAAAATCACCATTAGAACCCAAGTTGGCACTAGAACATGTATCTTACAGGATAAAGATGAATCATAAGTTTACATAACTCACAGACTCACACACCGTTTCTCCGCAGGGGTGGGCAGAGAAGATAGACTACTAAACAACTGGGTCTTGGCACACACTAAATGGCCATATTTTAACAAAAACTATTATAATAAGTTCGTCGAGTTATATTTTTTCATTATTTGTTATCATGGCAAAACTTAGACGTGATATTCCTTTCCAACGACAAACAAACGAACAAATTACATGGTGAACATGTATAATTCTGAATGGTGTTCTTGCAGCAGGGCGATACTGAGAGTATCTTCCACTATGGAACGTGCCGCAAGCATACAATATACATATTCTTTTTAATGAATAAATTTTGAAATAACACATTTCATCAAATAAAATTTTACTTGCGCACGCCATGAATTGTACCCACCACCTTCGGATTGCTAGTCAAGAGCCTTACTCCTCAAATATAAGTAGCTATCCTGGAGAAACTACAGGGTTTTCCAATAAGAGGTGTTATTTTGAATAGCCCGCTATTTCGGTAGATGTTACTTTTGAAGCTGTCATTTTTTGACATTTGACAAGTAGAAACTACGCCATTAATAAAAATGGAACGATACACGCTTCAACAACGCATTGAAATTATTAAAATTCACTTGAGTGAATCAAATGCAAATCATCTTGAGTGATGAGGCCCATTTCCACCTCGGTGGCTTCGTCAACAAGCAAAATTGTCGCATCTGGGGCTCGGAAAACCCAAGAGTTCTTGTTGAAAAGCCTCTCTATCCTCAACGTGTGAATGTGTGGTGCGGTTGATGGTCCGGCGGAGTCATTGGACCTTACTTTTTCGAAAATGAGGCTGGAGCAACAGTTACGGTGAATGGATTGCGCTATCGAGAGATGATTAATGATTTTTTATGGCCGGAATTGGATGGTATTGGACAACTTTTACTTTCAACGAGACAACGCTACGTATCACACAAGCAATGAAACCATTGATCTTTTACGATTGAATATCAAAATAACACCTCTTATTGGAAAACCCTGTACATAGGATAGAGACGGCTACTCACCAGACAGTAAGTGATAGAGACGGCTACTCACCAGACAGTAAGTGATAGAGACGGCTACTCACCAGACAGTAAGTAATAGAGACGGCTACTCACCAGACAGTAAGTAATAGAGATGGCTACTCACCAGGCAGTAAGTAATAGAGACGGCTACTCACCAGACAGTGAGTGATAGAGACGGCTACTCACCAGACAGTAAGTAATAGAGACGGCTACTCACCAGACAGTGAGTGATAGACGGCTACTCACCAGACAGTAAGTAATAGAGACGGCTACTCACCAGGCAGTAAGTAATAGAGACGACTACTCACCAGACAGTAAGTAATAGAGACGGCTACTCACCAGACAGTAAGTAATAGAGACGGCTACTCACCAGACAGTAAGTAATAGAGACGGCTACTCACCAGGCAGTAAGTAATAGAGACGGCTACTCACCAGACAGTAAGTAATAGAGACGGCTACTCACCAGACAGTAAGTAATAGAGACGGCTACTCACCAGGCAGTAATGATGGCAATTGGTCTTTCCAATTGTATAAAAGATGCCAAACAGAACCTCTACATCATCACACTCTTTGCAGAAGGAACAGGGGCGGGAATTGGTTCGGAGAGTTTTATTGTTATCCCAACGGGTTTTTTCCTTGGCCATCTCTGCACCTTCGTTACAAATGGCGTTTCTGCAAACAAAACTTTCTCGTAAGAAACACATATCTGGAAATTTTAATAAACCACTCTTTTACCAGGAAAACGCACTTTGATAATATTGCCAAATAAATACGCAAAACATTGTTGACATTCAATTATTAGGTACAAGTAGACCCCGCAATCCGGCTTCTTCCAGAAGTCCTACTGTACACCACAATGTTACTGTTAAAAAACTGCTTTACAGCGACTTTAATTAGACTGCGTATTTCATTCCGGTGCGGAGATATTGCGTTAAGTATTCTTCGGACGTCCCCAACTTCTTCTAACATTGAAACCACTCTCTAAACACTCCTGGCACTAATAAGAACATACTTTGAAATTTTCAACGAAATCGGTCGGCTACTTTTCGAGTTTTGCAAGCACAAACATAAGCAAGTTGAATTTTAGTATGACTAACTTCTTCAGCCGGGGCTGATGGTATAACAACCAAGATCTTGAAAACGCTGTCTACGAAAATTGCATTGCCACTAGTACATTACATAAAACTTAGTATCACTCAGGGCCACTTCCCCTCAAACCTTAAACAAGGTATCGTTATTACTATACATAAAACAGGAAACAAGACAGACATAAATAATTACCGACCAATAACCCTACTAACAAGCCTATCGAAAGTATTTGAAAAAGTCGTCAACTCACAGCTGGTAAAATTCCTCGTGAGCCATAAACTGATCTCAGAAAATCAAGAAAACAAGAGTACTTCGGACGCTATTGCCGCTGTCACCTGAGATTTCATTGTTAAAAACCTCGATAAAAGGAAAAAAATTATTTCTTCTTAGACCTTTCCAAAGCCTTTGATACAATATCACACAGTAAATTAATAAACAATCTTAGACAAATCGGTATTACGGGAAATGAACATAACTTTTTTAAAAGCTACCTTAATGGACGCAAGCAACAAGTTAAAATGAATAACATACTTAGCAACACTTGTTCATCTGACTACGGTATACCACAAGGTAGCATATTAGGTCCGTCTCTGTTTCTGTTGTATATTAACGACTTATGCAACATTAATATTCGGGGGAAATCGTTAGTTTTGCCGATGACACCGATTACCTGACACCTGGCTAGCTGTCTATAAAACATCTGAAACAGACATAAGCATGGTAAAAAAAGTCGTTGGATATAAACACGCCCACACTGAACACCGAGAAAACTAAATATGTCACATTTATTTATTTATTGCATCTCACTATACATAAAACACTTTTTTTTTCACATAAAAATCAACCTCACTAGGACTGAGCCTGTATCGAGGTTAAAAATTTACATTTGAGTGAAGCAAACATAAGAGTATCACAAACATATAGTAATTGCACATACAAACACAAAATATTTCAAAATTAAAGAAAAAATGAGTATTAGATGTGTTACCAGATGGGTAATTTGACAGTATATTGTAACAATATTTGAACCATAACTAATAATTAATCATTATTCAAAAGAAGAAGCAAAGTAGATAATAAAGACAGATAGGGTGACATTCAGTTTTTAGCAAATGGGACTTATATAAAATCTTATTATTTAAGAAAGGACAAGGATGAAAAAATATTAACACAATCGTCTGTCAATACATAAACCTTAATTAACTTTTTAAATTTAACTAAGGAATTGGTAGACTTAATATGATTTGGAAGAATATTAAACAAAAGTGGTGCCTGATATAAATAATTTCTTTGACCAAAAGAAGTTTTAGTATGTACCGCCACAAAGTTCAATGTAGAGCTAATTCTAGTTGTCCGCATTTGTTGTGTTCTTTCAGCAAATTTAATATTGATAAAAAATCGACAAAGTATTTGAGTGATATATAGCTGTTTTATGCACATAACATTACATTCCTTATAAAGTAGGTTGGATGGATAACAGATTTTTTTTTTTGTACATCACTTTAAGGATCAATTTTTGAGTAATATTTAGTGGTTCAACATTGGACTTTAGACATGATCCCCAGCATACTATGTTATAAGAAAGTCGAGATTGGACTAAGGCAAAATAGACAGTTTTTAATTTCTCTTTGTCCAACATGTGTCGAAGTTCTTTAAAAATAAATGTAAGTCTCCTGATATTCTTTGTTAACATATCGATATGGTCATTCCATCTTAAAAATTTATCAATCTTTACACCTAGATACATGATACAATCTACACTTTCCAAGGGGTGGCAATTACAATTTAGCAGACAATTATGTATAATTAGATTATGAGTGTCAGAAGGCTGACTTTTTGATGATATACTAAATGTCACATATTTAGTTTTTATTGTATTCAAAGTTAAGATGTTATTATTCAGCCAACTCTTTACTGCTCTTAATCCTAAGTCACATTTGTTAAAAGCATCTCTCCAGGTTTTACCCTCAAATATTAAAGCAGTATCGTCTGCGAAACTAACAATGTTACCTGGAATATCTAAATTACACAAATCATTAATGTAGATTAAAAACAATATTGGTCCAAGCACACTACCTTGCGGAACCCCAAAAGAGATTGGTTTGCTATTGCTTAAATGATTATTTATCTCTACTTGTTGAGTTCTATCACTTAGATAGGATGTGAACCAGCCTAGTGCTGTATTATCTAGCATTATTATATCAAGCATTAATATTACTGGTCAACCTCCTGACGATGCCTCCATCAGAATATACTTGTGTTCGAATTCTGATGAATGTTGTCAGTGCCCCTACATTGAGCGCTCTACTCAGATGAAGTACCTCGGCCTCACCATTGATCCATATCTCAAATAGAATCTTCATACTCAAATAATTGCAAACAAAATAAGAAAAATCATGCACTTTTTCAGAATCATACGAAACTTTCTCGACTTAAAACACCTGAAAATGATTTATTTTGCAGTCTGTCAATCTGTTATTGAGTATGGTATCATAGCATGGGGAGGCGGCACTTCATCTGCACTAGACCCAATGTATTATTGAGTATGGTATAATAGCATGGGGAAGCGGCACTTCATCTGCACTAGACCCAATCTATTATTTAGTATGGTATCATAGCATGGGGAGGCGGCACTTCATCTGCACTAGACCCAATCTATTATTTAGTATGGTATCATAGCATGGGGAGGCGGCACTTCATCTGCACTAGACCCAATCTATTATTTAGTATGGTATCATAGCATGGGGAGGCGGCACTTCATCTGCACTAGACCCAATCATAAAGGCTCAGAAAATAATTCTTAGGCTACCTATAATTACAGACTCGAACCTAATCTTTAATATTATGAATGTGTTTGATGTTCGGCAGCTATATGCAAAAACTATCTTAACTCATCTGTACACAAATATACATAATTACTACGAAAAAAGTTCAAATAAACAATGCACTCGAAGCAACAACAAAAACTTACTACAAATACCGATAAGACATACTACGTTTGGTCAACGAAACTTAAAATACTTTGCAACAAGACTCTACAACATTCTTCCAGACAACATAAAACAATTTGCTTCACAAAAAAATTTCAAAGACATTGTAAAAACTTGGATAAAAATAAGAATAGGGGCTTTACCGGTGCATTCACCCAAATTTGCAGTTATTGAAATAACAACATTATTGAGCGAATACATCTTAATACAAGTATAGGTATGTTCAAAGGTATTAGGAAGTAACTTGAAAAATTCTGCCTCAACACAGGCTAGCCTAGTGAGGCGGTATTTGAGAAACCTCAACTAACTGAACTTTTATTTTCTTTTTACCTTCATCAAATTATTTTTGTATTTTTCTGTTAATTTTATGACCTTAAAAACAAAAAGTTACAAATCAACGTACAATATACATCATACTATGCATTTTCAGTTGTAATGCGCAAACTTTCTTAAATAAAGACATATATTATTAACTCCAAGTTTCATGGTCTTGTAGATCACGGTTGCACGACAAGACTAAGATCAGAACAAAGGATTATGGTGCTAAAAATGAATACATCGTTTGGACAACGTTTTCGGTGTACAATGGCCGACCCTGTCATAGTCATATCCATAAATTCAGAAACTAATCACCTTCGTAGTACGCAACATTGTATATAACTAAATATGTAAAAATTTTAATTAAATTCTCCAATATTTAAAAATAAATTTCATGTTTACTTTTGCCATGAATCTTCTAATATAAATAAAATTGTTGTTTGTTCAAAATCTTGAATCTCCGAAAGTTCTTCACCGATTGCTTTGAAATTTTGACACAACGTTGCATTTGAATATGCGTGTGTTTTTATTTACCTATATTATATAGATGTCACCTGTTACAGGTAAAACCATGATTTTTTCGAAGCACTATCTGTTGGGCAAACAGGCCTTTTTTTTTAAACATTGCCATCCGTTGGACGTAACACGTGCTCAGAGATGTGCAAAATGGGTACCCAAAACCATTTGAAATGCAAAATGGAAATGGGTCAAAACTTTTCCATTTGAAAATGCAAAATGGTTTTTAGAAAAGCATTTCAAATGCAAAATGCAAAATACCTATTTTCAAAATGCATTGAAAATGCAAAATGGTTTCTCAGGTCAAACAATCAAAATAATTATAGAATTTTTAAACAATTTTGTCATTTAATAATGGACATCAATGTAGAACAAACATATTACATGATGGTAAATCCAAAAACACCACAATTACAGATTATGATACCACAAAAAATTTGCGCGGGACTAATGTTGCCAACGTAAAAACATAGAAACTGCTATCTAACATTTAATATTACAGCGTCATGGCCCCATGTTCAGTATTTGAATCAGTATTTTTTGTAATGGTATCACTCGATTGCCAGGGCTCCTACCAGGGAGCAACTTGACAAATGTAAATTATCTCTCATAGCGAGGTTGAGGACCGACTGATATTTGGAGCTTATGAAAAAAAGATGAGTGGAGATAGTAGGAAGAATGTTGCAAAAAGCATTTAAAATGGAAAATACATTGAGATAAGCATTTAAAATGCAAAATGGTTTTTAGAAAAGCATTTAAAATCCAAAATGGAAAATACCCATTTTGCATTTCCATTTGAAATGGATTTATTTGAAATAAAGCACATCTCTGCACGTGCTAGCATTTCTCTATCCGCACAGACAGACTAAGCCATAAGTTGAAATTCAGTTCAGCAGTTTGGCTCGCGTACTATACGTAGCATTAGAGAGAGAAAACACCACACTTAATATTCAAATCTAGAAGTTAACGACGAAAGAATCAAAATGTGCACCTTTATGAAAACAAAGGTTGCGAACGCAATTGGAAAATAAACACGAAACTATGTGATTTTTTTATTAATTATTTTTATATGAAATGACAAAAAAGAGATTGTAGTGTTGAATATGTTTTTTTTGTTTATCATTATGGTGTCATGTTTACTCCAAAGACTCCATTTTGTAAACTTATGGAAACAAAAATGGTCAGCAAGCTAGACACGGGGGTATATTGACTGCGCGTGTACGAGTACGATAAGTAGAGCAAGTTTACTTGGCTTGTCGCTCCAGTACGCCAAGGACTACTGAGTACTGGCGAATTACAGAGCCTAACTTTGTGCTTTCAACTAGTAGTTGTCAGTTAACGTAGCGGCGGATTACTGAGAGTAGTGTATTATATATTTTGATAAACTTGTTGAATTCCGCTTCACGCTTAATATGCAAAAAAAAAATTATAAATAGAACTTGGTTTCAACTAAATTACTAAAAGAAATAACTATTTATGCCAGGGGAGATGGTAAAAGATGCATTAAAGTTCCATTTTTTCTCAACCTTAAGTTTGAAGGTAAGGAAATATGCATACATTATTAAAATAACCCAAATTAACACCCTAAAAACCTATTTTGTGTATGTTGACTTTGTAGCTATGCTACAAGAATATTCTGGAATGATCGCCAATGCATAACGCATTGTAGCGGGAACACTCTAGATGCAATGCGAGATCAACACCAGATCCCCAAAACTTAAATAGTTGTCTCCATTAGATATTTAAGTTGAAATCAAGTGTTGTTTTTTTATAGATCCTTTGCTTGAAGCGTAATTCGACAACTTTACCTGCATTTTTATAATGTAAATACCAAACAAGAATCAAAGGACCATGGCATCCCCAATCGAGGTACGCTGTGATGCTGAAGAGAGTTGGGAGGAGTAGGAGAAGGTTACTACCTGGCTGCTCCGAACTGGTCACTAAACACGGGTGAAGCCATTTCCAGCACGATTCCGAATGATGGTTTTTCACGGGGGCGATAGAAATATCTACCAACTATTAGTATTATTATACGTAACCAAAAATATGAACCTGTTCCGCTGTCAAAAACAAATTAATTATTTCATAATATCTTGTCAAATTCTTCTCAGAAATAACTAAACCTCGATCAAAAGATAATGAGATAACGATTTGTCGATAAGCCAATGAAGAGATACCATTAACAAAATATCGGTAATCTCTAGGCAACTAACTATTCAAGCACTTATTGTGAAAGTACCTGGAAATAATGCGACCCGTACAAAGTGACATTTGGCAAGTTTTGAAATGGTAAAAGGGCGTAGGTACCTGACACCACTCGATAAGTTCGTGAATCACAAATTTTCGTAGATTTTATCACTACACATTGTCGAATTTCGTCAAACTCAGGAAATTATTGTATCAACTTTCAACATGACAGCATTCTCGGCGCGCACTTCGCCATAGAAATATTGGAAATTAGAGATGGTCGTTATTCCTGTCTCGGTTACAAGGAACCTGTTCCCTTGCTGTAACTGGAACCGTGAACCCAAAAAGGCTTCGATGGAGCTACTCGAGAACCTGCGGGGTGAGGGGAACGATGTAATGAATAAAAATGCCAAAACCTACTTAAATTTTTTAATGACACATCCCATCCTTGTCTCATCAAATACTCAAAAAATCATTATAACTGCATTAACAACAAAAATTATAATTATAATAGTTTATTACACACCACTTTGCATACAAATCATTTAAAAATATTGTCATACAAGATGGCTGCTAGACAGTTCCCCATGAACCTAATAAGCCCTGTACGGAACTATTCCGTTTTTCTTTCAATTTGAAGCCGCGAGGTGAGGAGAAGATGAACGATAAATGTCTCATTCTCTGTACCATTGAATACCCTAAATCACCCTTAAAAATCGTAAGCCGTTATAATTGCATTTAAAATATAAAAATAAAATAGTTACAAAAATACCACTTTGCATAAAAATCGTTTCAAAAGTTTGTCATACAAGATGGCTGCCAGGCAATTTCCCCTCATCCGAGATTTGGCTTCAATGTCATTTACACAAAATCACACTAATGTACTGTTCAGAGCTTTTTACGTCCATGATTGGAACCGTCGATATAATTTTTATCTGACTTATTTTTCGTACTGTTATTTTTGAAGCTGGTTCCTTTTGGAATATTTATCTAAAAGGAAAAAGTATTCGAAAATTTGTAAAAAGTGACGTAATATTTAAGAATTCTTGAGAAATTGGTTCTCTTTTCTCAGAATTTCTCTCCCACCACAGTTTGAGATGTTTTTTACTCAGAATTAAGGAACTTCAGTGAAAAAATTATGGCCTAAATATATATGTAAATCAATAAACGTTGATTCTCAATGTATAAGATTTATTATAAGTAGAATGTACAAATCGTAATTTAAAAATGAATGAAACATCTTCATAGTTAAAACACCGCTGTGTGGTTGGTACGACTAAATTCGCTGATTCTGACATCATAACCAATCATAACCAGTCTACCTGTATTATATATCTATGGTCTAGAACGTCCACAGTCCACATCTGAATTCAATTGCTCTAAGTGATGAAAAAATATTTTTCTAATCGTTAGTTTGATGGCGTCATCACATTATTATTATTTTTTTTACTTTAACTCACATAGGAGGCCCCCGGGAAAATGATTTCACTTAGGGCCTATATCATCTTTGGAAGGCATGTTGGAAAAAATTCTTTTCATTCGTGGTAATGCATATTTTCAAACACAGGTTGTTAAAAGCGTGTAATCTTAAAAATAAAAAAAACGTCTCGACTTCCAAACAAAATACGGCCCGAGTTGGAAAAAAAGTATGCTTTTTATACTCACCTCCCCACATTCTGGAATAAACAATTATTATTATTATTTGAAACTGGTGACGTTAAAAATTTGAGTTGAGATGTAAGACCGGAAAAATCAAAACTTTGAAAATTATTTTAATTTTTAAAACTAATTGTAACAATGAAAAAATATGCTGGTATTTAATATAGAAGGTTATTGATAAAACATTAAATAAAAAAAGGGCTGTAGTTTCTAATTCTCTAGCAATCCCCCCCCCCTCACAGAGAGTTTTTTTTTCAAAAGAAATAAATAACCGGTTCCACATCGATAGTCAGTAACCGGAACCGCAGTGATAACCAATTTCAAGTATCACCATCTCTATAGAAATTAAAATTGAAAAAGTAAGTAATTTTAAAACTGTTTGATGGGTAGGTACCAACACGCAAATCTTAAGATTTTAGAGACGAGAAAATTAGGTAAATACTTTTTAGAAGAAGTGAAGGTGAACTAAAAAAAATGAAATGGAAAAAGACGTTTGTAACTGGCGCCAAAACTACAAATCTGTTATTTTTTCGACCCCGTCCAGGAACCGATTTTTATTCTAATATTAACTCCACACAGGAGACCCCGATGAGAAATAAATCCTTATGGAGCAATATGTTTTCTTTGAGGTTGCAGTGTAAGTATTGTTTCATTTTGCTCTCACACAAACGAAATATTGAATTCTTTAAGTTTTTTATTTATTTATTTTTATTTAACGGCGATATAAAGTAAAGTAAAAAAGATACAATATTAAGTAACATAAAGATATAAAGTGATGTAGTTTGTTCTCAGTCCTCCTCACTAGGTATTCCTGTTCCGAGGCGGACTGAAGGTTGTTGTATTTGTGTTGATCATGATTTCCTCATCTTCTAATTTGTTAGTTACACAAAATATAAAATAAATTAAGCAAAAAGTATTTATGTTTGTTGTCTGTAGGTTGCGTTGGGGTTACTCCATAAATTTAATGATTTCCTCATCTTCATGTTTAGTTAGCCATAATTTGATGTCTTTTTTAAACTTTTCTATATCCATGGTGTGTTTAATTTCAATAGGAAGGGCATTATATAATTTTATAGCATGGAAATAGCGGTTTTTCTGGCCAAAAGATGTATTTAATTTTGTAATGTTTAGTAGATTTGAGGATTTCGTCCTTGTAGTGTAGGTGTGTTGTTCAGCAAGGTACTATATTTTTCTTTAAAATTGAGTAGTGCATTTTTTGAGTACAGTAAGTAGTCTAAACTTAAACTTAAGGGCGCACAGTTTACACCCGCGCTATGCAAGCCGGTTCCCTATAGAACATCGGACCATCCCATTGGTATTGGTAATAGTGCACACTGCGGTAACAGGACTCGGAAAATAATATATCTAATTTTAAATGTGGCCCCAACATTGGAGGGGGCCTCGGCTAGGTTCCAAAATGACATACATCGAGGACCTAGGACTCGGAAAAGAATATTCTTTTTTGTGTAAGGGGAAAATATTGTCTATGCAATGATGGAGGACTTACTTCAGGACTCAGGACTCACTTACTCAGAAAAATAAACATCGAAAGCATTTATTGAACCGTTTGTGAATATAATAATTCATATACTACCTTCACCCACGCCTTATACCTATCCCTAGGGGATACCATGGAAAAAAATGAAGTATTCATTGTATATCATTGTCACTCTCTCTGCCACTCTCGTTGCTTACTCCAGTTGGGGATGTAATACTTCCACAGGGATCTGGTACTCTATATCTAAGTAGGCAATCAACACGATAAAAAAAACATTGGTTTGATTTTTATTTCACCTTTCAAAATGCAAAAGTTTATTTCAGGCACCTTCATACTTCATCTTGTGTGTGATTTATTTGTTTGTTTATATTCTGACTACTTCTTTGTTCCTTCCTTGTAAGCTCTATAAAAAAATAAGCTTGCCTCCCCTAGCTTGGAAGCTGGTGACGCCATGAGCTGTGCTCCTTGGTTTTCTTTCATACATTTTAATTGATTTTATGTGAAATAATTTAAATAAATAGAAAAAAATAGGTAACGTACACTGCCTTCATTGTGAAGAAAGCGTCATCTCCAATTTTTTCACAAAATGAGTTATCTCCATTTTGTGTACCACCAATGCAATATCTAAACGTAAAAAAAATAAATTTAAGAATGCTATTTTTTTATTTGTTTTTTTAATTAATTTAAGCGCCCTGCTGGGATTTTAAATGGTACATATTTTACAAGATTTTCTGCATAATACAGTGCCAACAGAAGATTTTATTTTATTTTTAAAACAACAACAACAAAATAAATAACCAAAAACTTAAAAATGAACATAATACATGGGACATATGATTTTACATTTAGATATAGTTTTTTCATTAAATCTCTGCATGAGGTTAGTTTTTGTCCTGCTGTCAGTAAATTATATCATTGTATTACGTAGCTAGTCAACATAACTCTATTGACAATGTTCCCCGTTATGTTGACTCCTCCCTCCGTTTCCCTCTCAACCCCCTCCCCCTCCCTCAAATCCCCTCCCACCAAAGAACCAAACTAAATAAAATCCCATATTTCTGCACAAAAAATTTTAGTTTTTTTAAAAAAGCTAGTTAATGACACGGACGTGTCGAAACCGGTCACTAATTAATAAAATGTATACGTAACAAATGTACATTGGAATAATAAAACTCATTAAGAACAAAAATGTCTAGAAATTGTTACATAGTGACTGCCAAAGAAATACAAAAAAATGTAAACGCTAGTACAATAGTACAGTTTTAAATATTATTTAAAACCTTTTTGCAAGTACAGAATTGTGTCTTTAAATATATATTTTAATCAAATGTGTGTTGAAAATAAAGTGTTTCCTAAATATATAAATATAAAATCTAAAAACAACAGTTTTCCTGCTTCCAAATCGATTCTTTTTGCTAAGAAAATGTGGTTAAAGGAAGAAATAAAATCGTGGTTTCACATCAGAGACAACATACACACCTTGTTAAAAGTTTTACATACTGAACTTGTGAACACTTTACACCCTATAGAATGGGATTTGTTCGACGATAAAGTAAGAAATTGTGCTAGTGAAGTTGCTTTCAAAAAGAAAATTACCTTACAAAAGAAACTAAAAAACCTTATTCTCGCCTCCAAAAAACTAGATGGATGTTTGAACCCCCTGCCTAATAAAATTAGTTTTTCTAATCATACAAAGAAACGTGTTTATTATCCAAAGGACTTAACTATAAAATTCAAGATGACAAAGTTCATAACGTTGAAATACTTGCTGCTGACACGGATCAAGCCCTCTTCAAATGCCCAGATTCCATTAAACATAAATCTTCTGAACTCATCCAAAAACACATTAAAAATAAAAATAATAATAACAATAATTCCTCCAAAAATACTGAAAAACAAACCTTAAACCACATCAAAAAAACCATAAAAGAAAATAATCTAACTCTAATCAAAGCCGACAAAGAAAATACCATAGTGATTTTGAACAAAATAGACTATGTTAATAAAGTAGAAGATTTTTTAAAAAGTGATAACTTTTCAACTCTTCCAAAAGACCCTACAAAGAAATTTCAAGAAGACAATCAAAAGCTGCCCTTTACTATGTGGTGTTAACTAATCCACAGCCTCCTAAACTATATGGTTAGCCCCGGTGGTTCCTGCATATCCTAGCCCCCACTATAATATATGTTCTAAATTTGTATCTTTATTCAAATCTAATAATTTATTCAGATCACATCGCTCAATTACAAATAGTTTGGAGTTAATAAATACAATCAAAGCCTTAGACATACCTAGCAACAGTAAATTAGTGTCCTTTGACGTTGTTAATCTTTTCCCAAGCATTCCCACTAAGAATGTAAAAACCTAATTTTACACATTTTAAATAATTCCCATTTAGATCGAACCATTGTGAAGGAAATGTCCACTTTCTCAGAAATTTGTACCAATCAAAACTACTTCACCTTTAATGATCAATTATATAAACAGCATAATGGTCTCCCAATGGGAAATCCTGCTTCTCCTTTGTTTGCTGAAATATTTATGGATTCCTTTGAAAACAAACTTTTCGAATGTGGACTTTCCCTTTTAGCTAATGTATTTGTTTGGTATAGATATGTTGATGACATTTTTGTAATTTGGACAGGTAGCAACAGACAATTAGACAATTTTCTCATTTTTATTAATAACATTCATCAAAATATAAAATTTACATTGGAACATAACGATAATAACAATTTAAATTTTTTAGAATTAAACATCAGTTTAGATAATAAAAGTGTGTTTTTAACATCTATAGAAAACCTACACACACTGACTGTGTTATACCTTCTACTTCACTTCATCCTTTGTCCCATAAACTCGCCTCCTTCAACTCAATGATACATCGAGCCATTAATGTCCCTTTAAATAGTGAGAATTTCAATAGTGAAATTAACATTATAAAACAAATAGCTCTAAACAACGGATATAAACCTGACATAATTAACCGTTTAGTTAATAAGAAACAAACCAAAATATTTACGAAAAAGTACATTTATAGTGGAGATAAAAACAATCAATCTAGTAAAAATTTAATTTATAAAAAAACTTCTTTATACAGGCGACTTATCCTTAAAAATATCCCGCATGTTACCAGTTAATATTTTGACAGCTTTTAACACTAATTCTAAAATTAAAAAAACTTAATTAATAACAAGGATGTTTCAAATAAATTAGATACAAATGGGAAATACATCTTAGAGTGTAATGAATGTAACTCATAGTATGTAGGTATGACTAATAGAAATTTCAAAACTAGAATCAGGGAACACGAACTATGTTTAAAAAATAATAATTTCTCCGAGTTCGCTAATCATTTGATAGAGACAGGCCATAGCTTCAACCGGGATAAAACTAAGTTTAAACATTCTTACATTAATAAATATTTTAATTTGTGCGCATTAGAAACATTAGAAATTAATAAAAAAATTAATTCAAGCATTAATATAGTTAATAAAATAATAGCACCTTGCAAATCACCTCTATTGACAATGTTCCCCGTTATGTTGACTCCTCCCTCCGTTTCCCTCTCAACCCCCTCCCCCTCCCTCAAATCCCCTCCCACCAAAGAACCAAACTAAATAAAACCCCATATTTCTGCACTTAAAAATTTAGTTTTAAAATAGTTAGTTAATGACACGGATGTGTCGAAACCGGTCTCTAATTAATAAAATTTATACGTAACAAATGTACATTGGAATAATAAAACTCATTAAAAACAAAAATGTCTAGAAATTGTTACATAGTGAATGCCAAAGAAATTCAAAAAAATGTAAACGCTATTATTATTACATGTTCAGTATAGTGACAGTATTATTACATGTTCAGTACGGTGACAGTTTTACAACTAAAATGCAAATATAAATGTAAAAAAATAATAATTAAACATTCATCCACAATTTTTTATAATAATATCTTAGTTTTATTGTAAATCGCTCAAATAACACAACATATTTTTGATAAAGACACAAAGTAAAGCATAATTACATACATAAATATAAGGTTTTTCAAAAGAAGCAAACACATTGTGACTTGACATTTTAAATAATAAGAAGGGAAAACACTTTGTTTAAAGTCACTTTATTGAAATTTTTAAAGGAGTTTAAAAATTTCAATAAAGTGACTTTAAACAAAGTGTTTTCCCTTTTTATTATTTATAAATATAAGGATTAACAAAAAAAAAAGATTATTTGTCAGGAGGCCAAAAGGTTGGGAAGAGCTGGATTGGCCGATTTAGATCTGACCATTAAATTAAATGTTTGTATTCTAAACGGTGGCAAAATGATATTTACCATGGCGATACTGAGAGTATCTACCACCCTGGATGACATGAAATGGTCGAGTTTTACATTCTTTAAACAAATAATCTATCTTTACACCATCCTCCCATTCATCTCCATATCGGGGACCCAAATGAAAACTTCGCTCTGCTCAACCATTATTTTCATACCTACTATTTCATACAGATAGTTGCAATTAGACAAGCAATAAAATATTTCTTGGTCTTGGTTTGTGCTTGGTCATTATCTTGATCGATATGATATTCGTATTATGTATGAGGTGAAAGCACCAAAACACAGCAGCGCAGATGCCAAAGCAATAGCTGTCACACCCCTGTCTCGATTCATTCATTAATAAAAGTATTTTACAATATGAAGTTAAACACATAGATATTCTTTATTAGTTAACATTCTCGTGTATTATTTCTTAAAAAACAAACGTTTATTTGCACAAGAAAATAAATAACAAATTGCAAATAATTTAAAATAGAGGCATGCGAGCAGTATTGAATTGTAGCAGGTATTCTAATATTTTTTTTTTTTTTTTTTATATTAACTCCACACAGGAGGCCCTGAAGAAAATAATTTCCCTCAGGGCCTATGTCATCTTTGGGGATGCTGTGTGGAGGGTCTTTTTGTGGAGAGGAAGGAGTGAACATGGGTCTTGAAGAGTCCCATGTTGTAGGAGGGAGGAAACACAGAGGCCGGCAGTTCGTTCCACAGCCGAGCTGTTGAACTTAAGAACGAATCGTAGAAGCGACCCGTTCTCATGTGACAAATGTCAACCGTGTACAAATGTTGGGCGCGCGTTTGGCGTGTATCCCGACTACGCACCGGTGCCGAAGGGATCAATGACGCTAGTTCCTCAGAGCATCTTCCATTGTAATACCGATAGAACAAGGACAGCATACCTACCTGACGCCTGTGCTCTAAAGATTGCAGTCCGTTTGTTAAGATTGGGGAATCTATCAAACGGACCGCCCGTTTCTGCACAGAGTCAAGGGTTTTTTTCAGGTATTTAGGGGCTCCGGACCAGAGATGGCTGCCAAATTCGACAGTAGGGCGCACTTGCGATTTGTACAGGGTCAGCAGTTGTGTACTATTAAAGTATCTGCGGGCCCTGTACAGTACGCCCAGCTTCTGAGAGGCCAGCTTTACTCTGGCTTCGATGGAGCCCCCATACCTGAGCTGGTCACTTATAGTTACACCAAGCATATCAATGGAAGGCCTGTTCGGAAGATTGCTTCCGTTGAAGGAGACTAGGTTATCATTTAGATCCCTTTTAGACGTAATCAGACAGGATTGGGTCTTTGAAACATTAAATTCGACGAGATGCAAGGGTAAAGCCCGGGCAGTCCAGATAGGAGGAGTCTGGCGGCTCGGCTATCTGAGTTTCGGATAGGAAAAGAAGGTTGGGACGTTGGGACAAAAGATGGTGATGAACAGAATTTAAATTAGTATGCAGACCGCGAATGTTGGCAAAAATGAATATGCAGAAACAACTAGGTATGTTAAGTGTGAAACAGCGTATAATTTACAATATGTTCATATTTACATTTAAGCTCTAAGATAAGATGCCCCGGAAAAACATAGTTAAAATTTTAAATTTCTCAATACATGAATACCCCACGAGAAGCTGTGAAGATTTTAGACTTTATAAATTTGTCGGGAACCCAAAATAATCTCTATTTTAAAGGATTCAAGATATTCAATGAACTATCGATGGATGTTAAAGAAGCGTAAAGCCTTGCAGCTTTTCGTGGGTTATGCCTAAATGCTATAAAGAATAAGTTTTAGATGCAGTTTAAAGTATGCCTAGTAGCCATACAAATAAGTTTTGCTTCCAAGTTATTCCAAAGGTTTTTACTAGACATAAAAACGTATTTTTTTAAAACTAAACGAAATAATACAAGAAAAATTCAAAATATTAAACTGAATAAACGTCATGTGATATAGTTAGGTTAAACTTTTTAACTGTTTGATGAATCATATTGAGTGTTGTATAAATACCATTGATACAAACATTTACTTGCCGTAACATCCGACCTGCTGTAACATCCGACCTGATGTAACTTAACATTTTTAATATTATTTTTTTTTTATATTATTCAATCATGTCTTTTGATTGTAATTCAGTAAACATTGATTTTTTATATTTTCAATTTTATTTTCTAATCTTCTACAAAGATAATGTATGTACGTGAGTAAAATTTTAACTGTTAATAAACACAAGTATACTCGCGAACTGGCAATGCCTATGTGGGATTTTTTTTGGTCAATCTGCTAAATGTATTATTCTTTACTTTTTAACTGTTTATATATAAAAAAAAATGAGAGATGACAGAAGTCAACAAATGTCGCTCATCTTAAACTGTTCAAAAATCGTTATCAACGTAGATATACCACTCACGGTACCAACTACCAAAACAGAACACGTCCTTTTTTTCGAATTGCTAGGAATTGACAAATTTTATGAAAAAAAAGGACGATGTAAAGCAGTCATAAGGCCCGGCTGCACGAACTCCCGTCACATTTTACAAATCGGTAATCAGCGCCATATAAATAAAAATGTAATTGTTCGTTTGTTCAAAATCTTAAATCTCCTAAAGTTCTTCACCGATTGCTTTGGCACAACGTTGTATTCGAATACGCGTGTTATTTTATATACTTATATTATATAGATGGTACAGGTAAAAACATGTTATTTAAAAAAAAAACAGCGACATCTGTTGAACAAAAGGCTTATTTGAAAAACAGTGCAATCTGTTGCACGTAAAAGCAACAGGCGCTATTGTTTCTCTATCGCCACAGACAGATTGAGCCACAGAAACAGAAAAACAAAAATACTTAAACACATTCAAGAAAGGGTACATAATCAAACACTTGTTACGGTTGTCTGTGCTGTGCTTTAGTCCTGCGTGAAATCTGCTTTCATGAATTCTAATTTTGCTTTGAACTTGTTTTTTTTTTATTCATTCTTTATCCTGTTAAACTGCAATTAAGTAGTTTGTCACAAGGATTTGAAAATTGGAACTGATTGTGCGAAGAATTCAGACAAGCGATTAAAGTTATATAATATTCTTCAAATACAATATTTTAACGGAAAATAATTATTTTATAAAAAAATTGATCTTATTAGTGAAGAATTCAGACTATCCCGTGATTTTTCACAGATGTGCGCAATTACATAACTAAATATGAAGGAAATCATGGTCATTGCAAACATACCTATATACAACTCATTTCTTCTTTTCAAAAAAATATTAATATTTTGAAAAAAGATGAATATAGAAAAAATAGCTCCATGGCGTATTATATTAAAAAAGAATAAAGAAAAGGAACATTTATTTTTTTGAGCTGATGGTCAGACGGGCAGACGCAGCTTATGGCCACACCACACTCTCCACCCAGGGGGTGTAGTGGGCCACGTGGAGGTACAGTTGATGGTCAGACGGGCAGACGCAGCTTATGGCCACACCACACTCTCTACCCAGGGGGTGTAGTGGGCCACGCGGAGGTACAGTTGATGGTCAGACGGGCAGACGCAGCTTATGGCCACACCACACTCTCCACCCAGGGGGTGTAGTGGGACACGCGGAGGAACAGTCGCTGGCAGGTGTCACCCTCTGTCTCGTAATTCAAGGTGAGCCCCACCAGCAGCCGGGTGCAGGCCACTCTGCCACCGTTGCTGGCTGTGAGATAGGCTCCATAGAGGTGCTGCAATGCACACATTAGAGTCAGTCAATGCGGAATATAAGCAATGCCTTTGTGCAGTGAAAAGCTCGGTGGCACGAGCGGGAAATGGTATGAGGGGTGGATAGGAATAGGATACATCTGGGGGTCAGTGTGTCCAGGAGTGATGGACGTTGCATTCATCCCTCCCACTGCGGGGCGAGACGATGGGGAGAGAGAGAGTGCGGCTGGAGAGGTCCAAAGGTTTCCCCCACCCAGTCTCTTTGATCCGACCCGCCACGCAGTAGGTGGGCAAACAGACCTAGACACACCTCACCCCATGAACCCGGGCACCCCTACTAAGTCACCAAAAGCATCCCAAATTAGGGAATGTTGTGAGGATGAAGGTAGTGGGGAGGGGAAGGAGATGGGAAAGATAAAGATGGGGGAGTACTTGAGTAATCAGAGCTGGCCACTAAACACGGCTAAAACCATTTCAAGCAATGCTTCAATTCTGAAGAGATTGATTAATCAATCAGTCAATCTTAGCCAATATTTGTGACATTGTCAAACAACGGGACGGTTAAACTAAATAAACCTTTTTAATCAGAATAATGAGCTCCTTGCTTGTTTATTATTGTGGGGCTACTTCGGGGTAAGAGGGGACTGTGTGTCCAAACTAATACTGTCGCGGTCGGTCTGCACAAATACATTAAAACGTGAGCTATCAATAAATTAGATTCCAACAACAAAAACATTTGTAATGCACGGTGCCTGAAAACTCGTGGTATAAGCGGGAAACTTGTAAATCTACATCAAATATCATCATGTTTTATTATAAGGGTTTAAGGGTTATAAAACTTTTAGAGCAGGCTGTACGCTTCAGTGCATTTTATAACAGCTGTTATTAACCCCCTGGAGACTTTAATTATACTAAAAAAATATTTACTCAAAAATTAAATGCCAAATCAAAAAATGTTATACCACAAAATTAATACAAAATATGATATATATTCACTAATTTCCCAGTTGTGGTATGATTTTCCGAACACCGTGTATAAAAAGAGTAGGTATTTACAAAAAGAGCCAAATTTTACATTATTGAAATTGCATCATAAAAAGTCAATTGAACATTTGCAATTGAATGAACCAATACAACAAGATCCCTTTGTGTGTTAATCATTTAATTTAATAAGAAATGGGAACTAAAGGGATATTTAAATTTAATAAATGAATGATTTAACAAAATCACAGAATAGCCCGCAAGGCCCATCGAGCAGTGCATTGAATTAATGAATAGTTGCGTCATCGCTACTTACATCACACATCATACTGCTGCTGCTGTTGGTGCATATGTGTCTGTCTGTAACTCCGCCAGGTGCTCCATAACTGCCGCGAGGGAACAGTCTGCTGCACTCCTCTTGGGGCAGAAGGGTCGCAGGCTCCTGTAAATAAACACAGAAACAATAACAACTAATTATTATGTATTTACATTCGTACTGAAGAGATGCTGGAGGCCATTAATTTACATACTTATCCCTTTACTAATAAACGTATTTTAAATTTTAACAGATTGCCATATATGAATGGTTGTATAACAATTATTTTACAAGCAATAATTATTCGCCTGAAACACTCATCCACATTGAAAAATCTCCTGATAAAAGATACATGACGCCAACGGGACTCGAACCCGTGTCCCTTCGATTTCCGGTCGACAGCTCTGACCACTGAGCTATGGCGGCTTATCTCTTACCCGCGAAATTATTCAATATATACTAGTGTTTCATTCAACAATTACTGCTTGTTACATTTTTCACCTGAAAACAACCAACTTTATTTTATATGAGAAAGGCATTGTAAGTGCTAACTCTCTCACTAGATGGCGTCGAGACAAATTGTCTACATTTTTAGGTGAAATACTTGAACTTGTCAAATATTAATTATAATAATAATAATTAGGTTGTATAACAGTTGTGTTAGTTTTAAAATACGTTTATTAGTCAGACACATAAAGTTTAAAACATCACTTAACTTAACTATCTACCTTTCACTTTAAATTTCGTTTTATAACTTTACACAATAATAATAATTGGATGACTTGTATAGCGCCGTTTTTGTGCAAAATCACCTCAAGGGCGCTGTACAAACTTATACAGTGATACATAAATAGTAATACATACATACATTTCTACAGTGATCTATGTTATTACTAACTATTTATGGAGATAATATACAGTACAATACTTACCTGGTAGGTCACTTGAGATTAACACTTAATTAACATTATCTAATTGTTTATTAGCGAAATTTAGATACAGGATTTAGGATATAATTGGATATAACTGGACTTTCTCTCAGGAATGGTATATTTAATATATAAGTTTTCCTGTCCTAAGCACAAGCGTCTGCTTTATCAGGAGAGTGTATGTAATATTAATATTATTTACCGGGAACCATTTATTGGATAACCAATGCCAGTGGTACGCTACGTTATGTGACTTAGCGGGGGGGGCGCGGGTTTATGGGGTGGGATTAGTCTAGGTCTTTGCGTTTAGTGGGTCGGATTGAGAGAGACTGGTTGAAGGAGACCTTTTGACCTCTCCAGCCGGACTCTGTCAACCCATCGCCTTGTACCGCAGTGGGAGGGATGGATTCATACATCCCTCCCTCCTGGACATATTGACCCCCAGATACCCTCCCCTCGACCCATCGCCTTGTACCGCAGTGGGAGGGATGGATTCATACATCCCTCCCTCCTGGACATATTGTCCCCCAGATACCCTCCCCTCGACCCATCGCCTTGTACCGCAGTGGGAGGGATGGATTCATACATCCCTCCCTCCTGGACATATTGACCCCCAGATACCCTCCCCTCGACCCATCGCCTTGTACCGCAGTGGGAGGGATGGATTCATACATCCCTCCCTCCTGGACATATTGACCCCCAGATACCCTCCCCTCGACCCATCGCCTTGTACCGCAGTGGGAGGGATGGATTCATACATCCCTCCCTCCTGGACATATTGACCCCCAGATACCCTCCCCTCGACCCATCGCCTTGTACCGCAGTGGGAGGGATGGATTCATACATCCCTCCCTCCTGGACATATTGACCCCCAGATACCCTCCCCTCGACCCATCGCCTTGTACCGCAGTGGGAGGGATGGATTCACACATCCCTCCCTCCTGGACATATTGACCCCCAGATACCCTCCCCTCGACCCATCGCCTTGTACCGCAGTGGGAGGGATGGATTCACACATCCCTCCCTCCTGGACATATTGACCCCCAGATACCCTCCCCTCGACCCATCGCCTTGTACCGCAGTGGGAGGGATGGATTCACACATCCCTCCCTCCTGGACATATTGACCCCCAGATACCCTCCCCTCGACCCATCGCCTTGTACCGCAGTGGGAGGGATGGATTCACACATCCCTCCCTCCTGGACATATTGACCCCCAGATACCCTCCCCTCGACCCATCGCCTTGTACCGCAGTGGGAGGGATGGATTCACACATCCCTCCCTCCTGGACATATTGACCCCCAGATACCCTCCCCTCGACCCATCGCCTTGTACCGCAGTGAGAGGGATGAATTCATACATCCCTCCCTCCTGGACATATTGACCCCCAGATACCCTCCCCTCGACCCATCGCCTTGTACCGCAGTGGGAGGGATGGATTCATACATCCCTTCTTCCTGGACATATTGACCCCCAGATACCCTCCCCTCGACCCATCGCCTTGTACCGCAGTGGGAGGGATGGATTCATACATCCCTTCTTCCTGGACATATTGACCCCCAGATACCCTCCCCTCGACCCATCGCCTTGTACCACAGTGGGAGGGATGGATTCATACATCCCTTCTTCCTGGACATATTGACCCCCAGATACCCTCCCCTCGACCCATCGCCTTGTACCGCAGTGGGAGGGATGGATTCATACATCCCTTCTTCCTGGACATATTGACCCCCAGATACCCTCCCCTCGACCCATCGCCTTGTACCGCAGTGGGAGGGATGGATTCATACATCCCTTCTTCCTGGACATATTGACCCCCAGATACCCTCCCCTCGACCCATCGCCTTGTACCGCAGTGGGAGGGATGGGCCTTCTGTTAGTGTAAAAAAAAATTTGTAAAAAATATAAAACTAAAAAAACTTGTTAAGTTTCTCGCTAACTTAAAAAAAGCACTTGAAATTTATATAGGTTTTATAAAAAAAAAAATAATTGAAAAGGATATTGTGAATAATTATGATTACCTACTCGTTATTTACATGAACTAAAAGTGCTGAACTAATTTGGCTTTGAATGTGTCTAGATTTAAAACGAAAATATCAGCGACCTCTGCAAGCTCATTGTCCGGGCATTATGGTTAACTTACCTTATTACCCTCGTTGTCCCACACAGTCAGTGTCAGTCCCCCCACAGAGTCCTGCGGCGTGTGCAGACAGACCGGCCGATACTTCCTGCTGAAGAGGACCCTGAAACACCATCACAGAGTTACTCTATCTATTATTACATTTCCTTACTACACCTTTACTACCATTGAAATATTATTTAAGATATAACAAATTTAATGAAAATGTATTGATACCAGGAAATATGTAATTGGTTAATATGTTTTGAAAAATTGTATATAAACTAACACAATATTTATCAACCAAGAAATGGTCACAACGAGATTAGAACCCGCGAGCTCTACCACGGAGGTCAATAATATTAATATGGAAATTAAATTTGAAAATTGATAATAAGTCATTTATTATTAATGTTTGATACTTACGGCCGGTCCATTTCCAGAAGAGCTAAGTTATTAGTTCCTGGATTGGAAATGCTACTCCCGGGGAGGCTCTGGGGATGGAGCACACTCCTGCTCACGGAGAACACCACCTCTGGAGGGGAGGTGATATTCACAGCAGGCCGCCTGCAACCAATCAACGTTCAACCAACAGTATTATTAACATTCCATTGGCATTAGTAACTTACAACGGTTTATACAAAAATAAACTACAGTTTTCTGCCCAAAAATTGTAAAAGGTTTAATAAAATGTAGTATTAATTTGTCGTTGTTCTACGAATTATACAGTCATCGATATTAACAACTTTCAATTTTACTCTGATATTAGCCATTGAAAAATATCTAAGTACAGGTACAGGGTGGAGCTAAACAGACAGTTTGCATGCTATCTAAGTACAGGTACAGGGTGGAGCTAAACAGACAGTTTGCATGCTATCTAAGTACAGGTACAGGGTGGAGCTAAACAGACAATTTGCATGCTATCTAAGTACAGGTACAGGGTGGAGCTAAACAGACAGTTTGCATGCTATCTAAGTACAGGTACAGGGTGGAGCTAAACAGACAATTTGCATGCTATCTAAGTACAGGTACAGGGTGGAGCTAAACAGACAGTTTGCATGCTATCTAAGTACAGGTACAGGGTGGAGCTAAACAGACAGTTTGCATGCTATCTAAGTACAGGTACAGGGTGGAGCTAAACAGACAATTTGCATGCTATCTAAGTACAGGTACAGGGTGGAGCTAAACAGACAGTTTGCATGCTATCTAAGTACAGGTACAGGGTGGAGCTAAACAGACAGTTTGCATGCTATCTAAGTACAGGTACAGGGTGGAGCTAAACAGACAATTTGCATGCTATCTAAGTACAGGTACAGGGTGGAGCTAAACAGACAGTTTGCATGCTATCTAAGTACAGGTACAGGGTGGAGCTAAACAGACAATTTGCATGCTATCTAAGTACAGGTACAGGGTGGAGCTAAACAGACAGTTTGCATGCTATCTAAGTACAGGTACAGGGTGGAGCTAAACAGACAGTTTGCATGCTATCTAAGTACAGGTACAGGGTGGAGCTAAACAGACAATTTGCATGCTATCTAAGTACAGGTACAGGGTGGAGCTAAACAGACAGTTTGCATGCTATCTAAGTACAGGTACAGGGTGGAGCTAAACAGACAATTTGCATGCTATCTAAGTACAGGTACAGGGTGGAGCTAAACAGACAGTTTGCATGCTATCTAAGTACAGGTACAGGGTGGAGCTAAACAGACAGTTTGCATGCTATCTAAGTACAGGTACAGGGTGGAGCTAAACAGACAATTTGCATGCTATCTAAGTACAGGTACAGGGTGGAGCTAAACAGACAGTTTGCATGCTATCTAAGTACAGGTACAGGGTGGAGCTAAACAGACAGTTTGCATGCTATCTAAGTACAGGTACAGGGTGGAGCTAAACAGACAATTTGCATGCTATCTAAGTACAGGTACAGGGTGGAGCTAAACAGACAGTTTGCATGCTATCTAAGTACAGGTACAGGGTGGAGCTAAACAGACAATTTGCATGCTATCTAAGTACAGGTACAGGGTGGAGCTAAACAGACAGTTTGCATGCTATCTAAGTACAGGTACAGGGTGGAGCTAAACAGACAGTTTGCATGCTATCTAAGTACAGGTACAGGGTGGAGCTAAACAGACAATTTGCATGCTATCTAAGTACAGGTACAGGGTGGAGCTAAACAGACAGTTTGCATGCTATCTAAGTACAGGTACAGGGTGGAGCTAAACAGACAATTTGCATGCTATCTAAGTACAGGTACAGGGTGGAGCTAAACAGACAGTTTGCATGCTATCTAAGTACAGGTACAGGGTGGAGCTAAACAGACAGTTTGCATGCTATCTAAGTACAGGTACAGGGTGGAGCTAAACAGACAATTTGCATGCTATCTAAGTACAGGTACAGGGTGGAGCTAAACAGACAGTTTGCATGCTATCTAAGTACAGGTACAGGGTGGAGCTAAACCGACAGTTTGCATGTTATCTAGGTGCAGGTACAGGGTGGAGCTAAACATACAGTTTGACATTTGAATACGCCGATTCTAGGTGCGTTTCGGGTTTCTATCAAATAGTAATAAGCTGCCAGGCTTAACAACATGACAGTTATCTGTGTACTATCATATGATATACTTTCTTATTGGTTTGTTAATTTACTTTAATATTCCCAATTGGTAGTGGTACTATTATACAATACACTTTCAATATTAGTATTTAGTAAATTCGTGAACGCACTCGTACCGCCATCTATTGATGTAATAATAAGGTCAATTACAACTGATGGTTAGAGATATCTAATATGCCTTTAATTATTATTTACAAACGGAAACTTCTAAAAGAAGTGAATATTTCACAATAACTTACTGAAACAACTTAAATTAATGGAAATGTTAAACAGATACTATTTCATTATTTTCTTTGTCTTTTCCGCAAAAAAAATATGTAATGAACAATTAATAAACATTTGTTTTTTTACAATGTACCTACACTTATTATAAAACAAACAATAAACAAGAGTGTTTGTAAGTACATTGTAAAGAAATACCATGTAAAGACAAAAAAAGTATTTAGCTGTGTTTTATTTTAATTGCAAATGGTCCAACGGTGTGGGAACGGTGCGGTGAATACCATGTAGTACAAGTAGTTCTGGCAGTAGGTTCTTGTCAGTGGTGACATGCGATAAATTAATTGAAAGTAATGTCACCCAAGAACATAATGCTATCCTCCTATTGAGTGGAAATAAGCTCAGTAATCGCTAGTTAAAGTCTGCCGGGTCCGCCCTGATACCCCCCGTATGCCTACATAAGGTGACGTCTAAATAAGCTCAGTAATCGCTAGTTAAAGTCTGCCGGGTCCGCCCTGATACACCCCGTATGCCTACATAAGGTGACGTCTAAATAAGCTCAGTAATCGCTAGTTAAAGTCTGCCGGGTCCGCCCTGATACACCCCGTATGCCTACATAAGGTGACGTCTAAATAAGCTCAGTAATCGCTAGTTAAACTCTTCCGGGTCCGCCCTGATACACCCCGTATGCCTACATAAGGTGACGTCTAAATAAGCTCAGTAATCGCTAGTTAAAGTCTGCCGGGTCCGCCCTGATACACCCCGTATGCCTACATAAGGTGACGTCTAAATAAGCTCAGTAATCGCTAGTTAAACTCTTCCGGGTCCGCCCTGATACACCCCGTATGCCTACATAAGGTGACGTCTAAATAAGCTCAGTAATCGCTAGTTAAAGTCTGCCGGGTCCGCCCTGATACACCCCGTATGCCTACATAAGGTGACGTCTAAATAAGCTCAGTAATCGCTAGTTAAACTCTTCCGGGTCCGCCCTGATACACCCCGTATGCCTACATAAGGTGACGTCTAAATAAGCTCAGTAATCGCTAGTTAAAGTCTGCCGGGTCCGCCCTGATACACCCAGTATGCCTACATAAGGTGACGTCTAAATAAGCTCAGTAATCGCTAGTTAAAGTCTGCCGGGTCCGCCCTGATACCCCCCGTATGCCTACATAAGGTGACGTCTAAATAACTTTTCTAAATATTATCTGTGGTCGGGAAACACGTCAAACTCGCTCCCAACATTTGCACACGGTTGACATATGTCACACGAGAACGGGTCACTTAAACGATTCGTTCTTGAGTTGAATAGCTCGGCTGTGAAACCTCCTGTGTATCCTCCCTCCTACAATATGGGTCTTGAAATTTTTTTAACTATCGATTACTGAGCTTATGCTCACTCTTTCCTCTCATCGAAAGACCCTCCACACAGCATCTCCAAAGATGACACAGGCTCTGACGGAAAAAAAATTCTTCGAGTTCTTCGATATCATACGTAAAAAAACATGAATATTACTGACATGTCTTTTTGAAACAACTGGATAAACCTTTTTTTTCTAAATTTACCCAATTATAAACAACCATTTACGTATGATTAACGGTTGTATATCAGTTGTGTCGAATTTACAGAAAAAAAATGATTACGTACCAAAGGCTGTTAAAGTGTAAATAATATTATCTGCGCAGTACTAGTAGTATTAGCCAGAGGAATATAAGTTCCGTTACTGAGAATAATCAGTCCGCCCTACAAGCACAAGCGCGCTGCAACTTACTACTAGAACTTACCCAAGCAGAAAGTTCCAGACTGATGCCCTGATAAGGAGCCAGCGCTCGCTTACCATGTAGACTGGTATCCCCCTGCCAGGCCACAATCCCTGGAAAAAAACAATCTTATATAATATCTGTGTTATAATAATACATATCATATTATATTAAAAAGTTATTAATTAATATTATTATTAATACTTATTCAAAACATTTTGGTTTATAATTAGCGCAAAGTTTATAATGAAAATTCAGAGGAGAGTCGTAGAGGTGCTATAGCGTTCTAATATCTCTTGAAACGTGTTGCACTATCACGCGAGTAGCAGAGCGGGGGAATGAATTAAGTAATTTCCGGTCGTTCGGCGGTAGAGTGACGGTAGCGTTGGATGGTTAAAGGTTAAATTCAACTAATTGGTTTGTTAAAATGTGGACCAATTTATCACTTTGTGTCTCATCTAAACAGAATATAGCAATGGGAATGGTATTTCAATGAATATGTATGGTAGATTACAGCTTGAAATATAGGATGGTTTTGGACCCGATAAGTGGTGCTGTTGTCAAAATGGAAAAAAATATATTTGAGATCTCATCTAAAAATACATACAATCACAAATTTGAACTTCCCTGAAGGTGGGTCTGTGGCAGGACAACTTCTTATATTATAAAATACATTCCAAATGGTTGAGTTAAATTCTAACTGGTTTCTAATTAACTTAGTATTTAAACATTCAGCTTGCTTGTGTTTGTGCTCGCAAAATTCGGAAAGTAGTCTACCGATATCGCTGGAAATTAAAATAATACTGAACACAATATCTCTGCACCATATGACATACAGACTTGAATTAAAGTCAATGTAATGTAGTATTTTAACAGTAACATTGTGGTTGGTATACGGTAGTGAATGGTGGAAGAAGTCGGAGACGCCGGAGAAAGACATTTACAATAGCGAAGCACTGCGGGGGATACCATAGTATTTATATATTTTGTAAATGGATATTTTTTGAAATGTTTACAATAGATACTCGTATTACACCACACAACCAAATGTTTACAATAGATACTCGTATTACACCACACAACCAAATGTTTACAATAGATACTCGTATTACACCACACAACCAAATGTTTACAAAAGATATTTACTTATTTATTTATTGCATCTCACTATACATAAACCACGTTTTTTTCACGTAAAAATCATCCTCACTAGGACTAAGCCTGTATCGAAGTTAAAAATTAACATTTGAGTGAAGCAAACATAAGAGTAATCACAAACATAACGTAATTCTGCATACAAACACAAAATATTTCAAAATTAAAGAAAAAATATGTTTTAGATGTGTTACCAGATGGGTAATTTGACAGTATATTGTAACAATATTTGAACCATAACTAATCATTATTCAAAAGAAGAAACAAAGTAGATAATAAAGACAGATAGGGTATATTACACCACACAACCAAATTTTTACAGTAAATATTACACCACACAACCAAATATGTAGTTTGAGGTAAAGGATATTTTGTGTTTATTTGAAAAAAAATTATAAATCTTTTCAGCTGTGTTTTTCAAGGAGTTTGTCAAAACATTTAATGGCTGAGAATGTATAATGGTGTTGTACCGTTGTTGTATTGACTTTAGGGATCATTTAATGGATGAGTATGTGTAATGGTGTTGTACCGTTGTTGTATTGACTTTAGGGATCATTAATGGATGAGTATGTATAATGGTGTTGTGCCGTTGTTGTATTGACTTTAGGGATCATTTAATGGATGAGTATGTGTAATGGTGTTGTACCGTTGTTGTATTGACTTTAGGGATCATTTAATGGATGAGTATGTGTAATGGTGTTGTACCGTTGTTGTATTGACTTTAGGGATCATTTAATGCAGTGGTTCTTAACCTTTTTGGCTGGCGACCCAAGGTACGAATATATTTGAAGTACGCGACCCTAATCTAATTTTTTATTTTTTTTCCATTGACAGGTTATGTAATTTTATACTATAAAATTTATACGATGTATTGGTAAAATTAGAAATAAACAAATTTATTTAAATGTTCTGTATTAAAATCAGACCAGCATTAAAACAGTTAAAAAATTTACAGCAAAATAATCAGTGACTACCCTGGTGTTGTATTTTTGAACAAAGATCATGTATACGTGGAGTTATGTTTATAGAAAGTGCACACCGCATGTCATGCTGAGGATCCAACCTATTCCTGTACTTATTCTTCATAACAGCAAGGCATGAAAATCCTGCTTCACATAAATAAGTAGTTGGGAAAGGTAGCAGGGCTTTTTCAGCTTCATTGCTCAGAACAGGCTTCCCAGATAATTGTGCCCAAAATTTTGTGAGACTCGTTCTGGCAAATCTCTCTTTTAAAAGTGCATCACCTTGCATTTCGAGCAATTCTTCTTGTAATCCAGCTGAATCGTTTTCAACGCCCATTACATCTACTTCAAATGGATTTCTTACCCAACTGTATTTCACGATATGGACATTTTGTGGAATATATCTTTCCATTTCATTTTCAAGTCTTCTCAAATGTTCTAAAAAAATAGGCATGGTCTCCACGAAAATACGGTTGCCATTAAGATTAAGATCTTCCAAAAACAAGTTTAATGTTGGAAACGCTGCGCGGGTGGTGACCGAGCCGAACCGAGCGATGCCGACTGCGTGAGCCGAGCGGTGGCGATGGCGCGCACTCCTCGCTTTGCGCCCCGCGCCCTTCCGCCCATTAAAACAGAACTAACATGTCGCGATTGTGAACAATAGATGTCCTTGTTCTGAGAGTAGTAATAATTGTGACTATACTAGTTTAGTGACATCGATCGGGATATCAATACGCGATTTCCGCGACCCAACCCAAAACCTCTCGCGACCCAAATTTGGGTCGCGACCCGAGGTTAAGAATCGCTGATTTAATGGATGAGTATGTGTAATGGTGTTGTGCCGTTGTTGTATTGACTTTAGGGATCATTTAATGGATGAGTATGTGTAATGGTGTTGTACCGTTGTTGTATTGACTTTAGGGATCATTTAATGGATGAGTATATGTAATGGTGTTATAGCGTTGTTGTATTGACTTTAGGGATTATTATTTGTACCGTGGTTCTCAGCCTGGTGCTCAATATAATCTTCTACTGTTATATTATTATTTGTACAAGTATATTACTCACATATGTCTGATCCTCCGAGGGGCTGGCTTTAGTAAGGGGTAACATGGTGTATTGTGTTATGTGTTTGTCTGGTTCATCCCCGCACAGATCCCCTCTGCTCCAACTGGACCCGTTCCGCTGGCACGGGAATAGTTTATCGGCCAGGTCAATGCAATCTGCGAGCAACGAGGAAACATTAGTTATGTTTATTTAATAATATTCTAATCCAGTGGAAAAATACTAACTGTAACAATAGGGTAAGGGTGATGCCGTGATGATTAGCTAATTGCCGAAGACACGCATCATGCCTCCATATCTACACAAGTAACATTCTACATATTAATCTCTCTAACTGGTGATTATGTAAACTTAGCATTATTTAATTTTACATAAAATGAAACAAAACTGAGTACGAGAAAGTGGGGTGACCTATGACAGAGGTGTTAGTTATTCAATAAATTGTCTCGGAAGAAAATTGTTGCATTTGTAACTTCTTCTTCCTCTTTATGAGCCTCCAGCCCCCAGCGTCCAGCTTTGCATATAGTCGTCCGTTAAATATAATCAGATTTGTCGATTTAAGGCGAATCTCTTACTTATGAAGCCTGCAGTTCACTGCAGTTCCTCCTCAAATCACCAGCCCATCTGATCTGTGAGCGACCTCTGCTTCTCTTTCCTAACCACGGACGCCACTCGATGAAACTGAGATTCCATCTGTCACATGCCCAGCATAGCTCCACTAGAGGAGGGAGATGGTGATGATAATGTTGGCCAGCTTGGACTTGCTTTTGTGACACGATACATAATAATATGATGGAGGCAATAAGTCATCTCAAGTGTGTGCATTATTATTAGAGCCAGAATGAATGCAGAGCAATGCAACTTACAGTTGTTGGCCTTTGAACCAGTCTTCCGCTGACTGACAGTAGAAGGCGGCAGAGGCGGGCAGGTCTCCACAGACTTCACAGACTCCACACAGCAGATCTTTGGATTGAAGGGCGAGCAGGGCTGGGAAAAGGGACACTCTTGTATGACTTGTGTATTCGTTTACAATATTGATAAAAGAAATATCAAATCTAATCAAATTGGTGAAACAAAATATGAAAAATAAAATTGAATTTGGAAATTTTAGGAGCAAATCTTACAAGATACATGTTCAGAAAATTTCGAAACAATTTTTCAAGATCACATAAAGTTACATATTTACAATAGTAATAGTTTAAAAACTAAAATCTAAACATAGATTAAATAAGCCATGGATAAAAAAAGTATTGGTCATATCAATTGGAAACAAAGAAAAAATATTATCACGACTCCAAAAAATTCCCAAACGACCAAAAAATCGTTCATTTTTACAAGAAATACCGAAATAAACTTACGCTCTTAATAAGACTGACAAAAGAAAAGTACTTTCTTTTGTCAACAAAAAATTCTGGATGATCATCAGCACAATGACCAACAAAAGAGCCGCACAGCACAATGACCAACAAAAGACCAATCAAGAAGCCGAGACCCAACTATCACATAGCAGATTATGATAAAATAAATTAAACCTTAAGCACTCATGATATAATGTGGTCTCTCATGGAAACCACTACAACTGAAGAAAAGTGGAACTTTTTTACGAACATGTTTGAAGAGAAGATTGTGTCAAAAATACCACTATTCAAAGGCAATAAAAACCACAATAAGAACAAACCTTGGATCGACAAACACATACTAGCATTGATTAAAGAGAAAAAGAAAGCCTGGGATGGTTATAGATTATCCAGAAAACACCTGGGGAATGTAAATGAAATTGAAAATGAGTATTACAGAGAATATAAACTGAAAAATAACTACCTTTTATCGCAACTAAGAAATACCAGAAAAAAGTTTGAGCAAAAATTGATTGACAGCGGACAGAAACCATTTTACAGTTATATAAGGAAACAGATTGCCTCGAAAGTGTCTACTCCAACCATACTATATAACTTCTCTAACGAAACAGTTACCAGCGAGATAGACATAGCGAACATCCTTGCAACACAATTTGAAAAAACCTATGTCAATGAACCAGACACCAGTATACCAACTATTAGTCAAGATGTGTATGTAGATAGTTCACTATGCGAAATAGAATTCACTCCATCAGCAGTTGAGAATATTTTGAAGGGGTTGCGAGAAGATAGCGCTACTGGCCCTGATAATATTCCTGCTATTGTTCTCAAAAAGTGTGCAGCAACTCTCAGTCATCCCATAGCTCTGGTTATGCAACAATCCTTTTTAGATGGGAAACTCCCTAAAGATTGGAAGAGAGCTATAATTACACCCATCTACAAAAAAGGTGATAAACTCAAACCAGCAAATTACAGACCTATAAGCTTGACTAGTATTATCTGCAAAACCATGGAAAGAATAATAGTGGACGAGATACGCTCATTCCTGATCAAACTTGACATAATCTCAAACAAACAGCATGGATTTGTGCCAAAAAGATCCACGATTACCAATCTCATTCTTAACATAGATTACTGGACAAACGAGTGGGACAAACGGATTCCCACTGACGTAATTTATCTCGACTTCGAGAAAGCCTTCGATACTGTTCCAACCAATAGACTGTTGGCTAAACTTAAATTCCTAGGCATAAGAGGACGACTTCTCGAATGGATCAAATCCTTCCTCACTGAGAGAAAATTACAAGTTCGAATTGGCAACCAACTGTCATCTGAGCGAAATGTGACCAGTGGTGTCCCTCAAGGATCAGTTCTCGGTCCAGTTCTGTTTATTTTGTACATCACGGACCTGCATACTATAATAAAATCAGACTCCAGCTGCTTTGCAGATGACACAAAATTCTTTGCAAACCCACACACTCATCACAACCAACTGCAAAACGATTTAAACGAAATATATCAATGGACAAATGATTGGCTTCTTAAACTCAATGTCGAAAAATGCACTGTCCTACATGTTGGAAAAACTAACCCTACACTTGCCTACAAACTTAATGGAACACCTCTAAAAGCAGTGACATTACAACAAGACTTAGGAGTTACCATATCACAGGACTTGAAATGGGAACCAAATATCGCTGGAATTGTGAAAAGAGCAAATTCACTAACATATCTAATCAGGAAAACCTTCCTTGACCTAACACCGGACATGATGTTAAAAAATATATAAAACATATGTGCGACCTCTCCTGGAATATGCTTTCCAAATATGGAGTCCTTACTTCACAAAGGATATAAATCTGTTAGAGAGAGTACAGAGACGTTTCACTAAAATACCAAGAGCTCTGAAAGATCTACGATACGAAGATAGACTCAAGGAATTGAGATTACCAACCTTACAAGAAAGAAGAGAAAGGGGTGACTTGATCGAGACTTTCAAAATTTTATCTGGACATTACAGTTGCCCTAGCATCCAAGAAATCTTCACTAATAATAAAAATATAAATCTCCGTGGACACTCAAAAAAAATCACCAAAACGCCTTTTGCATCTAATCCTAGAAAACACTTCCTTGCAAATAGAGTAGTGGATGCTTGGAACAAACTCCCACAACATGTCATCGATGCAACAAATATAAATCATTTCAAAGCCCTATTGGATTCACATTTGGAGAGAAGAAAGGACTTAGTTCAAACATAAAACACTCAATTGCTGTCAAACTAGTTGTGAAACCGGATATGAGCGCATCAGCAGAATGCTGCCTGCTCATTACATAATAATAATAATAATAATAATAAAAGCACAAATAGAAAAGTATCAAAGGACACCGAAAAAAAGATAATGAGTCCACCTCAATTTGGCTTTAGGGACAATCTCAGCACACAAGATGCAATTTCTAAACTAACATTGACAATCATGCAAAAGTAATATAATGGAGAAAAGTGCCTCGGTATCTTCATTGACCTCCGCAAGGCATTCGATAGCATAGCACATTCCAAACTTATAGAAAAACTAAAGCAAATTAGAATAGATGGAATAGCGCTATCATGGTTCCAAAGTTATTTAAAAGAGAGACTCCAATATGTCAAAATAAATAATACCTTAAGAGAACACGAAACCACATCTTTTGGCATACCGCAAGGAACTGTCATCGGTCCAATCCTTTTTACTATTTATGTAAATAATATGTTCACACTCCCAATAGTTGGAGATATCATATCATATGCAGATGACACTGTACTGATAACGAAAGGAAAACATGGGAGGAAACAACGAGGATAGCAAATTCCAACATAAACATTCTCAAAATATGGTTTGACCAAAATTGTCTGTCACTAAATACTGAGAAAACATATTTTATCGCATTCTCATTGAAAGAAAAAAACATCGAAATAATGTTTCAATTAAAATCCACTCTTCCGAGTGTGAAAATAAAAAAGAATGTAAACATATGAAATTTTCACCCAAAGCGGTTATAAATAGCATTAAGAAGTATCTGGGTGTTATAGTTGACAGCCAATTAAAATGGAGCGAGCAAATCAAAAATACTATAACTAGAGTAAGAAAACTAGATTAAGAACCATCTTATCATCCAGTATGATTAAATAGGTTTATTTTTCTCTTGCCCAATCCATATTACAATATGGTATAAACGGTTGGGGAGGAACTTTCAAAACTAACCTTTCGCTTGTAGAAAAGATTCAGAGGTTAATTTTGAAAGTCATTAAGAAAACCATCGAATTTTCCAACCTGTTTAACTCTTATAGGGTTCTTAGCTTACAAATTCATAAAGACCATTTCAATTCAACAATTTCTACAAAAATAAGTAACCGATCAAGATCACGTGGTAATTTAGAAATCCCTAAATGTAAAACTAGTGCTGGTCAACACCATTATACTTATCAAGGTATTACAGTAGAACCTCGTTAATTCGAAATCCACGGGACATCAAAAATCAAATTTCGAATTAACGAATTCCCACGTAATTCGAAATTTTATGAAAAAAAAATACGTCGAAAATCGATTTTCTCGGCCGCCTCTTCAAATCCGGGTGGTATTTTAGTTGTAAATTCGTATTAATACCAATTATTTCTTTATTTTCGCGGCCTATTACCGTAGCGGCGGGCCCTTTAAATTCAGATATTCGCAATATATTCGTAAAAATGCTATATATTTACGCGTAAATCGAGATTTCGCTGCCGATTTCGGTCGCGGCCTACCCTTTAAATTGAGATATTCGTAAAAATACGATATATTTCCGCGTAAATCGAGATTTCGCGATAATTTTCCGTCGCGGCCGGCCCTTTATTTCAAATATCTGAATTTAAATTCGTTAAAATACGATATATTTCTGCGTAAAACGAGAATTCGCAGCCGTATTTCGTCGCGGCCGGCTCTTTAAATTCAGATATTAAAAAAAAATCGCAAAAATACGATATATTTCCGTGTAAATCGAGAATGCGCGGCCGATTTCCGTCGCGGCCGACCCTTTAAATTCAGATATTTGATGTAAATTCGTAAAAATATGATATATTTCCGCGTAAATCGAATTTTATCCGCAGTTTTTCGTCGCGGCCGGATTTTTAAGTTCAGATAATTGAAGTAAATTCGTAAAAATATGTCATATTTCGGCGTGAATCGAAATTTTTCGGCCGATTTCTGTCGATCCGTATTTTTTAACTCGGATATTCGAAAAGTTAATAAAAATACGATATATTTCCGTGTAAATTGAAATTTCGCGTCCAATTTCCGTCGCGGCGGGCCCTTTAAAATTCAGATATTCGAAATAAATTCGTAAAAATACGATATATTTACGCGTAAATCGAGATTTCGCGGCCGATTTCCGACGCAGCGGGCCATTTAAATTGAAATATTCGAAATAAATTCGTAAATATACGATACATTTACGCGTAAATCGAAATTTCGCGGCCGAGTTTCGTCGCGGCCGACCCTTTAAATTCAATCCGCGTAAAACGTATTTTCTCGGCCCTTCAAACTCGGATATTCGAAATAAATTTGAAAAAGTACGACATTCCAGTGTAAATCGATTCAGATTTACAAAATAATAATACTTATTAGGACGATGTATAACCACTTAAAAATACATTTTTCGGCGTTTTACCGCCACGGCTGACTTTTAGATTCAGATTTACGAAATATTATGATTTATTTTCGCAAAAATCAAATTTTTTCGAATTACACGAACAAATTTTCGTGCGCGGACTAAAATAAATTTCGAATTACGAATTAACGAATTTCGAATTAAAAAAATTTTTGTATGAAAAATTTTTTCTGCGGAAATTTTTTTGGCGAAAATTTCGAATTACGCGTTTTTTCGAATTATCGGGGTTCGAATTAACGGGGTTCTACTGTAAATTGTTTTATGCCCTTCCGAATAAAATTAAAACTGAAATAATTATAAGACTTTCAAATCAAACAACTTGTTGGTAAACCCAACAGTAATCACAAGTTTTAATTTAATTGGATATATTTTTCACATAATTGATTATAAGAACCCATTTGTAATTTTAATTGATTGAATTGTGTTATGAATGTAAGGATAATTGATTTATGATTAATTTTGAAAAAATATTAACAAAATGTAAAACTTAAAAAAAAACGCTTTATATATATTTTTTCGTATCCTCTGAAGTTATTTTATGAGCTTCCAAATATGCGTTTATTGTTGTTGCATTTTATTAAATACCCATTTCATACAATATAGCTCGGTCATTGAACAATTTATGTACCTTTACCTGTTCCTGTATCCTTCAATTATTTCTTACCTAATAAGTACATTTTTATTTTTATATCTTATGTTTTCTATGTTTATTAACTATTATATTAAGTTATATTTTTTTAAGTTTGTAATTAAATTTATCATTTTCTTATCAAATGTATCATCTAGTTTTATAACTATTTGTTAATTTTTAGCTACATCAATTAATGACATTTTACAACTTATAGCCTTTCAATATCGAAAAAGTTACATTTTCTTTTTTACTTGTATAATCACAGAATCACCTGCATCCTGTGTCGAGTTACGTAACAAAAACATCATCATCATCTAATGGCCAATACAAAACGAACTTGTTCGGTTTTTCCAGTTATTTATGCATTAAATGTGTCTTAAAATGGACGCATTCATATAGCAATAACTCCCCTAATATGTCAATGTTTCCTTATGGCAATACCTCCCTTAACATGTCAATGTTTCCCTATAACAATACCTCCCTTAACATTTCAATGTTTCCCTATAACAAAACCTCTCTTAACTTGTCAATGTTTCCCTATAGCAATACCTCATTGAACATGTCAATATTTCCTTATGGCAATACCTCCCTTAACATGTCAATGATTCCCTATAGCAATATATCCCTAAAAATGTCAATATTTCCCTATAACAATACCTCCCTTAACATGTCAATGTTTCCCTATAACAATACCTCCCTTAACATGTCAATGTTTCCCTATAACAATACCTCCCTTAACGTGTCAATATTTCCCTATAACAATACCTCCCTTAACATGTCAATGTTTCCCTATAACAATACCTCTCTTAACTTGTCAATGTTTCCCTATAGCAATACCTCATTGAACATGTCAATGTTTCCTTATGGTAATACCTCCCTTATATTTCAATGATTCCCTAAAGCAATACCTCCTCTAACATGTCAAAGATTCCCTATAGCAATATATCCCTAAAAATGTCAATATTTCCCTATAACAATACCTCCCTTAACATGTCAATGTTTCCCTATAACAATACCTCCCTTAACATGTCAATGTTTCCCTATAACAATACCTCCCTTAACATGTCAATGTTTCCTTATAACAATACCTCCCTTAACATGTCAATGTTTCCTTATAACAATACCTCCCTTAACATGTCAATGTTTCCTTATAACAATACCTCCCTTAACATGTCAATGTTTCCTTATAACAATACCTCCCTTAACATGTCAATGTTTCCTTATAACAATACCTCCCTTAACATGTCAATGTTTCCTTATAACAATACCTCCCTTAACATGTCAATGTTTCCTTATAACAATACCTCCCTTAACATGTCAATGTTTCCTTATAACAATACCTCCCTTAACATGTCAATGTTTCCTTATAACAATACCTCCCTTAACATGTCAATGTTTCCTTATAACAATACCTCCCTTAACATGTCAATGTTTCCTTATAACAATACCTCCCCTAAACCGATAGCTCCACTATATTTTTTTTATCTAAATCGATTTGAAAGCTCTAATATTTTAAGATTAGCATTTATAATATATAAAATTTCGTTATAGACACATTTCTTGTTCACAAGTACAGCATAAAATTTGGACTTTTATGTAAGCCAAACGGAACCGATTCCAAAAATGGCCGGTTTCTTGGGAAGAATAATATTGGGTGATCCAGTAGCAGCAGTCACCGGGAAAAAACACCGTAACAGGAATATCAGCATACATGAAGTTGGGTTCATAAGTTACATTTTTTCTTTTTAATTTTTATTTCTTTTTAATTTTTTAATTGTTTTATTTTTTGGAAATTTTCTGACAAATATCTTCTACGAAAATTGGTTTTGAAAATAAATCGGTAATTTTAGATGAATATGAAGTTTGGTATTTTTCTAAGTTGGGAAATGATTATAAAAAAAAAGTTCTTTTGGTAAATTTTTTGTTTGGAAAATGGGTTGGGAAACTGAGAATTTCCATGTTTTGTAAATTGAAATCTCAAAAGAAGTTGCTTGTAGTACAAACATTGTAGCACCTGTGAATCCGTGAATGTGTGATCCATCGCCTGACGTATTCTACCGCGAGGCAACTAGCGGTCACTCATACAAAGCTGAAGTTCTAACTTATCTTCTAGCACGATCAAATTGATTACTTGAAAATGTGGAATCTATTGGCTCAACTTCCTACAATTGTGTACCGGTATTCCTAGCACGGTTGCGCTGTCGATAGCCTAACCGATATTGACATGAAACAAATAAGAAATAGCAATCTTCTTATGAATTGACATTACTAAGCTGAGAATTAATTATTGAGGTCTTTAGTCACAACTGACAACTTTCGTCTCTCCAAGCAGGAACGGAATCAATTGATCGCGTCTAAGATGAATCAATTAAGGATTGTACACACGATTTCTTTCCATTCTAAGGGTGTGTATAAAATTATACAACAAGTTTTGTATAATAACAGTTTATCTGACACTGTCGGAATCAGTGCTAATGCAAATATCGCTAACTGACCACAGACGACGGATTTCGTCAATATCGTATTGATATACGGTTTTATCAGCTCGTCAATATCGTATTGATATACGGTTTTATCAGCCGTTCTCGTGTTATATTCCCGGGTAATACATATTATTATACCTGCGGTAGAATTTCATGTGCTGCCTGTTCTTTGGCTATCGGGCAGTCAGAGTAAATCTTGCAAACACCGACGGACTCCTTTAGTCTGCAATCTTCTGCAAAAACCAAAACACACAACTGTTATTCAGGGATAGGGAAACAATGGAATTATCACTTCAAACTCAGTAACTGATTAGTGGCCGCGTGGCCCTAGTTCAATCCTACGCAACATAAATCTTCCATTATAGTGTTAACACAAATCATGACACGAAATGGAAGCCGTAATAATCCGGAATCGTAACCACTCAACCACGGAGACCGTCAAACAGCGACGGCAGCTGCATCTGTCTGCTCACCAGAAGAAGATGCAATGTGACAAATAAGGCAACTAGTCACTTTACTTTATATGAGATAATATTATAGGCATGTCTCCAAGTAGCTACGCTAGCTTGAGCCGTGTTGTGGCAACTAGTCACTTTACTTTACATTAGATAATATTAATTAAACCAACTTAATTTGTGTTACATTTGTATAGTATACAATTTTATATTACAAAATGATTTTAGACGTTAACAATAAAAATAAAACTTTAAACAGTTGAAAATCACATAACTAAAAAAAATAAATAATGGAAATGGAAGGACACCAACCGAAAAAAAAACCTTCATTTTTATCGTGGCTCCCTTATCAGGCACAAGAGCTCCTCTTTTCTGATAAGGTATACATGACCAATTATGAACCCTAATATTATATTTTGCAAAATATGTATGTATTAATGTAACCCATATGATGTATATTAAAATAATAAAAAAAATAAAAATAAAAAATCTGCTTCTCCAATGCATCTGTACAAATGAGATCCCATCAAAACTGTGGTTCCAACAATTTAAAAAAATTTCCATAAAAAATATTCACATATTTCAATGAGAATTGGAAATTATTCCGTTTCTTTAGATATTTATAAAATTCACGTAGGTAATTTCTTAAATTTACGTAGGTAATTCACGAGGCCACAGAAGTGGGAATTTATATCATGTATTTGCTTGTCCCTCTCTAAATAAATATTCTCTTTTCTACCAAGTCTTATGTGTGGATTCTATGTTAATTCCAAATCAACAATGTACCAAGAAGAAGTAAGCGCAACACGGCATAACACCCCAAAATAAAATAACAAAAATACTTTTGGCCGTGAAAATTTTAAATCATAAATGTACCAAGACTTTCTATTTAGCCCCGCCTCCCAAAGTCTTCCAACACTGTAACTTGTTAAATGTTATAATAAAAAGGTCGCAATCTAATTGTGGGTTAGTTGTGTGAAGTTAGATTTACCTTGCGGTTGAAGGTCCTCCATATTACTGGACAGCCATAAACGGTGCTTAAATACACTGGTATAGAGGGCGAGCACGTTAATCCGGCAAGCATTTTCCAGATCGTGAGAAGTCGGCGCGTTGCTCAGAACTGCACCCAGGTACCAGCGCGGGGGATCTTCAGGTCTGTTCTGCAGTGGGAACACCAGTCCGCCCCCGCTGTCTCCCGGGCACATGGCTGATCCTGGAACGGAATGCAAGGTGAATAAAGTGTCGGTTAGACAGGGTTACTGATAGAAGTTACTGATGCGCGTTACTTACCGTTAGTGTATCCCGCGCATATCTTGTCTGCGGTGATGTATCTAGAATATGAGTTTGTTGTGCTAAGCTGCTTCGTGCACTCTAGGTCCCCCACCACAGGGACCCTCAGGAAGTTGAGGGTATTGGACGCCTGACCCGTTTCCGTCAGCCCCCAGCCCGCCACCTGCAGGAACAATTACTATCATTCACTTTTGTTCTTAAATAATGGTTCAACAGGTTAACTATTGAATGAACACTGAATACTATTAAAAAATATATATAATATTTAGGAATTCCGTAAACGACTATCATTGGTCCAATTTTATTTGTAATTTACGATAATCATATGTTTCAACTATCACTTCATGGTAAACTCATATCCTTAGTTAAAGATACTGCAATAACTATCGAAAAAGACACGGAATGAGATTATTAATGCAGCCAATCAATTTATGTTAATAAAAATATATTATACTGTATATATAATGCATTAGCGGAATCAATTATAGGATACGGAGTAAATAGTTACGGATTAACGTATAAAACGTACTTAAATAAAATAGAACAATTACAAATCCGTTTCCTAAAATTGATATCAGGCAAAAAAAATAGAATTATGTGAAGGCGATTATAAAAAAATGTTTTCTTTGTGTAATGTGCTCTCTATACATAGTAGGATAGATTACCAACTAACGCTAGATGAATTCTGGAACACAGAATTCAAAAAACCTGTAAACCATAACTACCCTACTAGGCATAGAGAAGCACAAATGTTTATTATTAAAATATCGCAAAATGTATACGGAGATAGAACAAAAATACATCAAATTCCGAAATTATTTAACTCATTACCAGAAGATATTAAAAATGAGACATGTTATTCAAAAATAAAAACGAAAATTAGATCGTTCTACCTCCGTCAAACATAAAAATAATTAATATTGTGGATCAAGATATCACATATATATTAATATATTATTATAAGCTATTAAATAGAAAAAGTGAGAGATTTCTTACAATTAAACTGATTGATCAGTTTTGTAAGATCTAAGTAAGAGAAAATAATGTACAAAAAAAAAAACTGAATAAACACATATAAAAAATATAAAAAAAGACATGAAGGTTATCGAAAAATGGTTTGATGGCAATCTGTTATCACTCAATACAGAAAAACTTATTATATTCACTTATTAATATATAAATGAATGAATAAATAAATAAATAGGGTTGTATGGCTCTGGACGTAAGGGATTATGTATAAGAATATGATTGTAGGGTTGTATGGCTCTGGACGTAAGGGATTATGTATAAGAATATGATTGTAGGGTTGTATGGCTCTGGACGTAAGGGATTATGTATAAGAATATGATTGTAGGGTTGTATGGCTCGGGACGTAAGGAATTATGGGCTATTTTTCCCTTTCAGCCTATTACAATAGTTTTCCACTTCTGGTCCTTTGATATCCATTTTTTTTTAGATTAACTTTAAATATATAATGTTCATTTATATAGAGTATAGAGTATTTAAAATACAAAACATTCATTTATATACAGTATCTTAAAATCAGCTCCCTTTCAAAATGAGTACCTACTCCAAAATCAAAAGGAACCAACCTAACCACCTTTAACGGCTTACTTTCACAGTGTGTCAGAAACATTTTTATGGTAGTTTAAAAGTTAAAAAAAATTTAAAAATCATTTTTGCGTTAAAGCCGTAATTATAAAAATCTGGTTGCAGACGTAAAACTTATTTTCAATAAAATGCTGGAAACCATTCACGTGTTCTGAGTGCGATAGTAATTAAAGCTGGTGGACTCGTACTTAAATTAAAATCAGTCCTCTCTTTAGAATGCATAGTTCTAGTTATGCGAAAATTTCAGTTGAAGATTTATTACCTTCCCCAGACTCCCTGGACTGGTCTGCTTGTGGTGCAGCTCTATGTCTACCAGATTCAGGCAGACTGCACGCACTACGCTGGAGAAGGTGAAACCGGTCTGGAGATGCACAAGGGCGATGTCATCTTGAAGGTTTCGGTCAAATCCTCCGTACCGCTTTCCTAAACGAACTGCAATTACCTAGAAAAATTGATGTTTTTTCTTGATAATGGACAAAAAAAACATCACGAAACACAAACTGACTGACTGGCTGATTGCAGAATATTTAATAGCATCTACAATATGTATGTAGATTCACATATCTTTGTTCATCAGTTTAACATCTAAACCAAAATTAGTTGCTTCCACTAAAACCACGACTATGTCCACGCTGGTTGCATAAAAACAATAACGTTCAAGTCACATCAAGATAATCCCCAAAAAGTTTTTCAATCATTAATAGTGTTTATTTCATTATATCATCAAAATTCACAGTTTTTCAATCATTAATAGTGTTTATTTCATTATATCATCAAAATTCACCATGTCCCATCGGTTCTATGGGATAAAGACACCGTGCGAACAGTATTCATACATTTAAATATATGTTTGAATACTCTTTATTATGAATTATTTCATTATGTAATATCATTCCTAAAAATTTGAAACGGTTTAAAGCCAATGAATCCACCTACATTTCAGTTTAATGCGGTTCAAAGCCAATGAATCCACCTAGATTTTGGTTTACTGCGGTTCAAAGCCAATGAATCCACCTACATTTCAGTTTACTGCGGTTCAAAGCCAATGAATCCACCTACATTTCAGTTTACTGCGGTTCAAAGCCAATGAATCCACCTAGATTTTGGTTTACTGCGGTTAAAAGCCAATTAATCTACCTAGATTTAACCGTCTATCCCATATTTTAAGGTTTTATAAATACGGCACACTATGACAAGCGATTGCTCAAAACATTTTTGCATAATATGCCATAAATTGCTTCAGATATATTTGTCACTTTTAAAGTTGTCGTAAAAACAAACACTTGTTTAGAAACCGGATAATATTATCTTTCAGATATTTGCATTTGAAATAAACATTAATCTTTCTTAATGATAACATTTTAATATCAAACATTAAAATGTTGATAAAAAACGAACAGATTTGTATTTACTATAACTAAGAAGAATATTAATTTCTCTTTACGACGACGAACAAAAGATAACAAATACTTTTACATATAATGCATAGACGCCTGTTCAGATCTGACCTTTAGAGGCTCTATGGAATATGATGCTTGTGGCTAGTAATGTTCTTCCGAGGCTTGGAGGGTTAAACCAATTATCAATAAATACGGAAAAGAAACATTTTGTTATTTATGAAAGTGTGTGTTTTTGTAACCAACCCTCTTTTGCTGTCTGCCTGGCTTTCGTACAGTCCATGAAGAAAGGAGACTCCCTGCAACCACTTGATAATTACTCACATTAACCCGATGGTTATAAGGTTCTTCAGAGAAGCAGTGAGCAGCTGGAAACCAAAAAGAAAAGGTTCCTACATTTTCATTTATTTATGTGACACAAATTTGTCGGGAACCAAAATAATCTCTGTTTTAAAGGATTTAAGGTTTTGAATGAACTTTGAATGAAGCTGCTTTTCGTGGGTTATGCCTTGTGATATGATGCACTTTTACTGAGATAATACAGGCGGAGACCTCTAGCGGCAGAGTCGAAAAATAAGTAATTACAATCAAATGGATGGGTGGATGAAGCTTTACAGGGTCGAAGGCAGATGTCTCTGTGAGGTAGAGAGGTGGACCAATCGTAGGCCTCGATTAAACCTTCCACCAATCAAGAGGGTCCAAGAGATGCGGGGCGGCAAGTGGGAGTGGTTTACCGAAGCAGACAAAGGAATGGACTTTGAACCGGGAGGGGCTACCTCGATTTATTACAGGAAAAAAACGGGAACCTTGGTAGAGGGTAGTGCGATGACGTCATGGGTTTGGAATGCAAGGGTGTGGCGGAACGGGATCGTAAACCATCGACGAACGAGGGGGACGTGTTGCAAGAAAGGTAAGAGACATAACGCGAAACGAACTGGGGACTGAGAGAAATTGGTAGAATCCTACGTTAAGACATACCGGAAGTGGAAATCATTGGGGGAGAGGGCAGTTACACGCGTCAATTAAAAGAAAACAACAGAAATAAGGGAAAAACAGGCAAATTACGTAAGAAAAGTGGAAAAAAAAAGCAAACATTGAACTCCTATCGTAAGCATGACGTGGAGCCGCAAAGAAACAGCGTTGAGGTTACAGGAGAATGATGGCGCGAAGTTAGTTGCGAGAGGGATACCAAGGGAAAAAAGGTTGGCGATGTCAGACACTCGAAAGCGCTGATTTTGAAAAAAAATACGGACATGGTTTTGGGCCATTAGGACGCTAATAACGATCCAACGAGGTGATAAAATTAACCCGCGTCTTATGGAGACGAAAATACATTAAAATTAATGTATAAACAATTAGTGGGGAAATTATGAGAGAGTACGTTCGGGTTTGTTGTGACAGGTGATTAAGGCCTCTGATCGATGCGAGATGAAGTAGGAGAAAAAGACAGGAGATGGGCGTTTGGAGGTACCACCCGAAGTTACACCCAAAATTACAGAGAGGGGTTGTAAGAATCCAGTAATAATTCTTGGGATAAAGTTGGTCGAAGGAATAGGCAGGGTATCAAACCGATGCGGACTAGAACGTGGAATAAAAATATGAACGAGATGATGTAAACTGGGACGTCTCAACTAAAACAAGTATCGATGGAAGCCTTAAATAGAAATAATCGGGGGAAAAAAAAAAATGGAATAGCTATATTAGACCGTTTGTAAGGGAAGAGAACAAAATGTTAGAAGTAGGGGACGATCGTACGCGGGATGTTTAACATACACCGTTTGAATTGTCGGAAGTAATTGGTTTGGAAGAAAGAGGGGGAAACGGACGTGTACACCGTTTAAATTGTCGAAGGCAAAGTGAGGAAGATCAAAGCTAAGCTCGTGAAAGCGTTAAAAACAAAGCGTATCACATCATAAACGACGGCCATTAAATAAATTGTGCGGACACGATAGCATTTGAAATTAAATGGCCCGGAATTCACACTACAAAAGGACAGCTCGCACTAGAGCGTAATATAGAAAACGCCGTATGGGAATACGGGACCGCTTCCCGGTCCGCGTCTGATCTTTCTGTCACATGAGACGAATGCTAGGGTGTTAACTTTCTTGAAATGATCAGAATGGCCTAATTAGCATGATGCGACTATGGACTAAATAGAAAAGAACATACGAGTCGATAAAGGTTAGAATAGCATGTATTTGACGTGATTAATGAGGAAACGGGACTATAAAAGGGCTGAATTTAGAAAAAACGAAAAGTCTTTTCGTGAATTTTTGAGAGAGCTGGAACTCGCCGGGGACCGTTCAAACACGTCGCGCTGATTGGTATTTATTTGTGGACTTAGGAAAATTCCATAGTCAAAGACATACAGTTAGATTCAGTGTTTGGAAAAATAATTAATATCGGACCTTAGAGAATTTTAGAACTTCAAAGAATTAGTTAAACACAGTATTTTGGCGTGATAATAAATTAAGGTTGAAAAATTTAATTAGCTTAAATTCAGTGAAAAAAAAAGATTAGTTAACGACACTACGGTGCCGCGATGTAAACCGAGTTGTTAATACGAAGTGATGAAAGGAGGGAAACGGTTATAATCCGAGATTAACGCGATCCTTCGTTGTAAGGAGTTTAAACTAGAAAATGATAATAAAAATAATTAAAGATAAAATAATATCGGACCCAGAGGATTTCGAATTTCAAAGAATTAGTTAAACTCAGTGTTATGACGACTTCAGGAGTTTAAACTAGAAAATGATAATAAAAATAATTAAAGATAAAATAATATCAGACCCAGAGGATTTCGAACTTCAAAGAATTAGTTAAGCTCAGTGTTATGACGACTTGAGGAGTTTAAACTGAAAAATGATAATAATAATAATAATACATTTAACACTGGTATGAAGAGGGAAAAAATAAATCGCTTAATCGATTTACGTGCGATAAATAATAACCATACCTCGTTATAATAAAATAGTAAGAACCCAAAAATAGCTGAGATTAAAGAAATAAATTCAGGGGCTAATCAGGGTGCGCGTTTAGACTCAGGCATTTTACAATCGGATAGGGGAATTATTGATAGGTGGATGAATGCATAATGACAGGTTGTTTGCCGTCGCTATCCCGGTGGATTAGAGGAGAGGGGCTCAGGTAAGTAAATTGCACGAATATAATATATTTGCAGGACAAAGATGGAGGCTGCTAATCGGGCAGTTATTTTGAAGACGCCAGTTGGGACCGTAATTATGTACGTATTATCAAATAACATATGTATGTGTACGTACGAATGAATGCATAAGCTGATAAAATAAATATCATTTATTCCATGACAAAAACAATTACCAATTATTCTATGGACTAGGGTCGTAACCGGAATTTGTCATTATAGTTCATTGTAGGTAAAGTACCTATTTATCGTGGGGACAATTCAAATAAGTGGGTCGACCGGACCGACTTTTGTAACACGATAATACAAAGGAGAAAGAAAAAAAATATTCATTTCAAACCGGCTTTAAAATGGATAGGGCATTGACTCGAGTTGTGCTGAAAAACAGGTTGATTTATTAGGGTCTGAAGGGACAAACGGCCTTGAAGATTAAATGGGACACTAGGAACAGCTGAGCCTGGAATGTGGGGTTGGTTTCAAAAAAATACGGCGGATGAATGAATGGCGGCTTGGGTAATAAAGACTTGCTTCGAGGGTACGAACATAGCTAAAGTCATTCAACGGGAGGAACAAAAAAATCAGACGGTGTCTGAGAATAATTAAAGTAATTTTGAGCAGCGATTGAGGGTCTACGAACATAGCTAAAGTCATTCAACGGGAGGAACAAAAAAAATCAGACGGTGTCTGAAAGTCATTCAACGGGAGGAACCAAAAATCAGACGGTGTCTGAGAATAATTAAAGTAATTTTGAGCAGCGATTGAGGGTCTACGAACATAGCTAAAGTCATTCAACGGGAGGAACCAAAAATCAGACGGTGTCTGAGAATAATTAAAGTAATTTTGAGCAGCGATTGAGGGTCTACGAACATAGCTAAAGTCATTCAACGGGAGGAACCAAAAATCAGACGGTGTCTGAAAATAATTAAAGTAATTTTGAGCAGCGATTGAGGGTCTACGAACATAGCTAAAACCATTTAACGGGCGGATCACAAGGTTAGACGGTGTCCGAGAATAATTGAAGTAATTTTGGGCAGCGATTGAGGGTCTACGAACATAGCTAAAACCATTTAACGGGTGGAGCCAAAAATCAGCTAGTGTCTGAGAATAATTGAAGTAATTTTGAGTAGCAATCGAGGGTCTACGAACATAGCTAAATTCATTTAACGGGAGTATCCCAAAATCAGACAGTGCCTGAGGGATAATCGAAGTAAATTTTGAGTTGCGATTGGAAGTCTACGAACATAGCTAAATTCACTTAACGGGAGGATCCCAAGATCAGGTGGTGCCTGTGGGAAAATTTGAATAAGCAGGGTGGCAGCCAGGAGAAGGGGGAGACTGGGGACATGGCTAAAGGTCATATCTGAGTTGGTGATCTCTATAAATAAAATCATCAAACAAACAAAACCGTAATATATTATGTGTATCGTAACTATTAGCATTTATATTAGTATTTATGTATCAAGCGAACTGGTTGGAATTCACAACTCCTTCTCGGCGATGCTTGGTCTGGAATGTACTGTATAAATAGTACATTGCAGATTATAAAAACAAAACAAAGTAAATTTATATATATTTCTTGATATGTACTGTCTGCAGGGGGGATGTATGTGGTCTGGTAACTATCGGGATGATACACTACGGCTGCATACACGCCCTCTCAGAGGATGGGAAGCAGCCTAGGAAACTGCTCTCCACAAAGACCGCAAGTATATTTTTGCATATAGAACGAAACCGGTTCGTACTAAGTAGACGTAATTCTCGGAGGAGTTGGAATCTGGGAGCGTGAGACCCTGTTGAGATTTGGACGTAGTATGTGACGACCACAGGAATGGTCAACTAGGACACGGTGACTTAGGCACCAACTAGGAGATTGGGTCGAGTGATCATGCCAAACCCAGATCGATACGGATCATTTTCACGTCTTGAAGGAGGCAGGAGCCAGATTTTGCTAGCAAAGTAATATTCCGAGTTCGTCATATATGCAATAACCGAATCGTACTAACACGCTTGAAATTAGTCCCATGTTATCCCATTTAGTAGGAGAGGTCGGCGATCCAGAGGTCCCGGAGTACAAATTATGATTTTAATGTACTAACAAATTATGTTTGACTTTCGTTTTGTGTATTAAGGTTTTATGACATGTCGGGAGGGCGGCTTAGGTGAGCTTCTAAGGAGATCAGATTTATGACATGTCGGGAGGGCGGCTTAGGTGAGCTTCTAAGGAGATCAGATTAGAGAAGGTAGACAGTATGGAGAAAGCGGGGGTTTTAGGTATTTTGATCCAATTTCGATTCGTTAACTTTGAAATTAACAATTCTGACTTCATCCCTGTCCTAAAGAGAACTAGGGGTTACCAAACAAAGTAATTAAAAACCCGATACCATAAAGCAAAAAATCACACAACGTTTGGTGGGATCTAATTACAACTAAATACGAGGGAGTTACGTTGAAGGTCGTAACCGGCGTATTAATTAACTAAGTACATTTGTCTTTATATAAATGTATATATATTACCTGAGAACCATGAGTGGCCTTCGTAGCTACCGAAGGGAGAAAGAGTTCTAGGGATATTTTAATGCCAGTGGCCTAAGGTCACTTAGGTATTACAAAAAATTAAATTCAAAGGGTGAAAGGAAGAAACATCTCAACTGCGGCCAACATGACCAGGAGAATGGATAGGCATACCTAGAGTGGGGAAAGAGTTGTTAATGAAAAAAAATAACGAAAAGAAAGAGTTCTAAATATTACGAAACAGAAAATAAATCACTGACAGCGGTACAAGTCTAGACAAAAGCGGCCGGGCTGCGAAAAGTATAAACAAACCATAAATTAAGTTTAGGGCCCAAGCGTAGCAACCATAAGCGTGCGTACCTGCTTAAGAAAAAAATAGGGTTTCGCAATACACAAGGAAAGAATGTTAGGACTTCTTACGAACACTGAAAAAATAAAATATTGCAAATTCAAAATAGAAATCGCGTAAATATCGTGATAGGGATACGCCTATTAAAAGAAAGACGTTAAAAAGTAGACAAGGAATTGTTAGTGTACAAACGGTAAATCACGGGATATTCGTTAGCATCGCGGCAACAACGATCATTGCGAGTCGTATCAAAGAAGATTAGATACATTCATTCGGAATTTAAAATACCTAATTACAGAGACGGACTATTTAGGAATACGGTCGAAATTCGGATTGATTAGGTATCGTTAAATAGAAATATAACGTGTTTATCGGGGAAGAGGTTCCCACATATATGACTGTGTAAAAATAATTATATATGTGTATGGATATGTGTATGTATGTATATATACATACATATATATGTCCTATATACGAAATTTTGATATTGTTCAGTAGCCACTTGGAAAAAAAAAATGGACCAAGAATTCATTACGGGAAGTGAGGTTATGGAAGGTGAAACGGTTCGGGGAGACGTGCCCGATCCCGAAAGGTTAAGGGAGATTTTTAAAAGGTCAAAGCGTTCGGGGCGCTTTAAAACCCACAATATGCGGACAGGCGACGTTGCGGAGCGCGAAAGAATGGAGGAACTATCAAAAACAAGGAAGAGAGACCATCCGGAAGAGGGTGAAGAGAGGGAGAAAGAGACAGTAGAAGAAAATGAGAAAAGGGAGAAAAATTCAAAAAAAAAAAAAACACTAAATAAATCTTAACAAACGAAAAAAAAACCCACTCGGATGAGGTAAAATTAGGCATGAAACGTAGGGTTAATAGAAAATAATTTTCAGACCACTTGGAAAAAAAATATATATAAATAAATAAATAAGAGAAAAAATATATAGTGTTAGAAAGGCAACATACATAAAATAACTAAGTAAATTTATAATAAGGAAAATTAGGTTGTCGTATAATAAGGCGGAAGTGTATATTTACATAAACCTGCAACTCAAAAAATTCTAAAATGGCCGGAAAACGAAGGGGAACAGCAGAGGCTTTAGTGTCAGCGATCGGAGAAAATACTGCAGCGGGGACTTCGACGGTGAACATCGAAGATGTGACAACAATAATCCAGGCAGCATTGGGACCGCTCGTTAGTAAGGTGCAGGAACTCGAGGAACAATTGGGAAGGTCGGCAACGGTAACGGTAGCGGCAGAGGATAGTGCGCCGAAGAACGTTCTACAGGTAGTGGAAATGCTACCGCAGCAGGAGAGACCGTCATTTTCGGGGGGAACTCAAAACCCGATTGCCTTCCTAGAGGAGTTGAAAGATTACATAAGAAAGGTCAAACGTACGGATGCGTTGAATGTCGTAAAAGAAAATTTCAAAGGGGAAGCTAAAAGTTGGCTCAAATTATATTCTAAGCGATGGCAGACACTTGAGGAATTCGAGCTGGATTTTCTCGCGAATTATTGGGGAGACATCAAGAAAAACGCCGTGCGACGACGCCTTGCAGAAGGGAGCTATGACGCAAAAAAGGGAACGTCAATGCTCGCGCATTTTGCTACGTATTGGGAGCTCGCGAAGGCGCTTAAGATCACGGATACGTCCGAGGGGATAGTGAATGAGATAATGCGGCATTTTCCAAAGGAGACGCAATCTCTATGGTTTTCGGGTGAAATGGGTGATGAAATTGCGGCGGCCGAGCTACTACGACGATTAGATAATATGGTGTGTGATCCTGAAGAACGTCAACCGCGTAAAAGAGAATACGACGAGAACAAAAAAATCGATAAATACCGAGAGCGCTATAATGCAATGAAGCGACGTATTCATGCTATTGAAAGCGTTAGTGAGGGCGCCGGGTGCAGCAAGTGCACAGATACGTCGCCGCCTACAAGGAAGGAACCAACTCCGGAAGCTAGCGGGAAGGAAGTTTGCATTGTGAAGCGTCCGGGAAACTACAGCGAGTCGTCTCCGAGGTCCTGAGGAATTCGGCTCAACCAGACGGAGGAGGGACAACCACGCAGAAACACAATATTGCGCTAAAAATAATGCTGAATTCAGGATGGGACATCACTAAGGGACTTGGAAGAAATCAACAAGGAATAACTAAACCAATACAGGCAGAAGGGAGTGAGAGGAGATGTAAGAATGAGGGTTTAAGAATTAATTCCAATACATATGTAGGGGCGTGCGTAGATTTATTACAGCAAACTAGCATAGAATGGGGCAAGTCGGAATTTGAGGCGTGGGAGGGAGACAGCGACGTAAAGAATTTTCATAACATTTTCGAAGACGAGGCTTACGATGAAACAGGAAGGGGTAGCACTTTGCCACAGCTACCGGAAGCCAGGGCATATGTAGGGGACACGGAGGTGCGATGCTTGATAGATACGGGCAGCCAGGTTACATGTATATCGCAGGAGTTTTACGACCACCACTTGTCAGATACAGAACAATACCCGGTTATGCCGGTAACAGCGATTCAAATAAAGGGTGCTGTGGGCCACAAGAGTCAACGGATTTCTAGGTTAGTGCTGGTGCCTTTACAATTTGGGGACCTTCAAATAAACACGCCGTGTCTAATCATACCGAAATTAATCAGAACAGTCATTCTAGGAATAAATTGGCTAGACGAATATGCGGCGGAGTTTAAGTGTGGGGAAAATAGACATTTTAAAGTCACATCTGGAGGGATTGAGAGAACAATAGGGCTGTCAAACTCCACAATAACGCGGGTAAAGTCGAACGAAGAGGCCGGCGGAAAACCGTTAAATTGCGCAACAAAAAATGTAAACACGACCGAAAGTGATTTGGGCCAGAATAACCTTTCAAGTCTTGAAGAAAAAATAACTACATTTGTAGCCGAGCTTAGTTTAGACACGCAAGGGAAAGAGGGTTTGACACAAGTATTAAACAAACATAAAAAAGTGTTTATCGACCGGCCGGGGTTGACGACATTATACACACATGATATAAAGATGATAGATGAATCACCGTTTGTAAAGCGATCGTACCCTGTGCCTTTCGCATATAGGGACAAAGTCGACAAAAAAATAGCCGAATTAGAGGAGCTAGGTATCATTAACCGTGAGGCGACGCAATTTGCAAGTCCTTTGACGTTCACGATGAAAAAGGATGGAGCCGTCCGGATTCTCTTGGATGCCAGAGAATTGAACAGTCGAATGGTGGGAGAGGTAGAGAAACCGCCACTAACCTCCGAAATATTACAACGATTTCACGGTGTGAAATACATAACAACATTGGATCTTAATTCAGCGTACTTTCAAATACCGTTAAGTCAAGATAGCCGAAAATACACCGGGTTTGTGTACAACGGGAAATCATTCGTATATAAGGTACTACCACAAGGTCTGAAGACATCGGTAGGGAGCTTTTCGAGAGCTATGGATAAAATATTAGGCCATCAAATGCGGGACTTTTGCGCAAATTACCTAGACGATTTAGTAATATATACATGCGGGGACCGAGACGCGCATTTCGAACACGTGGGTGCGGTGTTGGAGCGTCTAGAAGCGGCTAATATGACGTGTAAGTTGGAAAAGTGTCAATTTTTATTTACTGAAGTGCACATGTTAGGACATATTATTTCGCCATACGGAATTCAAATGGACCCTGGAAAGATAGCTGCCATAAAAAATTTTCCCGCGCCAAAGAAAGTGAAACAGGTTAGAGCATTTTTGGGTCTCTGTAATTACTACCGGAGGTTTGCAAGTAGATACGGAGAAACTACAAGCGTTTTGTGCGACCTACTACAGAAAAATCGAACTTGGAGGTGGACGGATATAGAACAAAGGGCGTTTGAAAACGTGAAGGCGTCTTTTCTAGCTTCAGTAATTTTGCACCATCACGACCCGAGCAGCACGTATTATTTACAGACGGATAGCTCTGGGTTCGCAATTGGAGGGGAACTCTATCAATTGGACCCCGATGGAAATCATCACGTCATCGGTTTTATAAGTCGAGCGTTACGAGGCCCCGAGTTAAAATGGACTACTTCAGAGCAGGAGCTGTGGGCAATAATCTATGCACTACATAAATTCGAAACATACCTACGGGGGGTGCGGCTAATAATTCGGACCGACCATCAAGCGCTGACCTTTTTAAAAAAACTGGAAAATGTACAGCGGCAGGATAACGAGGTGGATCCTTTATTTAAATCAATTTGACTACAAAGTAGAGTACGTGAGGGGGAAAGAAAATATCGGACCTGATATTTTGTCTCGGTATTCGCATGAAGCAGTGAACGTACAAGAAGAAAAGGCTGTTTATCCGGAGGTAGCGAGCTTCGCGGTGAAGGGAAAGCGACAGATACGACGCCATCTCGAGAATATTGCAGAATTACAACATAAAGATGATTTTTTGGGTGAGGTGTTGGGACTCATAAAAGGAAAACAATTCGGGCCGCCAACACGGAGTGTCAGTAGATACCTGAAAAATTATAAGAAAATAGGACGGACTCTGTATTATGCGGCGAGAGGAGATAGAACACTTCTAGCCATACCTCAAGGATTAACCGAAGAATTAATTAGAATGGTGCATTTGGAAATTGGACACGGAGGTGTATTTAAAACGGGATCGGCGATCAAAGACAGGTACTTTTGGCCCGGTATGCACAAACAAATAAAACAAAATGTGCGGGTTTGTCACCTATGTCAAATGGCGAAGCGCGAAATTCGACCAACTGTAGGGCCGGGCAGGTCTATCATTACTCGAGAGGTGGGGGAATTAATCATGGCGGACTTATATGGGCCACTACCGAGAAGTCAAGGAGGGGTACGGTTCATATTGGTAATACAAGATACGTTCAGTAGGCTAATTAGATTATACCGTTTAAGAAAAACTACCACTAGAACCGTTTTAAACTGTGTAGAGAAATTCCATAAGGAAATAAAGATCGCCGCCATTTTAACTGATAACGGGTCGGTATTTTGCTCAAGACAGTGGGATCGGACTTTAGAGGGCATGGGAATCCGGATATTACATACTTCAGTGCGCAACCCGGGGCCCAACATCACAGAGCGGGTGAACAAAGAGCTAGGTCGCATTTTTCGTATATACTGCCACGAGAGTCACACGACGTGGGGGCACTTTATAAATGATATTGAACAGACATATAACAATACTGTACATTGCTCTACGGGTTTTTCTCCGAACGAGGTGGCCTTTGGGAAGGTTCCGAAATATAGTTTAGACAAATATACGAAGGGATGCAATCGGCCGGCGCGAACAAAGGAGGAGGTACGAGAAGCAGTCCGGAAGAATTTAGTGAAAAATGCGGAGAGACGGCAACATTATTATAATCTAAACAAACGATTAGTGACTTACGAGATAGGCACCTTGGTAAAACTCAAGAAGGTTACGCAATCAAGTCTACTGAAGAGGCAAATAAAGAAGGTCGCATTGTTATATGAGGGGCCGTATGTGATAGCCGCGGTGAGGTATAGTAACACATACACATTGGCGGACCCGATAACCCGAGAGATAAGAGGAGATTACAATGCAATCCATCTGGCAAGGTACTACATGGAAAGAGAGACGCGTAGCCCGGGGGTGACAATCACCGAGATGCAAGAATAAATGGGAAAAAGGGGGAACACCCATCGTTCAAGAAAAAAAAAAATCTTTTGAAAATTTTCTGTTGAGGCCCCAAGCATGCTAGGTAAGGATGCGACAAATTAAGTTCAGTAAGAAAAAAGATTTTAACGTCGGGAGAAAAAAAAATAAAGAGATAAGTAAATCTTTAGTTAAGAGAGTTTTAGCGTTATCTAGATGTAGGGAGTTTGTAGGGGTACTGTTAAGAAGTTAATGCGTTTCATTAGGAATAGAGATTATAGGAATTAGAAAAAAAAAATGTTACAATATAGGCAGATCCAGGGGGGAGGAGATGCTCAAGTAAAATTTAGAGGTGGATGGTTATCCGACTAGGTTTAGAAAAAAAAAATGTATTACCAATGCAGTGTTTAGAAAGTCTTTTTTTAGTTTATGGATTGCAAACGTAGGGTTAAGAAAAGCTGCTGCAACTAGGATTTAGGAGAATTTAACAAAAAGAGGGCGGGGCATGATTGAGTGAATGAACGATTAGGTTAAGAAAATGAAAAAAAAAAAAAACAACAAAGCTAGACTCAACCATGTACACCGATTGTGTGACGGGAGGGCGCGGTTTGTACGAACTAAACATTCATGACAAATTTAAATTCAAAGTAAATGTGTGTGGGGATACACTTATATACCATCAATAGGTTGTACACCAACGCCACCCGTCATCCAAATGGTCAGATAGGAACCGCGAGATTGAATATCAATCTTTTGATTTGAACCATTTGTAAGGGAGATCTCGGTTCAACCAGGTTGGAGATCACCACAACACGCGAGTCGAGGGGCGTGTTCTCAGAAAAAAAAAAAATATTTTGATTTGCAATGGGAGGAGGGTGTCCCCTTGCATTCATGAGGTCATGAACAAGGTTGCATGGGCCAACAAATAAAAATAACGTTAGAATCAACGCGAAAGAAAAAAAAAAAAAAGACATTAAGGTTCAAATTCAGAGATTGCGATCAGTCCAGAGGAATGAGGAGGGGGAACAGGGGAAGAGGGCGTAGGTGAGGACAGGAAAAGGGGATGAGGAGGGGGAACAGGGGAAGAGAGGTGAGAGGGCGTAGATGAGGACAGGAAAGGGGATGAGGAGGGGGAGTTTTAGCTTTCTCTAGATGTTGTCCCAGTTTCAGTGTCTACCACGAAAAAAAAAAGGGGGAGAGGAGAAAGAAAAAAATAATAGAAAAAAAAAAAATTTTAAGAGAGAGGAAAAATGGTGAGAGGAAAGCGAAAGAAAAGTGGTATACACGGCAAACTGCGACAAGAGGAGGGTGTGATATGATGCACTTTTACTGAGATAATACAGGCGGAGACCTCTAGCGGCAGAGTCGAAAAATAAGTAATTACAATCAAATGGATGGGTGGATGAAGCTTTACAGGGTCGAAGGCAGATGTCTCTGTGAGGTAGAGAGGTGGACCAATCGTAGGCCTCGATTAAACCTTCCACCAATCAAGAGGGTCCAAGAGATGCGGGGCGGCAAGTGGGAGTGGTTTACCGAAGCAGACAAAGGAATGGACTTTGAACCGGGAGGGGCTACCTCGATTTATTACAGGAAAAAAACGGGAACCTTGGTAGAGGGTAGTGCGATGACGTCATGGGTTTGGAATGCAAGGGTGTGGCGGAACGGGATCGTAAACCATCGACGAACGAGGGGGACGTGTTGCAAGAAAGGTAAGAGACATAACGCGAAACGAACTGGGGACTGAGAGAAATTGGTAGAATCCTACGTTAAGACATACCGGAAGTGGAAATCATTGGGGGAGAGGGCAGTTACACGCGTCAATTAAAAGAAAACAACAGAAATAAGGGAAAAACAGGCAAATTACGTAAGAAAAGTGGAAAAAAAAAGCAAACATTGAACTCCTATCGTAAGCATGACGTGGAGCCGCAAAGAAACAGCGTTGAGGTTACAGGAGAATGATGGCGCGAAGTTAGTTGCGAGAGGGATACCAAGGGAAAAAAGGTTGGCGATGTCAGACACTCGAAAGCGCTGATTTTGAAAAAAAATACGGACATGGTTTTGGGCCATTAGGACGCTAATAACGATCCAACGAGGTGATAAAATTAACCCGCGTCTTATGGAGACGAAAATACATTAAAATTAATGTATAAACAATTAGTGGGGAAATTATGAGAGAGTACGTTCGGGTTTGTTGTGACAGGTGATTAAGGCCTCTGATCGATGCGAGATGAAGTAGGAGAAAAAGACAGGAGATGGGCGTTTGGAGGTACCACCCGAAGTTACACCCAAAATTACAGAGAGGGGTTGTAAGAATCCAGTAATAATTCTTGGGATAAAGTTGGTCGAAGGAATAGGCAGGGTATCAAACCGATGCGGACTAGAACGTGGAATAAAAATATGAACGAGATGATGTAAACTGGGACGTCTCAACTAAAACAAGTATCGATGGAAGCCTTAAATAGAAATAATCGGGGAAAAAAAAAAAATGGAATAGCTATATTAGACCGTTTGTAAGGGAAGAGAACAAAATGTTAGAAGTAGGGGACGATCGTACGCGGGATGTTTAACATACACCGTTTGAATTGTCGGAAGTAATTGGTTTGGAAGAAAGAGGGGGAAACGGACGTGTACACCGTTTAAATTGTCGAAGGCAAAGTGAGGAAGATCAAAGCTAAGCTCGTGAAAGCGTTAAAAACAAAGCGTATCACATCATAAACGACGGCCATTAAATAAATTGTGCGGACACGATAGCATTTGAAATTAAATGGCCCGGAATTCACACTACAAAAGGACAGCTCGCACTAGAGCGTAATATAGAAAACGCCGTATGGGAATACGGGACCGCTTCCCGGTCCGCGTCTGATCTTTCTGTCACATGAGACGAATGCTAGGGTGTTAACTTTCTTGAAATGATCAGAATGGCCTAATTAGCATGATGCGACTATGGACTAAATAGAAAAGAACATACGAGTCGATAAAGGTTAGAATAGCATGTATTTGACGTGATTAATGAGGAAACGGGACTATAAAAGGGCTGAATTTAGAAAAAACGAAAAGTCTTTTCGTGAATTTTTGAGAGAGCTGGAACTCGCCGGGGACCGTTCAAACACGTCGCGCTGATTGGTATTTATTTGTGGACTTAGGAAAATTCCATAGTCAAAGACATACAGTTAGATTCAGTGTTTGGAAAAATAATTAATATCGGACCTTAGAGAATTTTAGAACTTCAAAGAATTAGTTAAACACAGTATTTTGGCGTGATAATAAATTAAGGTTGAAAAATTTAATTAGCTTAAATTCAGTGAAAAAAAAAGATTAGTTAACGACACTACGGTGCCGCGATGTAAACCGAGTTGTTAATACGAAGTGATGAAAGGAGGGAAACGGTTATAATCCGAGATTAACGCGATCCTTCGTTGTAAGGAGTTTAAACTAGAAAATGATAATAAAAATAATTAAAGATAAAATAATATCGGACCCAGAGGATTTCGAATTTCAAAGAATTAGTTAAACTCAGTGTTATGACGACTTCAGGAGTTTAAACTAGAAAATGATAATAAAAATAATTAAAGATAAAATAATATCAGACCCAGAGGATTTCGAACTTCAAAGAATTAGTTAAGCTCAGTGTTATGACGACTTGAGGAGTTTAAACTGAAAAATGATAATAATAATAATAATACATTTAACACTGGTATGAAGAGGGAAAAAATAAATCGCTTACTCGATTTACGTGCGATAAATAATAACCATACCTCGTTATAATAAAATAGTAAGAACCCAAAAATAGCTGAGATTAAAGAAATAAATTCAGGGGCTAATCAGGGTGCGCGTTTAGACTCAGGCATTTTACAATCGGATAGGGGAATTATTGATAGGTGGATGAATGCATAATGACAGGTTGTTTGCCGTCGCTATCCCGGTGGATTAGAGGAGAGGGGCTCAGGTAAGTAAATTGCACGAATATAATATATTTGCAGGACAAAGATGGAGGCTGCTAATCGGGCAGTTATTTTGAAGACGCCAGTTGGGACCGTAATTATGTACGTATTATCAAATAACATATGTATGTGTACGTACGAATGAATGCATAAGCTGATAAAATAAATATCATTTATTCCATGACAAAAACAATTACCAATTATTCTATGGACTAGGGTCGTAACCGGAATTTGTCATTATAGTTCATTGTAGGTAAAGTACCTATTTATCGTGGGGACAATTCAAATAAGTGGGTCGACCGGACCGACTTTTGTAACACGATAATACAAAGGAGAAAGAAAAAAAATATTCATTTCAAACCGGCTTTAAAATGGATAGGGCATTGACTCGAGTTGTGCTGAAAAACAGGTTGATTTATTAGGGTCTGAAGGGACAAACGGCCTTGAAGATTAAATGGGACACTAGGAACAGCTGAGCCTGGAATGTGGGGTTGGTTTCAAAAAAATACGGCGGATGAATGAATGGCGGCTTGGGTAATAAAGACTTGCTTCGAGGGTACGAACATAGCTAAAGTCATTCAACGGGAGGAACAAAAAAATCAGACGGTGTCTGAGAATAATTAAAGTAATTTTGAGCAGCGATTGAGGGTCTACGAACATAGCTAAAGTCATTCAACGGGAGGAACAAAAAAAATCAGACGGTGTCTGAGAATAATTAAAGTAATTTTGAGCAGCGATTGAGGGTCTACGAACATAGCTAAAGTCATTCAACGGGAGGAACCAAAAATCAGACGGTGTCTGAGAATAATTAAAGTAATTTTGAGCAGCGATTGAGGGTCTACGAACATAGCTAAAGTCATTCAACGGGAGGAACCAAAAATCAGACGGTGTCTGAGAATAATTAAAGTAATTTTGAGCAGCGATTGAGGGTCTACGAACATAGCTAAAGTCATTCAACGGGAGGAACCAAAAATCAGACGGTGTCTGAAAATAATTAAAGTAATTTTGAGCAGCGATTGAGGGTCTACGAACATAGCTAAAACCATTTAACGGGCGGATCACAAGGTTAGACGGTGTCCGAGAATAATTGAAGTAATTTTGGGCAGCGATTGAGGGTCTACGAACATAGCTAAAACCATTTAACGGGTGGAGCCAAAAATCAGCTAGTGTCTGAGAATAATTGAAGTAATTTTGAGTAGCAATCGAGGGTCTACGAACATAGCTAAATTCATTTAACGGGAGTATCCCAAAATCAGACAGTGCCTGAGGGATAATCGAAGTAAATTTTGAGTTGCGATTGGAAGTCTACGAACATAGCTAAATTCACTTAACGGGAGGATCCCAAGATCAGGTGGTGCCTGTGGGAAAATTTGAATAAGCAGGGTGGCAGCCAGGAGAAGGGGGAGACTGGGGACATGGCTAAAGGTCATATCTGAGTTGGTGATCTCTATAAATAAAATCATCAAACAAACAAAACCGTAATATATTATGTGTATCGTAACTATTAGCATTTATATTAGTATTTATGTATCAAGCGAACTGGTTGGAATTCACAACTCCTTCTCGGCGATGCTTGGTCTGGAATGTACTGTATAAATAGTACATTGCAGATTATAAAAACAAAACAAAGTAAATTTATATATATTTCTTGATATGTACTGTCTGCAGGGGGGATGTATGTGGTCTGGTAACTATCGGGATGATACACTACGGCTGCATACACGCCCTCTCAGAGGATGGGAAGCAGCCTAGGAAACTGCTCTCCACAAAGACCGCAAGTATATTTTTGCATATAGAACGAAACCGGTTCGTACTAAGTAGACGTAATTCTCGGAGGAGTTGGAATCTGGGAGCGTGAGACCCTGTTGAGATTTGGACGTAGTATGTGACGACCACAGGAATGGTCAACTAGGACACGGTGACTTAGGCACCAACTAGGAGATTGGGTCGAGTGATCATGCCAAACCCAGATCGATACGGATCATTTTCACGTCTTGAAGGAGGCAGGAGCCAGATTTTGCTAGCAAAGTAATATTCCGAGTTCGTCATATATGCAATAACCGAATCGTACTAACACGCTTGAAATTAGTCCCATGTTATCCCATTTAGTAGGAGAGGTCGGCGATCCAGAGGTCCCGGAGTACAAATTATGATTTTAATGTACTAACAAATTATGTTTGACTTTCGTTTTGTGTATTAAGGTTTTATGACATGTCGGGAGGGCGGCTTAGGTGAGCTTCTAAGGAGATCAGATTAGAGAAGGTAGACAGTATGGAGAAAGCGGGGGTTTTAGGTATTTTGATCCAATTTCGATTCGTTAACTTTGAAATTAACAATTCTGACTTCATCCCTGTCCTAAAGAGAACTAGGGGTTACCAAACAAAGTAATTAAAAACCCGATACCATAAAGCAAAAAATCACACAACGTTTGGTGGGATCTAATTACAACTAAATACGAGGGAGTTACGTTGAAGGTCGTAACCGGCGTATTAATTAACTAAGTACATTTGTCTTTATATAAATGTATATATATTACCTGAGAACCATGAGTGGCCTTCGTAGCTACCGAAGGGAGAAAGAGTTCTAGGGATATTTTAATGCCAGTGGCCTAAGGTCACTTAGGTATTACAAAAAATTAAATTCAAAGGGTGAAAGGAAGAAACATCTCAGCCTAAATACTATAAATAAAGTATATGTATTGTAAAGTGTCCTTAATTTCTAATTTCTATTTAATTTTTTAATTTTTTTAATCTCTTTTTATTTATTTTAATATATGTAAATACTATTTGTACTTATATCCTCTATGGGATGTGTGGGATTGCACTAACCTCCCCACATCCTGGAATAAAGAATTTATTATTATTATTATAAATGTCATTGAAATAATTTGTTAAAAGGTTTAAACTAGATATATAAAGGTAATTTTTTATAACATTCAATAAAAATACAAAAAAAATGTCTATTCTGTGTAGAACATATGCATATATTAACAGCGCAGAAGGTAAAACTACACACTTATTTAGCCTGCCAAGACGACTACTCGTATATTGAGTTGTTAATACATAATATGTCTATGTTCTACACAGTATAATATTATGTGTCAACAGCTCAGAAGGAAGAACTACGCACTTGTTCCGCCTGCCAATATTGGAACAGTTTATGGGATAATTCAGAGAGCTCTGGCTTTCTGAAGACCATTCGCTAATCTGTTCCTGATGAGTATCCAAGACTGACTGCCAACGCTACTGTCAGTAACTATAGTTTCTATATTGAAATTTCCACTCATATCCATAGTTAGTTTACCTATTTGAAGAGAGATTCAATCCCCTTCATAATCTCTACCACCCATAGGTGATCTTTACAGCTGCTTGCAATGATTCATAACTTCTGGGCATCATGTACATAAATATTTAATAAATTAGATTGTCTCGAAACTCACCGGTGATCACTAGCCTGCTCCGCACTAGACTGCCACCACATATCTGCTTGAACTCTTCTCCTTCCTTGCGGAATATGGCCACCTGCCAAGGAAACCCCTTTGGTCTCACCTTTTGTCCCCCCCTTACCAATGCGTTTGCTTGTAGTGTATCCTCCAGCCCGCAATCTGGAAACATAAAGTCGTCATCATCAACCATAGCCTTTCACGTAGGACGCGCGCACTGATACTAGTCCATTGACATCTTCACAATAGTATCACAATCCAATGCACATTGCAATAAAAACAAACCATTATCTGTTGACTCGACAAAATCAGCAGTAGGCATGGTCATTATGCAAGACAATATACCAATAGCATATTCTTCGAAAACACTCATATCAGGACAGATTAGATATGTTCGAATCAAAAAAGTATTATATGCAAATATGTTCAAACTGATCATAAACCATTTATATTGTTTAAAAATTCGTTATATGACATATCAGCAATATTACATGATCTTAAAATGTGATCTTTTTGTAAAATACATTCCAGGCAAAAATCTACAGATCGCAGAATGCAGACACACTGTAAAGGTCAGCACTGTCAACGATACCTTTTGAAGACGATATTAATTTACATGTAAACACTAGAATTATCAATATGGCAGTAACACCACACTAACTAGAAGAAATTAAAAAGTAACTATGGACGACTCAGCTAAATTTAAAAATTACTGTATTACAGGTTGGACTATATCTAAAAATAAAATAAATTCTTTAGATAAACAGTACTGGATAATGAAATCAGAAATAAATGTGTGGAAAGATTTAATTTATAACGAACGTGCTTTAATAATTCCGACAGTTGATAGAATGATACCAGAAATGTGATTATAAAAACAAACATATTAGTTAGAGATGTTTTATATTGGCCAGATATGAATTCTGATATTAAAAATATGATCAATGTCAAACATATCTAAAATGAATAGCAGCTAATCAACCCTAGTCACTTATATATCATACCCAATATCAAATTACCCTTGGGGACGTATTGGTGTAGATATTTTAATGTGTAATTATACATATTATTTAGTAGTAGTAGATCAAATCAAATCAAATATTCTAATGACATGCCAGGAAAGTAAGACATATCCATATTTGTCAGTGAAACAACACAACACTGCGCTATATAAATGCTATGTTATTATTATTATTATCGTACAATACCGAAAGACAAATTACTTTCTCCGTCACAATTATTAATGTCAAGACAACATCGTTATAACTTACCGTTGACTAAAAGTCAGTTAAGACCACAGACATATGAATATGTTTATGGTTAAGACCAAACGTAGTCAAAATTAGAGAATAAAAAAAAGAAATTTAAATTTGGCTAAACAAAACCATAAAATATGCTGACAGAATAGTAGTTAGTCCGGATTTAAAACCTGTACATATTGGAGATAAAGTAGTTTTTCAAAGAAAACCAGTATAAGTAACAGATGGTTACTCCTTCAGGGCTCTCACTAGGACTCTAATTTTTTGTTTGTTTAACGACTCTACATTTATTATAAAATGAATCTAGACCTCCAATGTCCCTGCATAGTGGTTAGGCTGCAGGATGCCTACAATATTACACAAAAACACAAATAACAATATTAAAATTTGTACAGGTATAGTAAAATAAAATAGGCCTAAAAATAATACAGGACGAAATAACTGCTTAAAGACTAGGCCATCTGTAGAAAAGAAAAAAAAATGAAAAGAAACACATATACATTCATGTTTATATTGTAGGAATCTACATTTAAACATATATAAATATTACCGGAGAGTATTACACCCGTCCACTGGCAGTCCCATCGAGAATGTGCATGTGTTGAACAGGATAAATGCAATAAATTATTATAAGCTATAATTAGTCGCCTGTAATATAAATATAAATTGAAAATATTTCCCGAGTAAATATAAATGCCGCCGACGGGAATTGAACCCGCGCCTTCTGATTTCCGGTCAGACGCTCTGGACTCAATTTGTTTTGATATTACAGGCGACTAATCATTGCTTATAATAATTTATTATCCCTTGTGCTCTGCATAAAACCCTTGTCTTGTAAACATTAGTTTATCATTAAAAAATAAGAATAAATTCATTTTGTAATATACATACCATGTTCAAATTTATCACTTTCACTGATTCCACAAAAACACAAAAATAATAAAAATTTCACTAAAATCATTTTAGCAAGAATTAAAACGACGCGTCGCCAGCAACTAAATATCACTGAATCCGCATTAATTACACAAGAGATACTAACTCTTATAAATAGAATGTCCGTTTTTTCGCCGCACAAAATAAAGAATTTATCAATTGATAAAACTCGAGTGATCAGCAAACATTGGTTTTTGAGCTAAAATTTCAAATATTTATCAGCAAAGGTTTTTTTACTAAAAAGCATCTATTTTTTTATTATATAGTTAAACAGTTTCGACTTTCCGCTACGGTCCTCCACGGTCGCATCGAACGAGACGACCTAGTCGCGCCATCTCTTAGGTCGGCTAGTAGCCAATTCAGAGAAATGTGTGCGCGTGTGTGCGTGTATGTGTGTCACAAAATGTTTAAATAATGCATTGTCATCGACAACAAGTTTATCTGCCGAGTTTCAGATCAATCAGATGTCGGGAAGTGGGTTAATTTACAAGATTTGCACTCATTCATTCTAGACAACAAAATCAAAATTCAATTAGATGTATTCAAGAAAGCTATCACCGCTTTCATATATAGCTAACACCAGTAGGTAGTTAAAATAGTTGATAAATTAATTACCGATACACCTTTTTAATAATTTTGTTCAAACCCTAGTGTTATGAGTTGCCCATATCCTCCGTAAAACAAGCATCCTTACGACTACAAATCATAGAGGATACACCACAACATCGATCACATAGCAATATAGTGTAAAACATGCCTTGGTCACGTGCAATCAAAAGGATCACCTTATATGGTGATCGACGATAAACAGCAATAAGCGCTAATGAAAAAATCATGCCCCTAAAACGAATGATTAACTACGGACGAGGGGGAAATAAGAGACGGAGAGACGAAACTGGAGGGGAAGCGGTAACACACAGCGGGACTGCACTTGAGTTGGGAGAACTCGGCACTTCAGGGCAAAGAACCGTGGACTTCAGGTGGGAGTCAGGAGACGAGCCGCCGTCAGCTGTGTGGGTTATTACCCACACATAGCTGTGAGGCTGAATGCAGATTTACTCTGGAGGGTTGAACCACGCGATGGACACGAGAGAAGAAACCCGAACGTCCCACATCGGTTCACTTTTAAGCGCTTTTAAATATGTGGTACCTCTAACAAACGTAATGCCGGACATAGAGTAAACAGAGCCAGTAATTACCAGCGCACACTTGTTCCATGCAATAGTTAACGATAATTTAGTAACTAACCTGAACTAGAAATCCCTGAGATTGTTATTAATAAAACAGAGAAGTGTTTTTTTATAACACTACACAAAAAGAGAGACTCCGACCAACTGGCCTAATTTTAACCAACTTCTCCTTTTTTCAACAATAACAATGTGTAACCTGACATGACATACTGTCTGTAAATATGTTCGTGTGTTCTGTTTCCGGTTCAACATGGTGGCCGTGTTGGATTCACATAATCAATATCATAGTACCTACTTTGTGACATTACTGTGGGCAAATTGTATTATTCCGTATTTGACATATAAACCATGTTAATTTAAATATGATATGGTTTATAATTAAGTAGGTAGGAGAGACCGGGGATTGTACCATGTACCATGGATAGTACCAATAGCCCGCGGGACAGAGTGACCCAAACGATGTTTCTTCAGGTCCGGTTTTAAAGTATTTATTTGAAATTACTGTTGGGGGATAGTTGTACCGATTTATCGGGTGATATTAAAATTACCATTTCAAAAAGGACCACGCTACATGGCCATTAAAGTATATAACAACCTTCCACGTAGCATCAAACAAATAACCGACATACTTAAATTTAAATCATCACTAAAAACATTTCTTTTAAAAAAATGTCACTACGCCTTACATAAATTAAATACCTCTGTTTTTATTTATTATTTACATACCTACATGTAATTGTTGGGTTATGTAATATAATTTGTATTTGTTGGGTTAGCTGGAAGTCATTCCAGTGAGGAACCAGGTATGAACGACATCATTTCAGCGACGATTAGGTAATAAAGCGCGGAAGTACCTGGCTAATCACCAAACATGGCCAAAGCCGTTTCAATTGTGAATGGTGGTCTTACACCTGAGAGGTAGCTCGCTAGTCGAGAGAGTTACCCTAAAAATAAACAATAACTGGTTTGCCTCTCCTGAATTAGTCGACTCGCATCGTGTTATCGCAACAAACGCAGAACAAAGTTCTACAGTAGGTATTTCACATATTAGGCAATGTCAAGTCTATTATCATATTACAGATTAAGACCCCTAGTAGCAATAGATAAGCAATAAGCATACTACGTTCAAGGACTGTGTTTTTACGAAAGTCTAGTCGATTTATTTTAATTTAGGAATGTTGGTTTATGCATATTTACTGAGAAACCAATTATGTATTTAACAATTTAACGGCGTAGATTTTACATATTATATATCTATAATTACAACAAGAGTTACACCATAATATATTTTGTACTTAGGTTTATTTGAGATATGAATATGTTTTTAATGCATTTTGAACGGAGATTTTACATTTATTGTCGTTACAGTTGAAGATATCTACATATTAGAAGACTGGAAGATACTCTCAGTATCACCCTGGAGTAAGACCACCGACAGAATTGACTCTTTTAGAGGAAATGAAGCAGTGAGCATGAAGAAACAGAGAGGCCGACAAATCGTTCCACAGCCGAGCATTTGAACTCAAGAACGAGTCGTAGAAGCGACCCGTTCTCATGTGGCAAATGTCAACCGTGCACATATGTTGTGTTTCCCGACCATGCACCGGTGCCGAAAGGATCAATGACGCTAGTTCCTCGGAACATCTTCCATTGTAATACCAGTAGAACAGGGACAGCATACCTTTATAGGTGAGGTTGGGTTAGTTTACTATAGGTTAGGTTACGTTTTTAAGGTTAGGTCAGGTTAGGTTAGGAAATTATAGGTGAAGTTGGGTTAAATTAGGTTACGTTAAGTAATTATTTTTTTATTAACTTACGCCCGGCTGGGCTTATAAATGTTATTTTCTTATTTTTTTTACAAAGAACATCAATTTAGATTAATATAATATATTATTAAAAATATATTATCTAACATCTATTTTAATTTATTTAAATTCAACAAAATAAAAATAAAAAACAAAATCAAAGTAAAATCAAAAAGAAAATAGAAGATATAATAAAACACAACCTCTTAAACAAAAACAATGTCAAAACGAAATAAAGTGGAAACTAGACACTCCACCAAGCAAGATGGAATAATATAATACTAGGAAAATTACAAAACTTTGGTAAGATAAACGGAGCTACGTAGTTTCTATAGTTAAATTATATTATATTTGATATTCTTCTTTCAATGTAATGACTTGTTTATATTTGGTGAATGATGTGTTGACTGTGGAATATATCAACAACATCTTTATAGTCATTACCCAAATTTAGTTTACGGCCAACGGGGTATAGAATTGAGATTCTGTGTTGGAGTTATCACAATAGAACGGTAGATAATGCCTCGATGTTGGTTTGCGAGGTATATGTAAAGAAATCAAGTATAATTTTAGTTTGTTTGTTACTGTTGTTAAAAATGAAATTTGTAATTGTTATGTACTTAAAAGCCCAATAGGGCGTCAATAAATAAATAAATAGTTCAGGGCTGTCAATTATTGAATTTATGATTTTATATAAACATTTTAGGTCATTAACTATTCTACGTTCAGATAATTTTAATAAATTGAGTTGAAAATTATAGGTGAGGTTGGGTTAGGTTACTATAAGTTAGGTTAGGTTACGTTTTTAAGGTAAGTTCAGGTTAGGTTATTATAGGTTAGGTTATGTTATTTATTTATTTATATCTACATACGCCTAAAAAGGCTTTTACATAGAAGTGATACATGATGCACTGTAAATAGGAGAATATCTGTATTATACAGTAGATACTGACAGTAAATAGATGTAATCTATTGTAAAGTAAACACTACATATAAGACAAATCATTAAAACTAATTTACCAACGCTACTCTAATTTGTAGGATTCGTCAAAGTGTTGGTATAGATTATGCTTAGTTCTATAAATGGAGTCAATAAATAAATCAATAGCACCCCCATACTTGTTGCCCAGATCATGCATCCTATTGGTCAGTGAGTGTGTCTGATAGTTGCTCGTGAATGTATTGCAGAAGAATGTTATATTTTGTCTTGTATTCCTAGTCGGCACATGGAATTTAATAGTGGCGACGATGGCAGGACTATCAATGAAGTTGTTAATGACTCTGTGTAACACAACCAGCTCTGAAATAATTCTCCTGTCAGACAGTGTTATTAGATGCAATTGATTCACCAAACTGACATAATTAATGTAATAAATAGGAATTCTAAGCTTAAAATTTACGTACTTAAGAAATTTGTGTTGAACTCTTTCTATATAATTGGAGTGAACTTTATATAATGGGGACTAAATAGGTGAATTATACTCCAATTGACTTCTGACTAATGAAGTATAGAGGGTTCTCATACAATCTATGGACTTGAAATCAGTTAAAGTCCTGCAAAGGAAGCCAAGCATCTTTAAAGCCTTATTAGTTATATAGTTGATGTGTGCAATGAATGACAAGTTTTCATCGAATAATACACCCAAGTCACGAATTTGTGACATTGATATTAATTTAATATTATTTAATGTATATTCATGAAAGATATTATAACGAGTTTTGGAAAATCGTATTACTTGACATTTCTGAATGTACAAAAATAAATCATTTTGTTAGCACCATTGATGAAGCTGTTCTAAGTTAGTCTGTAAAATTAGACAATCGGATACATTTCGTATTCTTTTATATATTTTTAAGTCGTCAGCAAATAGCAGAACTTCTACATCATTAAATTGGTCAACAATGTCATTGATGAATAATAAGAAAAATATTGGGTTGAGGTGGGACCCTTAAGGAACCCCACTTGTGGCCTCGAATATATAAGATTGTACAGAATTAATCTTCACACTAAGCAACCTATGGCTAAGATAACTAACAATTCAACTCAATAATTCACCTTTGATACCCAACAATCGAAGTTCATATATAAGTATGTGATGTCGAACCTTATCAAAAGCTTTACTAAAGTCAGTGTATATACTGTCTACTTGTTGTTTGAGATCAAGAGATTCGGATATGTTATTTTCATAAATCATTAAATTACTTAAGGTAGAGCGACCTGTGATGAAGCCGTGTTGGTTAGGATCAATAATGTTGCTGATAGGTTTTACAATGATATCTAGGACTAATTTCTCAAAAACTTTCGGTAAAGCAGACATTATACAAATTGGTCTGTAGTTTGATATATCGCTTTAGTCGCCTTTTTTATGAATAGGGGTTAAATAACTATTTTGCCACTGAGCAGGAAAAGACCCAGAACATAAAGAATTGTTAAAGAGTTTATAAAGAGGATATATCAGCCTACTAACACAGGTTTTGAACAATATTGAAGGAATACCATCCTGTCCAGAAGATTTATTGCTATCTAATTATTTTATGACTTTTTCTATAGATTTTTTTTGATGAAACATTGGCTTAGATTTAATAACTCTTCCACTGAAATATCGGGAATCGTATTGACAGGAATATCTGTGTCGTAAACACTTTTAAATGAATCAGCAAAGAGATTAACTATACTTCCGATACTGTTGGCACATTTTTCTTTTAAGTACATCTTATTGGGAAATCCACAATCATTTTTTTGTTGAGTTTTTGAAAAACTTCCATAATTTTTTAACATTTTGGTGTACCTCTTTTTCTATTTGGCTTACATAATCACTAAAGCATTTTATTGATAATTCTTTACACTGCTTTCGTAATTTAGTAAAAGTTATGTAATCATTAGGATTTCTGGTATGTTTATATATTCAGTCGATATGTTTTTTAAAATCAATATATATTTTTTAATTCACTTGTAAACCATTCGGGATGGTGTGTAGTTGACCCTAGGAACAAAGCGCTCTATCGAGGTATTTAAAATTGTTCTAATTGATTATTTAAATTATTTTCGGCGTCTAAAAATGACCAATCTACCGAGGTAAGGTACAAAGGTCAATAATATTATGGTATTCGGCTTTGGAGAAATTATACGATGTGGTAGTTAGGTTTGGAGATCTTCCAGACATATTTGTTATGATAATATCTAATGGTGGATGGAGTTTATCTAGAGGCAATAAAAATTCGTCAGATTTCTCAACCACTATTTTTGAATCACTTGAAAACGCTTAATCTAATATTCGATTACTAGAATTAAACACATTGTTTGATTGAGTTAGTCCTAGGAATATGGAATAGGAATATGGTCAGGTTATTATAGGTTAGGATATTATGGATTAGGTTAGGTAAGGATACGTTTTTAAGGATTGGTCAGGTTTACTATGTAGTTGGTTAGGTTAGGTTAGGTTTTTAAATATTAGGTTAGTTTAGGTTATTATAGGTTAAGTTAGGTTAGGTAAGGTTACGTTTTTAAGGTTAGGTCAGGTTAGGTTATTATAGGTTAGGTTAGGTTATTATGGGTTGGGTTAGGTTAGGTTGAGTTATTGTAGGTTAGGTAAGGTTGAGTTATTATTTAGGTTATTATGGGTAGGGTTAGGTTAGGTTGAGTTCTTGTAGGTTAAATCAGATTGGGTTATTATGGGTTATTGAAGGTTAGGTTATTAGGTATTATTGCGTAAAGATATTATTTTCTTGCATGTAAAATGTGTTTGGTAACTATGACGGTACACTTTAATCACTCTTAGAGGATTTAGAAGTTTATATGTAAGTCAACATCCCACATATTTTTGATACCATGAGCAGCGTCCCCGTTCGTGACTCCAGAAGCCTCCAGTCAGGTTGTAAGGCTGATCGGCTTGTGTTGGCTTCTTTCGTTTCACGCCAAGGATTGGCTTGCCGTTGAGTGTTTAATGCTTCTCATTAAAACACTTGTGTTTTTTCCACATACGTTTAATATGTCACACAGAAGAGGGTAGACATTAAAACTTAGAGAGAGAAGCGAGAGTTGGTTGATAATGAATGTTGAAGAATGCTAATGTAGAATGTAGAATGTAGAATGTACCTTCAGTACACCTGCAGTACACCTACAGTAAGCCTACAGTACACCTACAGTACACCTACAGTACACCTTCAGTACACCTACAGTACACCTACAGTACACCTACAGTACACCTACAGCACACCTACAGTACACCTACAGTACACCTACAGTACACCTACAGTACACCTACAGTACACCTACAGTACACCTACAGTACACCTACAGTACACCTACAGTACACCTACAGTACACCTACAGTACACCTACAGTACACCTACAGTACACCTACAGTACACCTACAGTACACCTACAGTACACCTACAGTACACCTACAGTACACCTACAGTACACCTACAGTACACCTACAGTACACCTACAGTACACCTACAGTACACCTACAGTACACCTACAGTACACCTACAGTACACCTACAGTACACCTACAGTACACCTACAGTACACCTACAGTACACCTACAGTACACCTACAGTACACCTACAGTACACCTACAGTACACCTACAGTACACCTACAGTACACCTACAGAACACCTACAGTACACCTACAGTACACCTACAGTACACCTACAGTACACCTACAGTACACCTACAGTACACCTACAGTACACCTACAGTACACCTGCAGTACACCTACAGTGCATCTAGCAGTAATCACTACCTTCTGGAACCTGCTAATTGCAGTCGTCAAATGGTTGATAAAGCAGTGCATGAAAATATTTGTATTTTCATAGCTTGTTCACATCGTGTGTTTATATTTTCATGGCTTGTTCACATCGTGTGTTTATATTTTCATAGCTTGTTCACATCGTGTGTTTATATTTTCATGGCTTGTTCACATCGTGTGTTTATATTTTCATTGCTTGTTTGTATTATTCTCATCGTTTGTTTATATTTTCAAAGGTTCTTAATATCATATGAGATGGTGTATTTATATTTGAATCGATTATACAGGGTGTCCGGGGGTAAAGTGCACTAACTTCAGGAGGTGATTCCACATGATGGTAGAAGTAAAAAAGAATTTATTTTTTTTATAAATTCCAACTTTTTCCCATACTAAAATATTTGTAAATTGAACAATATTTATTTTCCCATATAAACAATTCACTTCTTTTATCCTAAAAACTATCTTAAAACGTTGGAATTTCGTTAAAAGTTTCTAATTTTTTGTACTAATCTTCCTCTTCCATGTAGAATCACCTCCTAAAGTTAGTGCACTTTTTCCCCCAACAACCTGTGGTTGCGCCAAAGCGCAATAGACATTAATTTATACACACATCTCATGCACACATACACACATACCTGCGACCACTGTACTGAGATAGTATTATTGTTCCTTTGTCCTACCTTCCGTTCCGTTCCTGCTAATTTTTATGTGCCCTTTGGCATTAGTATGTTGCAATAACCCGAACCGCTAACAATAACCGCATCCGCGCGAGATCTGATCTCCCTTATTTTACGACATTATTATTCGCGACGATATAGTGCAATCCGCTTCGTGTTACGTGACATTGTTGTGAGGAGAAGACGGGAAGAAACGAGTGCCCTTTCCTAATGGTGAGTCCTTCCTTTATCCCTACAACAAATATTGTCTTATGTGCAGTGGTCATTGCTCAATCATTCAAGGTCCTTCGACAATCATTTCTTACACTAACATAAAAAACAACTTCATAACTTCTTACACACCATAGTTGGCCCAAACGAGCTTGATATTGAACCGTAATTTCCGTAATTTCGGTAATAAACCATAAGAGTGTTATTGCGTTTTACATACCCGCGTAATCAATTAATAACTACCCGCATTTTATTTCTGGATATTCCTATCCGATATTACTGGATGGTTTAAACGGAAATAACATATTTACCCGCAAATAGAATAGATTTAATATATGCCAATACCGCTATTTAATATCTATTTCTAATAATAATACCGATATTGTTATATCAACCGCATTTAAAATTAACCGCATTTCATTATAAATAATTTGTTTATTGTAATACATCCCAGTATTGGATGTATTATACATAAAAAGAATAATACTTCAATAAGACGTAAAGTGATAAATTTGTTCTACCTGCATTATCTATACTTAACCCTTCACGGCACCCGCACTGAGTTAACCCTACGGGCATAAAAGTTAATTTATTGAATAAAAATTTAATATTAATCAATTTATTTTATATAAATATTATTATTGTAATAGTTTTTACCGCATTCAATAATAAAATAACCAGAATCAGAAATGGCTACAAGCGCGTCCGGGTCGTCACGGGACGAAAGACTCTTGAAACGTTTAAATGCAAAATTGGCCGCTAATTTTGCATGTTTGCAATCAGTCTTCGACAAGATGAAGAAGGCTTCTGATAGTGTTAATCAATCGGCAATCTTTTTTATCAGGCGCAAGTACATTAGAAAGAATTCGGTCCGAATTTATAACGCTTCTAGATGAAAAGGTTAATTGTGAACTGGAATTGAATCCAGAAGCAGTCGCTGAATATTCTCAATTAAATGCTTTTGAGGAAATTTTCGGCATTATTAAATATACCGAAGCGAACATGCTGGCCAATCCAGTTGAAAAACCTCGCCGTCAAATTAAATTACCGCCTTTAGAAATAGCGTGCTTTGACGGAAAATTAGAAAATTGGCCTCTTTTCTATGAGACTTATATCTCGGTTATCCATTTAAATAATTCATTGGATAATTCAGAAAAGATGCAGTATCTGATGTCCAACTTGACGGGAAAAGCATTAAATATTTGCAAAACTATCACACCTACCGGTACAAATTACCAAGGGATATGGGACGCATTGTGCACCAAATATAACGATCCACGCGTTCTCGCTGAGTCATACTTTGATCGATTGCTGAAAATACCTGCAGTTACTTCGGTTACGCCCGCTTCTCTAGAAAAATTTGCAGATACATACGCGACTAACATTGCCGCACTGAAACAGTTACGAATCAAGGATCTCGCAGAATTTATATTTCTACAACTGGGCCTTAAACGTCTTGACATAGAGACAGTGAAGGCTTTCGAATCGTCTATTCGGAATGATGAAAGTTTCCCGTCCAGTTCTGAACTAATTGATTTTGTGAGAGGACAGCAACGAATTCTTAATCGCGCGCAAATCGCACAACCTACGTCGAGCCGTCTTGGCTCAAATAATAATAATTCCGCAAAGACATTTATTAATGTCGAAAAAGGCGACAATCACTCTGTCGAAATTTGTTTTTGTTGTCAAAGGGGATCGCACCCTTTGTATCAATGCTCTAAATTTAATGGTTTAGAACCACGCGAGCGATTTAATTTAATCAAGTCATCGAATATACGAGTTTGCGTGAACTGCCTCAGTACTAGGCACGGCACAAAAGCGTGCAAATCAAAGAGTACGTGCAAATCATGCACTCTCAACCACCATAGTTTGTTGCATTTCAAACAAACTGATCAGCATAAACCACAACGAGACCAAATACCGTCTCCCGCGTCGCAAGCAGATGTCGATAATGACGATTCAAATTCTGCAAGCCCGGTATCACTGTGCGTAACAAATTCATTTACTAGAGCAAATACTACTGCACTCTTAGGAACTGCCGTTTGCACTACCCGAGATGCTAAGGGCCAGGTGCAGACAATACGCGCTCTGATAGATAGCGGCTCCCAAAGGGATATTATTACACGTAAATGCTGTTTACGTTTGAATCTCACGGTACGATCGTCGCAAGGCACGTACGTCACGGGAATAGGCGACTCAAGAAATTTGACAAAGGGCATGACTTGTCTAAAATTATACTCCCGCTACGACGACACTCACTCGTATATGATTGAACCTTATGTAGTAGAAACTATAACTAGTGAGTTGCCTACTGTTAACGTCAACCGTGCTTCGTTGTCGTATCTCAACAATTTGCCCTTAGCAGATAATACTTTCTGCACGCCCGGTGAAATCGATATTATCTTGGGATGTGACATGTTTGCTCGCATTTTTAAAGCACACAAAATATCAGGTTATCCCGGCCAGCCAATTGCTATAGAAACTACTTTGGGCTATCTCATCCTGGGCACTGCTCCAACGATGACTGAGACCCCAAGTATAAACGCCACACCATCATTTTGTACGTTCGCGAAAAATGATGACTTTTGCCTTTCGCGCTTCTTCGAATTGGAAGACATTCCAGACGAGAAGTTTTTAACGCCTGATGAACAGGAATGTGAAGACACTTTTAAACTCACCACTTCCCGTGACACGACAGGTCGTTACATTGTTGCGTTGCCGTTTCGCAACAGTCCTTCTATCCTCGGTGAGTCGTTGCCAGCCGCTGAGCGCCGGTTCCGATCTCTCGAACGCCGACTAATCGCTCAACCCGCTATAAAATTAGAGTACGACAAAATATTACGCGAATACCTACAGAAAGGGTACATTTCGCCTGTCGATAATACTGACTTACCCCATTACGTCATTCCGCATCATATTGTAGTTCGCGAGGATAAATTAACCACCAAAATCCGCATGGTTCTGGACGCGAGCATGAAATCCGATTCGGGCTACTCGCTCAACGACATTCTACATACCGGTAAGAATTTACAAGGTGATTTGTTTAGGATTATACTCAAGTTTCGATTGTTTGCAGTAGCTATAACCGCCGACATAAAACAAATGTATCTTCAAATTGTAGTGCAAGAAGAATGCCGTCGTTATCAGCGAATACTGTATAGATTTAAGAATAGCGACCCTTTACAATTGTTCGAATTTAATCGCGTCACATTCGGCATGTCTTGTAGCCCATTTTTGGCAATGCGTACACTGCGCCAACTCGCGTCGCATGAACGACCTCGTTTTACACTTGCTGCAAACTTGGTGGAAAATGGCTCTTTCTATATGGACGATTTCGTCACCAGTTGTTCGTCGGTCGAGGAAGCTTCCGAGTTATCGACGGAATTAATTCAGCTGTTCGCTGCTGGAGGATTTGACCTTGTAAAGTTCTCTAGCAATTCTCCTAATCTTTTGTCCGCGATTCCTTCAGCTCGTCGTGTTAAGGAACATGTGGAATTTAATCCTGATGAAAACCTAAAAATACTAGGGCTTCATTGGATACCCGCTTCAGATAATTTCGTATTTGTTGTAAACTCCAACGAAAGAATTTGTACTAAACGAAACATTCTCTCGACGATTGCTCGTCTTTGGGATTTGATGGGTTTCGTTGCACCAGTTGTATTATTAGCCAAGCTTATAATTAAGTCTCTTTGGGAATACAAGCTTGATTGGGACGATACTCCTCCTGGAACTGTTGTCACGCTTTGGCGACAGTTTGAAAAAGAATTGCCATTACTGCAATCTATTAAAATTCCTCGTTTTGTAGGAATCGAACACCAATGTGTACTAACTCTTATCGGGTTTTCAGACGCAAGTGAACGCGCATTCGGAGGTGTTATTTACTTACATGTTTACTGTCCGAATACTGATAAAACCACAATTAGTTTATTATGTGCCAAATCCAAGGTCGCTCCTGCTAAGACGATTTCACTTGCGCGATTAGAACTATGTGGAGCGTTAATACTTGCGCGATTAATGCATACGGTCAGTAATACCTACGCATCAAATTCAAGAGCTCATACGAAATTAGCTTTTTGCGACAGCACGGTTGCTCTTGCGTGGATAAATTCACCGCCTGCGAAATGGCAGACCTTCGTTGCCAATCGTGTGTCACAAATACAAAAACACCTGGGGGCTGAATGTTTCTATCATATAAAAGGGAAAGACAATCCCGCCGACTGCCTGTCGCGTGGTCTTACCCCTGCTCAACTCATAGACCATCCGTTATGGTTTAATGGCCCCGCATTCGCTCAGTTACCTAAAAATGATTGGCCTTTACGGCGTTTTGATTCGAAATCTGTATCTGATCCACCCGAACTGAAAACTAAAGTTTTGATGTCCGTTCAAAACAATAACCGCCTCAAAACAATTGCTCCACCATTAATGTGTGCACTAGCTTCTCGTGTTAGTTCATGGCCGAAATTAATTCTGATTGTAATCTATGTTTTTCGTTTCATTAAGAAATTACCGCGAACATTCGAATTAAGTCATACCTTAACTGCGGAAATAGCTGTTATAAAATCAATACAACAAGAACATTTCTCCGAAGATATAAAGGCAGTCAATGATGGGAAAAAGGTTCGGCGAGCTATTGCAAAATTGAATCCGTTTCTTCATCACGGTATTCTGAGGGTAGGGGGCAGATTAAAAAACGCTGAAATAGAATTTGACAGTCGTCATCCCATTCTATTACCCGCGCGTGATCATGTAGTCGATTTAATAATAGATTACTATCATATCAAGAACTTACATACGGGTCCCACTTTACTCATGTCTCTACTAAGACAGAGATTCTGGATACTTTCATCGCGTAATCTGGTCCAATAGCGTCCATCGGTGCAATACGTGCTTCAAAGTTAAGCCTAAACCACAATTCCCAATAATGGGAGATTTACCCGCTTGTCCCGTCCGCGAAGCTAAGGCTTTTCTACACACAGGTGTTGACTACGCTGGCCCGCTTCAAATAATCCCTTATAGACGTCGGGGGGTCCGAAGTCAAAAGGCATACATTTGCATATTTATCTGCCTAGTGACCCGTGCGGTTCATATCGAACTCGCTTCAGATCTTTCCACCGAAGTCTTTCTCAACGCTTTCAAGCGTTTTTTATCTAGACGTGGTCCTGTGAGTGTAATGTACTCCGATAATGGAACGAACTTTGTGGGAGCTAAGTCGCATTTAAACTCTTTATTCGATCTTATAGAGTCTCGTAATTATAAGAAGGAACTCTCAAATAATCTACGGGAAAACCGCATCGAATGGAAAATGAATCCTCCTCAAGCTCCACACTTTGGTGGAATCTGGGAAAGTAACATTAAATGCCTGAAGAGTTATTTAAATAAAATCGTAGGCACCTCTCTACTGATATACGAAGAGATGCAGACAGTGCTTTCTCAGATTGAAGCAATTCTAAACTCACGTCCGCTGTCGGTACTTAGTGTCACCGATGTTTCAGCTCCGTTACCTTTAACACCCGCGCATTTTTTAACACTTACGCCGTTAAAATCTCTACCCGCCGCTGACTTGTCCAACGAGTCTGTAAACTTACTGCAAAGGAAGCATCTCGTCGATCATCTCGTCCAGACTTTCTGGAACCGCTGGCGTATGGAATATTTAAATACTTTACAATCGCGGCAGAAATGGAACACGAGTTCAAACCCGGTAACGGCAGACACAATTGTAATGATCAAGTGTGACAATATTGCGCCTCTTCAATGGCCTATTGGCATAATAGTCAACGTATATCCCGGTTTGGACGGAGTGACCCGTGTTGCTGATGTCAAAACAAACACCGGCATATACCGCAGAGCAGTAGTAAAACTCTGCCCTTTACCGTCACAATAATAGTCTTTGGCAACTTGGTCATCAGATGGTACATCTATGGCCCTCTCTTTTATTTTCTACATTATTCTGTTTAATTTAATTTAAATTTACCGCCGATTAATTTTATTACAAAATTAATACAATAGCATCAAATATTAACATTTTTCTGACCTTTTTTACAAATTAATATTATTTTTACCGCGTGTTACTACAATTTTGTTCGTTTTAACGTAAAAGCGTACTGACCTTCTTATGGTTTATGGAAGTGGATTCTTTCAAGAACTATGAAGAACTAATAAATATTTTAAATAATGAACTAGATAATGTATCAAGATGGCTAAAAATAAATAAGCTTAAATTAAATACAAAAAAAACAAAATGTATGGTAATTGGTTATAAGAAGACATCCAGTGAAAGCAAAATCAAAATTGATGGTGAAATTATTGAAAATGTTACCGATATAAAATACTTAGGAGTTATAATAGATTCCAAACTCAACTTTAACAAACATGCGGAATATACCCAAAAGAAAATTGGAAAAAAGATATCTTTCTTGGGAAGAATTCGCCAAAAACTGTCCGAAAAAACTGCAATCACCATTTATAACTCCATTATTGCTCCACATTTTAATTACTGCTCAACTATCCTTTTCCTGTGTAACGACCGAGAGCAAAATAAATTTCAAATTCTCCAAAATAGGGCAATGAGAACAATACTCAGACGAAATAGATATTCAAAAGTAAATAAAATGTTAAACGAACTAAATTGGCTAACGGTGAAACAGATGTTGACCTTGAACACGATGATATTTTTACACAAAATAGTAAACAACCTGCTACCCAAATATTTTTCGAATCAAATTGTATACAACAAGGACATACACCAACATAAAACTAGGACGTGCAATGAAATCAGGCTACCAAAGAAGGACAAAGCGAATACCCAGAATAGTATATTTTATAAAGGGATGAAATACTATAACGCGCTGCCGGAAAACCTTAAGTCTGCCCCAATTGAAAAGTTTAAGATGTTGTGTAGGAGCCATATCAAGAAAGAAAAAAAAAACATAGTATATTTAAATGTAATAATTAATTAGTCATTTGTAATCTTAAATGAACAAATTACTAAAATAAAATCAATAAATAAATTTCATCCTCTTCCAGGCGGGGGGCATGGTTGCGCCAAAGCGCAATAGACATTAATTTATACACACATCTCATGCACACATACACACATACCTGCGACCACTGTACTGAGATAGTATTATTGTTCCTTTGTCCTACCTTCCGTTCCGTTCTTGCTAATTTTTATGTGCCCTTTGGCATTAGTATGTTGCAATAACCCGAACCGCTAACAATAACCGCATCCGCGCGAGATCTGATCTCCCTTATTTTACGACATTATTATTCGCGACGATATAGTGCAATCCGCTTCGTGTTACGTGACATTGTTGTGAGGAGAAGACGGGAAGAAACGAGTGCCCTTTCCTAATGGTGAGTCCTTCCTTTATCCCTACAACAAATATTGTCTTATGTGCAGTGGTCATTGCTCAATCATTCAAGGTCCTTCGACAATCATTTCTTACACTAACATAAAAAACAACTTCATAACTTCTTACACACCAACCTGTAGATAATATATTATTCTAACCGTGTGTTTATATTTTCATAGCTCTTTTATATTATTCTCATCATGTTTTTATTTATTATTGTTCAGACTTAAATCCAAGTTTCATATTCAATAACATATGGACGATAAGATTGTAATGACGATGATGTAAATAAAGGTAAATAATGAACTTATTACGTAATAGGTTACTCGTGAAAATGGTTACAAGCAAGTTGACTTGCCAAGGTGAAAACTGACAAACTGAATCACAAAATGTGATCTAATCCACAATGTTCTGTAGATTTATTATCTTTATATTTTTATTTGATTGATACAATAATAAATGATTATGTATTTTCCAACATTATGTGATTGGTATTTTTTAATGATAAACTAATATTTATAAGACAAGGTTTTTTAATGCGTAGCACAAACGATAAAAAATGATTATAAGCGATAATTACTCGATAATTTAAATTGAAAATATCTCCCGAGTAAAAATAAATGCCGCCGACGGGAATTGACCCCGCAACTTCTAATGTCCGGTCAGGTGCTCTGGACAACTGAGCTCATTTTGGATTTAAGTTCCAAATACTTGATAGTTGACCCAAACTGGGTCATTATTATTTTAAGTGAAAAGGTTTAGCAACCATTGATAAAGAATTGTATTCCAAATTATAAAATAAAGGCAAATCGACCTTACTCCCGGCACACTGACACACTTGTAGCGGTTATCTCCTCAGTGGTCTCTGTCAACTTTACAGTAGAGCCGATTAAAGATTACACAAAGTAAGGGCAAATCGACCTTACTCCCGGAACACAGACACACTTGTAGCGGTTATCTCCTCAGTGGTCTCTGTCAACTTTACAGTAGAGCCGATTAAAGATTACACAAAGTAAGGGCAAATCGACCTTACTCCCGGCACACAGACACACTTGTAGCGGTTATCTCCTCAGTGGTCTCTGTCAACTTTACAGTAGAGCCGATTAAAGATTACACAAAGTAAGGGCAAATCGACCTTACTCCCGGCACACAGACACACTTGTAGCGGTTATCTCCTCAGTGGTCTCTGTCAACTTTACAGTAGAGCCGATTAAAGATTACACAAAGTAAGGGCAAATCGACCTTACTCCCGGCACACTGACACACTTGTAGCGGTTATCTCCTCAGTGGTCTCTGTCAACTTTACAGTAGAGCCGATTAAAGATTACACAAAGTAAGGGCAAATCGACCTTACTCCCGGCACACAGACACACTTGTAGCGGTTATCTCCTCAGTGGTCTCTGTCAACTTTACAGTAGAGCCGATTAAAGATTACACAAAGTAAGGGCAAATCGACCTTACTCCCGGCACACAGACACACTTGTAGCGGTTATCTCCTCAGTGGTCTCTGTCAACTTTACAGTAGAGCCGATTAAAGATTACACAAAGTAAGGGCAAATCGACCTTACTCCCGGCACACAGACACACTTGTAGCGGTTATCTCCTCAGTGGTCTCTGTCAACTTTACAGTAGAGCCGATTAAAGATTACACAAAGTAAGGGCAAATCGACCTTACTCCCGGCACACTGACACACTTGTAGCGGTTATCTCCTCAGTGGTCTCTGTCAACTTTACAGTAGAGCCGATTAAAGATTACACAAAGTAAGGGCAAATCGACCTTACTCCCGGCACACTGACACACTTGTAGCGGTTATCTCCTCAGTGGTCTCTGTCAACTTTACAGTAGAGCCGATTAAAGATTACACAAAGTAAGGGCAAATAGACCTTACTCCCGGCACACTGACACACTTGTAGCGGTTATCTCCTCAGTGGTCTCTGTCAACTTTACAGTAGAGCCGATTAAAGATTACACAAAGTAAGGGCAAATCGACCTTACTCCCGGCACACTGACACACTTGTAGCGGTTATCTCCTCAGTGGTCTCTGTCAACTTTACAGTAGAGCCGATTAAAGATTACACAAAGTAAGGGCAAATCGACCTTACTCCCGGCACACTGACACACTTGTAGCGGTTATCTCCTCAGTGGTCTCTGTCAACTTTACAGTAGAGCCGATTAAAGATTACACAAAGTAAGGGCAAATCGACCTTACTCCCGACACACAGACACACTTGTTGCGGTTATCTCCTCAGTGGTCTCTGTCAACTTTACAGTAGAGCCGATTAAAGATTACACAAAGTAAGGGCAAATCGACCTTACTCCCGGCACACTGACACACTTGTAGCGGTTTTCTCCTCAGTGGTCTCTGTCAACTTTACAGTAGAGCCGATTAAAGATTACACAAAGTAAGGGCAAATCGACCTTACTCCCGGCACACTGACACACTTGTAGCGGTTATCTCCTCAGTGGTCTCTGTCAACTTTACAGTAGAGCCGATTAAAGATTACACAAAGTAAGGGCAAATCGACCTTACTCCCGGCACACGGACACACTTGTAGCGGTTATCTCCTCAGTGGTCTCTGTCAACTTTACAGTAGAGCCGATTAAAGATTACACAAAGTAAGGGCAAATCGACCTTACTCCCGGCACACTGACACACTTGTAGCGGTTATCTCCTCAGTGGTCTCTGTCAACTTTACAGTAGAGCCGATTAAAGATTACACAAAGTAAGGGCAAATCGACCTTACTCCCGGCACACAGACACTCTTGTAGCGGTTATCTCCTCAGTGGTCTCTGTCAACTTTACAGTAGAGCCGATTAAAGATTACACAAAGTAAGGGCAAATCGACCTTACTCCCGGCACACAGACACTCTTGTAGCGGTTATCTCCTCAGTGGTCTCTGTCAACTTTACAGCAGAGCCGATTAAAGATTACATTTGTGGATCCATTTGAGATTTGATTTCCTAAGTAAATAGTTAATTTACTTTTCTATGTTATTTTAATGCACTAGTGAAATCGGAGCGGTTCACGAAATAATTGGTTTGGTAATCAAATTAGCGTTCCTGGAAAAATTTTAACAAACATTTAATAATTATGTGAACATATGGCTTATGGACTTACGGCCATTTATCGGGTCAGAAATGAAACTTTGCAGATAATATTACAAATAATAAAGAAAAGGAACATCGTTATAAAGCACATTGTTATAATCCCAGCCTATGCTATAAATCTAAGTAATTAAAGTCAACCTTTATTTCTTTCTACATCTTAATATTACTGTTAATCTTAGCCGGTGCCCCAAAAGTAAGCTATAATGGCAAACATTCATTTCTTCGGCACTTTTAAAAGGAACCCTATTATTTTGGGAAACCAATCGATGATGCAATATTCTAATTAGTCACATGACCCTTTTTTGCATCTTAGGGATTAAAGTCCACAAAGCTCTCACGGTCCCAGAGACCCGGAATACTATATAAACAGGAACAAGCTGTTCCCCTATGTTCACAATTAACATCACTTGTGCTGCTTGCACGCTGCACCTCTACGCATTATTGTCATTGTCATTTAATTAATGTACTTATCATTTAATTAAGTAAATAAGTGTACTTCTATCTAAATAAAGTAATTCAACTAAATCTATAAAGTTGTTATTGTGTGGAATCCATATATTCACCTCAAGATACTTACACACTGGAACTTGTATCACCCCAAGATACTTACACACTTACACCTGCAGATCTTAAATACACATCCTCAGTGTCCAGATCTCCAAATTACCCATCAACTACGAAGAGAACTTCTCGACAACCGCTCGCCGTACAGAGTTAAGTTTTTATTTACTGCGCCTCAACCGAGGGTCGTAGCAAATTGGTGTCAGAAGCGGGATTGCAAAGACATTCCCAAAGGACCTTCTGTGACGACGGAAGACTCCTACCTCATCACTTCACCGGAACAACGACGACAAGTCTGGCAGATACTCTCCTCGGAGAAACCCTTTTCGAAGGCAGGGACGGCTCTCCCTGAAATCAACCTAACTCATCGACGTAACCCTGGAGAAGAGAAGAAAACGGCAACAACGTAGATCGCGGAGACAACATCTACGGTGAACTTCAGTTCTTCAAGCAGCCAAGAATCCAATCCTGTCAACTCTAAACCACGAGCATCGAGACCTTCACTTCTACAAGCAGTATGAACTGGCGACTCGTCCTTCTTCTACTGTAAGTCCATAAAAATTTTTGTCCTGTAGAAATTTTTACACTGTATTTTCCCAATTCCCTTATTGACAATTAATGCATTTCTTCTCGCTTATACACCGTGAACCGTGTATTAGTGAAACTCTTATATTATTTATTTTTCTTTCTTCAACGCGTAATAATAAATTTCGTAAAATAATTAAAAATTGAATAAAAACCTCTTAAATTAATTCGCGTTAAATTCAGTTAATTTCTTCAATAATAATAAATACTCAAAATGAACGATAAACCTACTTCGTCCTCTCAAGAATCCCAGGAAATGACTTTACCATTACCTGTTTTATTTAAATTTATAAAATCTTACGATGGAAACAGAGATAAACTCTGTGCCTTCTTAACTAATTGCGACCGGGCTGTAGTACTAGCTCAGCCTAATCAACAGAATACGCTCCTTTCATATATATTAACTTCATTAGAAGGCCAAGCAGAAGTCATCTGTGCCAATCACGTTCTCAATAATTGGTCAGAATTAAAAGATCTATTAAAAAGATCATTCGGTGAACGCAAACACTATGCACACCTATTATTGGAATTGCAAAATTGCAAACAATTTCATAATGAGAACGTATCTCAATATATTTTACGGATAGAAAATTGCATAAAAAACCTCTTAGTCTCAATTAATCAAAATAATAATAATCCCGCAGAAATGTTAGGCAGCATCCAAGAACTCGGTATGCAAACATTTATGTATGGAACTAACCCTTCCATAGCTACAATATTGAGATCGCGCAATCCGAAAGACCTCAATGAAGCATTTACAATATCACTAGAGGAAGAGAGAATAAATAAATTACTGAATTCCTCTAAAACTAATAACATTAATAATAAATCATGTACGATTTGCGGTAAATCAGGACATAACAATTTCAATTGTTATAAAAATAAAAATCAAAGCAATAATTCGAACTTTAATACACGTAAAGTTATGTTCGTAAAAAATAATAATAATAATTTTAATAAATCTTATAACCCAAATTCGGGATCAAGTTATAATAATAACTATAATAAAAATTTTAGTCCAAATTCGGGACAAAATTATAATAATAAAATGTGCAGGTACTGTAAAAAACCTGGTCACATAATAGATGAGTGCAGAGTATTAAAATATAAAAATGAAAATCCAAATCCCAACAACTCTGCAACTCTTAATTCGTCTTCCCTACCAAGGAAAAATGATTCAAAGGTAAATCATTTAAACTCCAGATCTGCAGTAGAATCTCGAGCCGATCTACTGTAAGTCGCGAGCTAGGCTCAAGAGTATTCAAACGTTCCATGTTAACATCTTATAAAAATTATATAAATTATTCGCCATCTCATTCAGATACGTTGCGTCATGTGGTTCTTCAAATACCTACAAATGGTATTATTTTTAAAAGACATTTTCTTGTCGACACAGGAGCAGCCGTATCCCTCATCAAGACTCACTGTCTTGGCGAAGGTACTTCCGTAAATTCGGGCAAAATTATAGAGATTAATGGCATAAGTAGATCGAAAAAATCGATCGAATCTATTGGAATCGTTCAAATTAAATTAAGTTTCGGCAATGAAACTATTATTCATGATCTCCACGCGGTGGATAGTGACTTTTTAAACCTTGGTTATGACGGAATTTTAGGGAACGACTTTTTTGAAAACAAAAATGCGAAAATTGATTATAAAAATAACGTAATACGTATTAACGATTACTCTTTAAAGTTACATATTTCTGATCCTAATGAGCATTTGACTCCTATATTTACCTTATCCCCTAGATCAGAAACTCTTATTAAAATCGATATTTTAAACCCTGAAATTAAAGAAGGGATTATCGACGTAAAAATACCTATTGAAGGTGTATATTTAGCAAATGCTATAACTAAAGTAGATGCGAATAATAAATCGTATTGTACTATTTTGAATTCAACAGACGAATATGTTGATATTAATATCATGAAAATTTACTTAAAACCTATCCCAGAAAATGTTTACCATTTTAATCAAAATTCTAATAATGATGGTAAAAAACGTAAAAAATTAATTCGTGATCAAATTTGTATAGATCATTTAAATTCGGAAGAAATTAATTCCTTATTAGATATTTGCGACAATTATAATTCTATATTTTATCTCGAAGGCGACAAACTTACAGCAACCGATGCTATTAAACATCGAATTATAACAAATACTCAAAGTCCAATACATACGAAAAATTATAGATACCCTGAAGTACATAAAGAAGAAGTAAATAAACAAATAGATAAAATGTTAGAAGATGGTATTATTCAACCTAGTGTTTCACCATGGTCAGCTCCTATATGGGTTGTACCAAAGAAAAATGACTCCTCAGGAAAACCTAAATGGAGAATAGTCGTAGACTATAGGAAACTCAACGACGTGTCTGTCGGAGACGCCTTTCCATTACCTCACATTGTAGATATCTTGGATCAATTAGGTCATTGTAGATACTTCACAACACTAGATCTTGTTAGCGGATTTCATCAAATCCCTATGCACGAAGATGATATTCCAAAAACTGCTTTTTCTACTCCCAATGGACATTTTGAATATACACGTATGCCTTTCGGTCTTAAGACTGCTCCAGCAACGTTTCAACGGTTAATGAATAACGCATTAATCGGCTTACAAGGATTATATTGTTTCGTCTATTTAGATGACATTGTCATATACGCAAATTCTATAGAAGATCACTCTAAAAAACTCACAGCTATATTTCAAAGACTTGCCGATAATAATCTGAAGATTCAACCAGATAAGTGTCATTTCATGCGAAAAGAAGTAACTTATTTAGGTCATTTAATTTCAAACGACGGTGTTACTCCTAACCCCGATAAAATCAAAGCAGTCTCTGAATTTCCTATTCCCAGGAATCCTAAAGAAATTAAATCATTCTTAGGTCTAGCTGGTTATTACCGAAGATTTATTGAAAACTTCAGTAAAATTACGAAACCCTTAACTTGTCTTCTAAAGAAAGATATTAAATTTGACTGGAAAAACGAACAGCAAAATGCTTTCGATACATTGAAAGAAAAATTAACTTCTTATCCTATATTACAATATCCAGATTTCACTAGAGATTTTGTTTTAACTACTGACGCCTCAAATTATGCAATAGGTGCAATTTTGAGCCAAGGAAAAGTTGGAGAAGATTTACCAATATCTTATGCGTCCAGAACTTTAAATAAAGCAGAAGGTAATTATAGTACCTCTGAAAAAGAACTTTTAGCCATTGTTTGGGCTGTAGGACATTTCCGTCCTTACCTTTTCGGAAGAAAATTTAAAATTTACACTGATCACAGACCATTAAAATGGTTAATGAATGTTACCAATCCCAGTAGCAAATTGTTACGTTGGCGATTAAAACTCGAAGAATACGAATACGAAATAGAATACAAACCAGGCAGAATAAATTCTAATGCCGATTGTTTGTCTCGTATTCCAATAAACATTGTAACAGAAGATGAAAGTTCACCTTCTCAAGATATTATTGATCTTTTAAACGAACCATGTCTCGACGAAATAAACGTCGATGATTTAGAAACTTATCTTAATAATTTACCTACAAATAATTTAGAAATAGATGATACTCTATCACCAATACCTTTAGAAAATAATATAAATAATGATACTTACGAAAATTACGTGAAATTTTATTCTAATAAAAATGAACCAACTATTTTTAGTTTTAATGAACATGATTCATTCTTTATAAATAATATGTCAAAATATATGGCATACCCAACTTCTATCGATCTAGATGATCAAAACCCTTTCTGTGCTGAAATATTATCCAATTGTTCAGACACTGACGAACTTTTAGAAATACCAAAAAATTTATATGGTATTCATGAATCAAAATCAACAGATAATAAGAAAACTTACTTTCATTGCTTTACCAAAACTCATTACTTCGACAAAGCAACTCCTAAAGATATTTTCCTAACACTTAAAAATTTAAGATCTAAACTTATTGAAAAACGTGTAACTGAAATTACGTTACCGAACTTCCAAAACTCATTTGATTCCATTCCTTTTATAAAAATAAAGGAAATTATTCAATATCTTTTTAGGAACTTACAGATTAAAATCAATATTAATCACAATAAAATCATTAATCCTTCAACTTCGCAAATTCCCGTAATATTAAAAGAATGTCACGATAGCCCTATGGCCGGACATCCAGGTTTCTTCAGAACCTACAGTCGGATCAAAGAAAGATACCGATGGGAAAAAATGAAAGATGATATAGAAAATTATGTGAAAAATTGTATCCACTGTCAGAAAAATAAAACTGACAGAAGAGCATATAAAGCTCCAATGGAAATCACTACCACTTCCACGGAAGCTTTTGAAAGAATTGCGGTCGACATAGTCGGACCACTTAATGAAACTGTCAATAATAATAAATACATCGTCACATTTCAAGACGATCTTACAAAGTTTTCTCAAGCTTATGCAGTTAACTCTACAGAAACAGAAACTGTAGCTGATTGCCTCGTTAAATTCTTTTCTCACTATGGAATACCTAAGTCAATCCTCACAGATCAAGGTGTTCAATTTACTAGTAATTTAATGAAACATCTTACCAACCTATTTAAAATAAAACATTTGAAAACTACCGTTTATCACCCACAAACAAATGGAGCACTAGAACGCTCTCATTCTACTTTAAAGGATTATCTTACTCATTATATAGATAGCGACCAAACAAATTGGGACGACTATATCCCTCTAGCTATGTTTTCATATAATACAAGTACTCACTGTACAACTAAATTCACTCCTTACGAACTTGTCTTTGGACATAAACCTATTTTACCAAGCTCTTTAGAAAACCCAGATTCAAACCCAACTTACGAAAGTTATCTTAACCAATTGAAGTATAAATTCGCCATTACCAGATCACTTGCCCGTGAAAGAATCGGACATGCCAAAGAGACATCCAAAAAATATTACGATAGAAATGTATCGAATAATATTTATAAAATTAACGACTTAATATTAATAAAAAATACTAATAAACCTAAATCATTAAGCAAGAAACTTATTCCTAATTGGAAAGGACCGTACAAGATTGTACAGGTTCATAATAATCATAATGTTACCATAAGAATGGAAAATAATTCATTAAAAAGATTCCATGTTAACAGAATTAAGCCATATCGCGCTTTCTCTCCTGTTCCAGGTCCTTCAAGACTATTTTAATTCTTTCCCAAGACGTCCAACCAATAACCACTGGAAATGGACTCTTCTTCGATCAAATTGGAAAATTAAAAGTTTATAATGATGATTGGAAAGTTATTACCTACTTAAATATTAGTACCTTCCCTAGACAAATACGAATTTTAGAAGATAATTATGCCTTAACTAAAAGCACATGTTCCAAATATTTATCATACGTACCTAACGATAATTGCAAAGATCTTTTAAAACCTGTTTTTAATACTATTAAAAAATGTAAAACAAAATATGAATCAATTACACACCTCGTTTCCAACCAACGCACAAAACGCGGTTTAATCGATGGTGTTGGAAAAATATTTAAAGCTGTTTTCGGAACCCTCGACTCCGAAGATGCGCAATATTATGACGATGCGATTGAACGCGTCATGTCAGATGACAACCATATTTATAATCTGATGAAAGAACAATTACAAGTCACTAAATCGACTCTCATAAATTTCAATTCTACCCTTACTAAACTTAACTATGACGAATATACTATGAATAAAAATATTATAAAAATAAATAACTATTTTAAGGAAGACCACGATAAAATGAATATGCAAGAAATTAAAAATATACTTATCTCGCAAACAAACTCTTTATTCGAAACAACCGAATACTTTTATGAACAAATTGATTCCTTAATCAATGCTATTTTATTTTCTAAACAAGGAATTTTACATCCAGACATAATTACTCCTCAACAACTTTACTTCGAACTAAACTCTAATATTAAACATTTACCAAGCGGAAAAGAATTCCCCTTAAGTTTAAAACTCGAAAATATTCATTCTTTAATCGATATATCAGATTTAATTGCTTATTATATTGATGATAAACTCATCTTCATAACAAAAATACCTTTAATAACTTCGCAGGAATACAACCTATTTCATGTAGTTCCTCTACCTGTTCCAAATATTGATATCCCTAATACCTTCTCCTTAATTATTCCTAACCATAAATATTTAGCAATCACAAAGGACAAATCTTTTTATGTGTACCTTGATAATTTTAAGAATAATTGTAAAACTATTACCAATGAAAATTTTGTATGTAAGGATCTAGATGTGTTATCCACTCTCTCCGATCCAATATGCGAGACAATTTTATTGTCTGCTTATATTAATGAAATACCTAATGAATGTTTTAGTAGGATCATCAAAGGCAACATAATCTTATGGCAGCCTATAAAAAATAATAAATGGATTTTTACTTATTCTCATCCTTCTAAAATAACTATCGACTGTAAAGATAGAAATAATATTTTTGATATCAAACTATTCCATACTGGAATATTAACTTTAAATTCAAGTTGTAGAGCCTATGCAGGTCTCACACAATTAATTGCAAAAAGTAATCTCATCACAGAATATGTTAACCCTATTCCAACTTTAAACATTGTCGATGACAATTGCTGTAATATGAAAAAATATAATGAAACTTTAAATGAACTTGAACCGATAAATTTAATTAACTTGCAACACGATGACATTAATTTGGCATCTCATAAAATCGACCAATTCAATGACGATCTTAAATCATATAATTCAAAGCCACTCATTATTAAACATTCAACAAAATTTCAAATTGTTATCTATACGTTATCTGCTATGCTAACTATTTTTATTGTTTACAAACTATTGAAATGTTGTAAATTCTTTAGAATAATTAATTCTTACTTTTTAAATAATGACGACGATAATAAATGTTGTGTCAGGATATATAATCAATGTAACAATCCTAGACAATCCACTACAAGGATCCAACCAAGCATGACATTCAGAAATTTAACAAATCTGGAAAACGAAGATGTACCTCTTCAAGATTTATCTTCAAGTGAAAATAATTTGAAGTATAATTACAGCAACTAAACTTAAAAAACCGTTGCTTTCATTTTAAGGGGGGAGATATGTTATAATCCCAGCCTATGCTATAAATCTAAGTAATTAAAGTCAACCTTTATTTCTTTCTACATCTTAATATTACTGTTAATCTTAGCCGGTGCCCCAAAAGTAAGCTATAATGGCAAACATTCATTTCTTCGGCACTTTTAAAAGGAACCCTATTATTTTGGGAAACCAATCGATGATGCAATATTCTAATTAGTCACATGACCCTTTTTTGCATCTTAGGGATTAAAGTCCACAAAGCTCTCACGGTCCCAGAGACCCGGAATACTATATAAACAGGAACAAGCTGTTCCCCTACGTTCACAATTAACATCACTTGTGCTGCTTGCACGCTGCACCTCTACGCATTATTGTCATTGTCATTTAATTAATGTACTTATCATTTAATTAAGTAAATAAGTGTACTTCTATCTAAATAAAGTAATTCAACTAAATCTATAAAGTTGTTATTGTGTGGAATCCATATATTCACCTCAAGATACTTACACACTGGAACTAGTATCACCCCAAGATACTTACACACTTACACCTGCAGATCTAACATACACATCCTCAGTGTCCAGATCTCTAAATTATATATCAACCACGAAGAGAACTTCTCGACAACCGCTCGCCGTACAGAGTTAAGTTTTTATTTACTGCGCCTCAACCGAGGGTCGTAGCAACATCTTTATAACGATATCATTTTGCACGCGCGCGGCATTTCTTAAATAAGTTGATAGAAATGACTTATCTTATCATTAAGGCTATAAATGAGGTACGAATACGTGACTCGAAAGGCAAACGCATTTTGAAATCCGTCATCTTTTAACTTATCTTGTTTGAGTATTGTCATTATAATCATTTCTCAAAATTAAAAAAAGATATTTTATCACAATGAGATAAATTGTTGTGAATTCCTATAAAAACCACAGAGCATGTTTTGTTTTTTATGAATACAAGTATTTAAAAAAAACGATGTGGAACAATAATTATAATGCATTAACAGTAAGTAATCATTAGGCCGGAGCGACATTGCAGGGAACTATGCATTAACAGTAAGTAATCATTAGGCCGGAGCGACATTGCAGGGAACTATGCATTAACAGTAAGTAATCATTAGGCCGGAGCGACATTGCAGGGAACTATGCATTAACAGTAAGTAATCATTAGGCCGGAGCGACATTGCAGGGAATGCATTAACTATAAGTAATCATTAGGCCGGAGCGACATTGCAGGGAACTATGCATTAACAGTAAGTAATCATTATGCCGGAGCGACATTGCAGGGAACTATGCATTAACAGTAAGTAATCATTAGGCCGGAGCGACATTGCAGGGAATGCATTAACTATAAGTAATCATTAGGCCGGAGCGACATTGCAGGGAACTATGCATTAACAGTAAGTAATCATTAGGCCGGAGCGACATTGCAGGGAACTATGCATTAACAGTAAGTTATCATTAGGCCGGAGCGACATTGCAGGGAACTATGCATTAACAGTAAGTAATCATTAGGCCGGAGCGACATTGCAGGGAACTATGCATTAACAGTAAGTAATCGTTAGGCCGGAGCGACATTTCAGGGAACTATGCATTTACAGTAAGTAATCATTAGGCCGGAGCGACATTGCAGGGAACTATGCATTAACAGTAAGTTATCATTAGGCCGGAGCGACATTGCAGGGAACTATGCATTAACAGTAAGTAATCATTAGGCCGGAGCGACATTGCAGGTAAGTATGCATTAACAGTAAGTAATCATTAGGCCGGAGCGACATTGCAGGGAACTATGCATTAACAGTAAGTAATCATTAGGCCGGAGCGACATTGCAGGGAACTATGCATTAACAGTAAGTTATCATAAGTCCGGAGCGACATTGCAGGTAACCACTGGAAATGGACTCTTCTTCGATCAAATTGGAAAATTAAAAGTTTATAATGATGATTGGAAAGTTATTACCTACTTAAATATTAGTACCTTCCCTAGACAAATACGAATTTTAGAAGATAATTATGCCTTAACTAAAAGCACATGTTCCAAATATTTATCATACGTACCTAACGATAATTGCAAAGATCTTTTAAAACCTGTTTTTAATACTATTAAAAAATGTAAAACAAAATATGAATCAATTACACACCTCGTTTCCAACCAACGCACAAAACGCGGTTTAATCGATGGTGTTGGAAAAATATTTAAAGCTGTTTTCGGAACCCTCGACTCCGAAGATGCGCAATATTATGACGATGCGATTGAACGCGTCATGTCAGATGACAACCATATTTATAATCTGATGAAAGAACAATTACAAGTCACTAAATCGACTCTCATAAATTTCAATTCTACCCTTACTAAACTTAACTATGACGAATATACTATGAATAAAAATATTATAAAAATAAATAACTATTTTAAGGAAGACCACGATAAAATGAATATGCAAGAAATTAAAAATATACTTATCTCGCAAACAAACTCTTTATTCGAAACAACCGAATACTTTTATGAACAAATTGATTCCTTAATCAATGCTATTTTATTTTCTAAACAAGGAATTTTACATCCAGACATAATTACTCCTCAACAACTTTACTTCGAACTAAACTCTAATATTAAACATTTACCAAGCGGAAAAGAATTCCCCTTAAGTTTAAAACTCGAAAATATTCATTCTTTAATCGATATATCAGATTTAATTGCTTATTATATTGATGATAAACTCATCTTCATAACAAAAATACCTTTAATAACTTCGCAGGAATACAACCTATTTCATGTAGTTCCTCTACCTGTTCCAAATATTGATATCCCTAATACCTTCTCCTTAATTATTCCTAACCATAAATATTTAGCAATCACAAAGGACAAATATTTTTATGTGTACCTTGATAATTTTAAGAATAATTGTAAAACTATTACCAATGAAAATTTTGTATGTAAGGATCTAGATGTGTTATCCACTCTCTCCGATCCAATATGCGAGACAATTTTATTGTCTGCTTATATTAATGAAATACCTAATGAATGTTTTAGTAGGATCATCAAAGGCAACATAATCTTATGGCAGCCTATAAAAAATAATAAATGGATTTTTACTTATTCTCATCCTTCTAAAATAACTATCGACTGTAAAGATAGAAATAATATTTTTGATATCAAACTATTCCATACTGGAATATTAACTTTAAATTCAAGTTGTAGAGCCTATGCAGGTCTCACACAATTAATTGCAAAAAGTAATCTCATCACAGAATATGTTAACCCTATTCCAACTTTAAACATTGTCGATGACAATTGCTGTAATATGAAAAAATATAATGAAACTTTAAATGAACTTGAACCGATAAATTTAATTAACTTGCAACACGATGACATTAATTTGGCATCTCATAAAATCGACCAATTCAATGACGATCTTAAATCATATAATTCAAAGCCACTCATTATTAAACATTCAACAAAATTTCAAATTGTTATCTATACGTTATCTGCTATGCTAACTATTTTTATTGTTTACAAACTATTGAAATGTTGTAAATTCTTTAGAATAATTAATTCTTACTTTTTAAATAATGACGACGATAATAAATGTTGTGTCAGGATATATAATCAATGTAACAATCCTAGACAATCCACTACAAGGATCCAACCAAGCATGACATTCAGAAATTTAACAAATCTGGAAAACGAAGATGTACCTCTTCAAGATTTATCTTCAAGTGAAAATAATTTGAAGTATAATTACAGCAACTAAACTTAAAAAACCGTTGCTTTCATTTTAAGGGGGGAGATATGTTATAATCCCAGCCTATGCTATAAATCTAAGTAATTAAAGTCAACCTTTATTTCTTTCTACATCTTAATATTACTGTTAATCTTAGCCGGTGCCCCAAAAGTAAGCTATAATGGCAAACATTCATTTCTTCGGCACTTTTAAAAGGAACCCTATTATTTTGGGAAACCAATCGATGATGCAATATTCTAATTAGTCACATGACCCTTTTTTGCATCTTAGGGATTAAAGTCCACAAAGCTCTCACGGTCCCAGAGACCCGGAATACTATATAAACAGGAACAAGCTGTTCCCCTACGTTCACAATTAACATCACTTGTGCTGCTTGCACGCTGCACCTCTACGCATTATTGTCATTGTCATTTAATTAATGTACTTATCATTTAATTAAGTAAATAAGTGTACTTCTATCTAAATAAAGTAATTCAACTAAATCTATAAAGTTGTTATTGTGTGGAATCCATATATTCACCTCAAGATACTTACACACTGGAACTAGTATCACCCCAAGATACTTACACACTTACACCTGCAGATCTAACATACACATCCTCAGTGTCCAGATCTCTAAATTATATATCAACCACGAAGAGAACTTCTCGACAACCGCTCGCCGTACAGAGTTAAGTTTTTATTTACTGCGCCTCAACCGAGGGTCGTAGCAACATCTTTATAACGATATCATTTTGCACGCGCGCGGCATTTCTTAAATAAGTTGATAGAAATGACTTATCTTATCATTAAGGCTATAAATGAGGTACGAATACGTGACTCGAAAGGCAAACGCATTTTGAAATCCGTCATCTTTTAACTTATCTTGTTTGAGTATTGTCATTATAATCATTTCTCAAAATTAAAAAAAGATATTTTATCACAATGAGATAAATTGTTGTGAATTCCTATAAAAACCACAGAGCATGTTTTGTTTTTTATGAATACAAGTATTTAAAAAAAACGATGTGGAACAATAATTATAATGCATTAACAGTAAGTAATCATTAGGCCGGAGCGACATTGCAGGGAACTATGCATTAACAGTAAGTAATCATTAGGCCGGAGCGACATTGCAGGGAACTATGCATTAACAGTAAGTAATCATTAGGCCGGAGCGACATTGCAGGGAATGCATTAACTATAAGTAATCATTAGGCCGGAGCGACATTGCAGGGAACTATGCATTAACAGTAAGTAATCATTATGCCGGAGCGACATTGCAGGGAACTATGCATTAACAGTAAGTAATCATTAGGCCGGAGCGACATTGCAGGGAATGCATTAACTATAAGTAATCATTAGGCCGGAGCGACATTGCAGGGAACTATGCATTAACAGTAAGTAATCATTAGGCCGGAGCGACATTGCAGGGAACTATGCATTAACAGTAAGTTATCATTAGGCCGGAGCGACATTGCAGGGAACTATGCATTAACAGTAAGTAATCATTAGGCCGGAGCGACATTGCAGGGAACTATGCATTAACAGTAAGTAATCGTTAGGCCGGAGCGACATTTCAGGGAACTATGCATTTACAGTAAGTAATCATTAGGCCGGAGCGACATTGCAGGGAACTATGCATTAACAGTAAGTTATCATTAGGCCGGAGCGACATTGCAGGGAACTATGCATTAACAGTAAGTAATCATTAGGCCGGAGCGACATTGCAGGTAAGTATGCATTAACAGTAAGTAATCATTAGGCCGGAGCGACATTGCAGGGAACTATGCATTAACAGTAAGTAATCATTAGGCCGGAGCGACATTGCAGGGAACTATGCATTAACAGTAAGTTATCATAAGTCCGGAGCGACATTGCAGGTAACTATGCATTAACAGTAAGTAATCATTAGGCCGGAGCGACATTGCAGGGAACTATGCATTAATAGTAAGTAATCATTAGGCCGGAGCGACATTGCAGGGAACTATGCATTAACAGTAAGTTATCATTAGGCCGGAGTGACATTGCAGGTAACTATTTTATAGATTTGTGAATAGCAAAACAGACGCCTCATAACATCCATATTATCTTAAAAATACTTTAAAAGTTGTCTTTTTTTTGTCTTTCTACGGAAAATTGTAAATGTATGAATAAAAAAAGTGTAAAGTGTAGGTACATTAAAAAAAATTGTTCAGTTTTATGCTCAATCAACAAAACAATGAAAGTGAATAATATCTTTGCGTAATATATTTATGTGTAATGTATTTGTTATTTGTAGTTAAATAAGTGAAAATGTAATTTTTTAATTTATCTAGAATAAAAGTAATTTAAAAAAATCATAGATTTCGCTCTTTTTTGTGAAATCTGTGAAATATAAAATGTTCTTAAAATTCACTATCTTGATTGAACATTTGTGTGTTTTATGAAAATCTTTTTGAGATTTTGTCAAAACATTGGATTAAACGAGAATTTCTTGGCACAGGGGAGGCAAACCGGCTAACATCGTTCTTAGCACAGGGGAGGCAAACCGGCTAACATCGTTCTTAGCACAGGCGAGGCAAACCGGCTAACATCGTTCTTAGCACAGGGGAGGCAAACCGGCTAACATCGTTCTTAGCACAGGGGAGGCAAACCGGCTAACATCGTTCTTAGCACAGGGGAGGCAAACCGGCTAACATCGTTCTTAGCAAAGGGAGGCAAACCGGCTAACATCGTTCTTAGCACAGGGGAGGCAAACCGGCTAACATCGTTCTTAGCACAGGGGAGGCAAACCGGCTAACATCGTTCGATTGCTTTTTGCTAAAGCTTCCACCGAGAGCAAACCAGCGTGAATATTTTTTATTTATCAATAAACGTTTAGTAATTTATTTTAATAATTTTTTATAATTGATGTATTATTTTGAGGTAACGTGAACTACCTAGTCATTCTATTAGAAGAAAACTGGCTGAGGCCACGTGAACTACCTAGTCGTTCTATTAGAAGAAGACTGGCTGATGCCACGTGAACTACCTAGTCGTTCTATTAGAAGAAGACTGGCTGAGGCCACGTGAACTACCTAGTCGTTCTATTAGAAGAAGACTGGCTGATGCCACGTGAACTACCTAGTCGTTCTATTAGAAGAAGACTGGCTGAGGCCACTTGAACTACCTAGTCGTTCTATTAGAAGAAGACTGGCTGATGCCACGTGAACTACCTAGTCGTTCTATTAGAAGAAGACTGACTGAGGCCACGTGAACTACCTAGTCGTTCTATTAGAAGAATACTGGCTGAGGCTACCTGAACTACCTAGTCGTTCTATTAGAAGGAGACTGGATGAGGCCACGTGAACTACCTAGTCGTTCTATTAGAAGAAGACTGGCTGAGGCCACGTGAACTACCTAGTCGTTCTATTAGAAGAAGACTGGCTGAGGCCACGTGAACTACCTAGTCGTTCTATTAGAAGAAGACTGGCTGATGCCACGTGAACTACCTAGTCATTCTATTAGAAGAAGACTGGCTGAGGCCACGTGAACTACCTAGTCGTTCTATTAGAAGAAGACTGGCTGATGCCACGTGAACTACCTAGTCGTTCTATTAGAAGAAGACTGGCTGAGGCCACGTGAACTACCTAGTCGTTCTATTAGAAGAAGAGTGGCTGAGGCCACGTGAACTACCTAGTCGTTCTATTAGAAGAAGACTGGCTGAGGCCACGTGGGCAACGCCGCACAGTGGTCCCAAATCCCGATCTAGCTAGACAAAAATATTTTTTCATGGCATTTGATACAAAAGGGTCACAATGTAATAAAAAAAATACTTAAAAAAATATACATTTATTTTAGCCATTGTTGCAGATTTTTTAAAACAAAATTAATTACTAATAAAATGTCCATAGTATAATAGTTCGGTTAAGTCATAACGAAGCACTTATTTTAAGTTATTAGTTAAAAATATTTTTTTAACATAATATAAGAACAAAACCGAATGACATTTTTTGTTTATGAATTACTAGCCGAGTCGCTATCGTCACTATTATTAAATGCTAATGTTCCAACATTGGCTTTGTTAACAGACTTCTGTATTTTCTTCGCTAGAACTTCTGGAATCCATAATAATTTTAAGACACCAGTAGGTAAGACATTGCAATGTGTTGTTGATATTTTGGCAGCATCCCGTTTTCCATGTGACCTCAAGTTGATTTGAGTAGTATGAGAGAGTTCTTGTGGACTTCGAGATTTTCTTGTTTTGCTTTTTGACGAGCATAAACCAAATTCTTTTTCTGGTCTACCATGTAGTCTCTCATCACGCGTCTCTACAGGAAGAATAAAAACTGTGTTAAGCCATTTTGCGTGTTTAAACTTCAATTTTAAAGTACTTCTTCCGACTTCAAACCATTTTCAAAATATTAATATAAACGAAGGGATTTTTTTCTTAAGTAAACTATCCTCGAGACTTTAAAAACTGTTTTTCTTCAATAAATATTTTAAATGTTCATAAACACACTGCCGTATTGCAGCACAATTCAACTTTGACGTGCCCTTTACTTCTAGAATGTCCAAAATATCTAAACGATAGATTGTAGGTAGAGGCTCTGTAAAAGACAAAAGAGCAAGTTTGAGCAAACAAATTTTATAAGATATTATACATAAGGAATGGTTTTATATGAAACTAGTTTCTTTTGGTGGTACAAATCGGTACACGATTTTGAAAGTTTAATTAAACTTTGGCAAATAATTTTAAATATTGATACTTTTTTCACGATTTTGGATTAATAATTAAGTAATGTTGAATAGGCAAATTATAAAATAATTAAATTAATTTGAAAGAACATACTATAGACTTCAATTTTTGTAAACACATAATTTCTCTCCGATTTCAAATAACAACACTAACGATCGAACAGCGTGCACACCCGAAAGCGTCCGACCGCTGGGCGAACGATTGGCACATCCGAAGTGTCGTGTTTACAACGTCGCCACGTATCGCGCGTATTGTTTTAAATTTTTTATCGATGTGAACATAATACTATGGACATTTTTCAATGTTGTGAGAATTTTTTTGTACATAAATAAAAACATCATTGAAATCTTTTTGTCTAGCTAGTTTCCTCAAAGGGGACCATAGTGCGCCGGGGACTTCAGAAAGTTGCAAATAAATCATGATTCCCTGTTCATTATTTATTTATTTTTTTCATTTAAAAATATATTTCTTTTATATAAAAACATAAATATGTTAAACTAAAAAAAAACTAATTACAATAAAAATGTTTTCTGTTTAACGTAACTACCCAATTCAATTGAGAAAAACGTTTCTCGTGTTTGATTTGGGGAGTAGTGCCATTACAATATATTATATTGGGTAAAGAAAAGAAAGAAAGTTTTTATTTATAAAGTAAGAAATAAACAAAATGTATAAAGCATGATAACAAAAGTATAGATAATGAAAATAGACTACAATAGCTAAATTAGATACATAGTTAACACATTGATTTAAGAATAAAAATTATTACATTTCGATAAATAAGTAGGTAGTAGGTGGTATAAGTACATGGAGTTATTTTATTCATTTGGAGTAAACAGAGCTAATAATATTGCAAGCGAAGGTACATAATAAATTGCTACAATAATCTGTTGGTGGCTCGAATGCTGATATAATATTTTAAGAGGATATGGTAAAAGAAGTAAAAAAAATTTTTTTTTTGTAATTAATTTTATGAAATTAAATAGTTTATTATATACTGAGTATGTACCATTAAAATTTGAATTTGATCAATTACTACTAATATGTACCTGTAATCAGAAGATATGTAAAAAATCAAATTAAAACTTATAATCATTATTTGGTTGATCAAGAAATTGTTTTATTTGTAATTTAAAGGCTTTATAATTTTTTTCAGATTTGATTTAAATGGGAGTGCATTAAAAAAATGTATACCTTGATAAGTATAATGGTGTTGAGAAGCGCTCATTTTAAATTTAGGGATTTCTAAGTTGCCACGTGATCTTGATCGGTTACTTAATTTTGGAAATGTTATTGTAGGATTGAAATGATCTTTATGAGTTTGTAACAATGAGTTCTTTTTGAATATATTATTTAGACTGAGAACCCTAAAAGGGTTAAATAACTGTGTTGTTGGAAATATAGATGGTTTACTTAGGATGACTTTCACAATCAACCTCTGTGCCCTTTCTACAGGTAAGAGGTTAGTTTTGAAAGTCCCCCCCACCAAATTATACCATATCGGAGAATAGATTGGGCAAAAGAGAAATAAATAGTTTTAATCATATTATATGATAGGATGTTTCTCAATCTAATGAATAAGTAAATAAGTTTTCTTACTCTGGTTGACGTATTTTGGACTTGTTCGTTACATTTTAAGTGTCTATCTACTATGATACCCAGATACTTTATACTATTTTTGCATGTTATTGGTAAACAATTTACATTGCCGCAATCTTTTTTTATTTTCACACTGTGATGAATGGATTTTAATGGTAATATTGTTTTCGAATTTTTTTTTCTGCAAAGAGAATGGGATGAAATATGATTTCTAGGTATTTAGTGAGAGACAATTTAGGTCGAACCATGTTTTGAGTATGTTTATATTGATATTGGCTATCCTCATTGTTTCCTCCCATGATTTTCCTTTTGTGATAACTACAGTGTCGTCTGCGTGAGATATGATATCTCCAACAATGGGAAGAGTGAACAATGAACATTTGATTTACATGTATAGTAAAAATATATTATTTGCTATCAATGTTTGTGCAGGAAATGATAACATTTTAACTTCAGATACCAACTTGCTAATGTTTCCCACATACTACTAAATAAATACATTTAATGATAACGCTGGCCCGTTACATTAAATTAGAGGTTAAAAATGAATGCTTACGCTGCTACGACCCTCGGTTGAGGCGCAGTAAATAAAAACTTAACTCTGTACGGCGAGCGGTTGTCGAGAAGTTCTCTTCGTGGTTGATATATAATTTAGAGATCTGGACACTGAGGATGTGTATGTTAGATCTGCAGGTGTAAGTGTGTAAGTATCTTGGGGTGATACTAGTTCCAGTGTGTAAGTATCTTGAGGTGAATATATGGATTCCACACAATAACAACTTTATAGATTTAGTTGAATTACTTTATTTAGATAGAAGTACACTTATTTACTTAATTAAATGATAAGTACATTAATTAAATGACAATGACAATAATGCGTAGAGGTGCAGCGTGCAAGCAGCACAAGTGATGTTAATTGTGAACGTAGGGGAACAGCTTGTTCCTGTTTATATAGTATTCCGGGTCTCTGGGACCGTGAGAGCTTTGTGGACTTTAATCCCTAAGATGCAAAAAAGGGTCATGTGACTAATTAGAATATTGCATCATCGATTGGTTTCCCAAAATAATAGGGTTCCTTTTAAAAGTGCCGAAGAAATGAATGTTTGCCATTATAGCTTACTTTTGGGGCACCGGCTAAGATTAACAGTAATATTAAGATGTAGAAAGAAATAAAGGTTGACTTTAATTACTTAGATTTATAGCATAGGCTGGGATTATAACATATCTCCCCCCTTAAAATGAAAGCAACGGTTTTTTAAGTTTAGTTGCTGTAATTATACTTCAAATTATTTTCACTTGAAGATAAATCTTGAAGAGGTACATCTTCGTTTTCCAGATTTGTTAAATTTCTGAATGTCATGCTTGGTTGGATCCTTGTAGTGGATTGTCTAGGATTGTTACATTGATTATATATCCTGACACAACATTTATTATCGTCGTCATTATTTAAAAAGTAAGAATTAATTATTCTAAAGAATTTACAACATTTCAATAGTTTGTAAACAATAAAAATAGTTAGCATAGCAGATAACGTATAGATAACAATTTGAAATTTTGTTGAATGTTTAATAATGAGTGGCTTTGAATTATATGATTTAAGATCGTCATTGAATTGGTCGATTTTATGAGATGCCAAATTAATGTCATCGTGTTGCAAGTTAATTAAATTTATCGGTTCAAGTTCATTTAAAGTTTCATTATATTTTTTCATATTACAGCAATTGTCATCGACAATGTTTAAAGTTGGAATAGGGTTAACATATTCTGTGATGAGATTACTTTTTGCAATTAATTGTGTGAGACCTGCATAGGCTCTACAACTTGAATTTAAAGTTAATATTCCAGTATGGAATAGTTTGATATCAAAAATATTATTTCTATCTTTACAGTCGATAGTTATTTTAGAAGGATGAGAATAAGTAAAAATCCATTTATTATTTTTTATAGGCTGCCATAAGATTATGTTGCCTTTGATGATCCTACTAAAACATTCATTAGGTATTTCATTAATATAAGCAGACAATAAAATTGTCTCGCATATTGGATCGGAGAGAGTGGATAACACATCTAGATCCTTACATACAAAATTTTCATTGGTAATAGTTTTACAATTATTCTTAAAATTATCAAGGTACACATAAAAAGATTTGTCCTTTGTGATTGCTAAATATTTATGGTTAGGAATAATTAAGGAGAAGGTATTAGGGATATCAATATTTGGAACAGGTAGAGGAACTACATGAAATAGGTTGTATTCCTGCGAAGTTATTAAAGGTATTTTTGTTATGAAGATGAGTTTATCATCAATATAATAAGCAATTAAATCTGATATATCGATTAAAGAATGAATATTTTCGAGTTTTAAACTTAAGGGGAATTCTTTTCCGCTTGGTAAATGTTTAATATTAGAGTTTAGTTCGAAGTAAAGTTGTTGAGGAGTAATTATGTCTGGATGTAAAATTCCTTGTTTAGAAAATAAAATAGCATTGATTAAGGAATCAATTTGTTCATAAAAGTATTCGGTTGTTTCGAATAAAGAGTTTGTTTGCGAGATAAGTATATTTTTAATTTCTTGCATATTCATTTTATCGTGGTCTTCCTTAAAATAGTTATTTATTTTTATAATATTTTTATTCATAGTATATTCGTCATAGTTAAGTTTAGTAAGGGTAGAATTGAAATTTATGAGAGTCGATTTAGTGACTTGTAATTGTTCTTTCATCAGATTATAAATATGGTTGTCATCTGACATGACGCGTTCAATCGCATCGTCATAATATTGCGCATCTTCGGAGTCGAGGGTTCCGAAAACAGCTTTAAATATTTTTCCAACACCATCGATTAAACCGCGTTTTGTGCGTTGGTTGGAAACGAGGTGTGTAATTGATTCATATTTTGTTTTACATTTTTTAATAGTATTAAAAACAGGTTTTAAAAGATCTTTGCAATTATCGTTAGGTACGTATGATAAATATTTGGAACATGTGCTTTTAGTTAAGGCATAATTATCTTCTAAAATTCGTATTTGTCTAGGGAAGGTACTAATATTTAAGTAGGTAATAACTTTCCAATCATCATTATAAACTTTTAATTTTCCAATTTGATCGAAGAAGAGTCCATTTCCAGTGGTTATTGGTTGGACGTCTTGGGAAAGAATTAAAATAGTCTTGAAGGACCTGGAACAGGAGAGAAAGCGCGATATGGCTTAATTCTGTTAACATGGAATCTTTTTAATGAATTATTTTCCATTCTTATGGTAACATTATGATTATTATGAACCTGTACAATCTTGTACGGTCCTTTCCAATTAGGAATAAGTTTCTTGCTTAATGATTTAGGTTTATTAGTATTTTTTATTAATATTAAGTCGTTAATTTTATAAATATTATTCGATACATTTCTATCGTAATATTTTTTGGATGTCTCTTTGGCATGTCCGATTCTTTCACGGGCAAGTGATCTGGTAATGGCGAATTTATACTTCAATTGGTTAAGATAACTTTCGTAAGTTGGGTTTGAATCTGGGTTTTCTAAAGAGCTTGGTAAAATAGGTTTATGTCCAAAGACAAGTTCGTAAGGAGTGAATTTAGTTGTACAGTGAGTACTTGTATTATATGAAAACATAGCTAGAGGGATATAGTCGTCCCAATTTGTTTGGTCGCTATCTATATAATGAGTAAGATAATCCTTTAAAGTAGAATGAGAGCGTTCTAGTGCTCCATTTGTTTGTGGGTGATAAACGGTAGTTTTCAAATGTTTTATTTTAAATAGGTTGGTAAGATGTTTCATTAAATTACTAGTAAATTGAACACCTTGATCTGTGAGGATTGACTTAGGTATTCCATAGTGAGAAAAGAATTTAACGAGGCAATCAGCTACAGTTTCTGTTTCTGTAGAGTTAACTGCATAAGCTTGAGAAAACTTTGTAAGATCGTCTTGAAATGTGACGATGTATTTATTATTATTGACAGTTTCATTAAGTGGTCCGACTATGTCGACCGCAATTCTTTCAAAAGCTTCCGTGGAAGTGGTAGTGATTTCCATTGGAGCTTTATATGCTCTTCTGTCAGTTTTATTTTTCTGACAGTGGATACAATTTTTCACATAATTTTCTATATCATCTTTCATTTTTTCCCATCGGTATCTTTCTTTGATCCGACTGTAGGTTCTGAAGAAACCTGGATGTCCGGCCATAGGGCTATCGTGACATTCTTTTAATATTACGGGAATTTGCGAAGTTGAAGGATTAATGATTTTATTGTGATTAATATTGATTTTAATCTGTAAGTTCCTAAAAAGATATTGAATAATTTCCTTTATTTTTATAAAAGGAATGGAATCAAATGAGTTTTGGAAGTTCGGTAACGTAATTTCAGTTACACGTTTTTCAATAAGTTTAGATCTTAAATTTTTAAGTGTTAGGAAAATATCTTTAGGAGTTGCTTTGTCGAAGTAATGAGTTTTGGTAAAGCAATGAAAGTAAGTTTTCTTATTATCTGTTGATTTTGATTCATGAATACCATATAAATTTTTTGGTATTTCTAAAAGTTCGTCAGTGTCTGAACAATTGGATAATATTTCAGCACAGAAAGGGTTTTGATCATCTAGATCGATAGAAGTTGGGTATGCCATATATTTTGACATATTATTTATAAAGAATGAATCATGTTCATTAAAACTAAAAATAGTTGGTTCATTTTTATTAGAATAAAATTTCACGTAATTTTCGTAAGTATCATTATTTATATTATTTTCTAAAGGTATTGGTGATAGAGTATCATCTATTTCTAAATTATTTGTAGGTAAATTATTAAGATAAGTTTCTAAATCATCGACGTTTATTTCGTCGAGACATGGTTCGTTTAAAAGATCAATAATATCTTGAGAAGGTGAACTTTCATCTTCTGTTACAATGTTTATTGGAATACGAGACAAACAATCGGCATTAGAATTTATTCTGCCTGGTTTGTATTCTATTTCGTATTCGTATTCTTCGAGTTTTAATCGCCAACGTAACAATTTGCTACTGGGATTGGTAACATTCATTAACCATTTTAATGGTCTGTGATCAGTGTAAATTTTAAATTTTCTTCCGAAAAGGTAAGGACGGAAATGTCCTACAGCCCAAACAATGGCTAAAAGTTCTTTTTCAGAGGTACTATAATTACCTTCTGCTTTATTTAAAGTTCTGGACGCATAAGATATTGGTAAATCTTCTCCAACTTTTCCTTGGCTCAAAATTGCACCTATTGCATAATTTGAGGCGTCAGTAGTTAAAACAAAATCTCTAGTGAAATCTGGATATTGTAATATAGGATAAGAAGTTAATTTTTCTTTCAATGTATCGAAAGCATTTTGCTGTTCGTTTTTCCAGTCAAATTTAATATCTTTCTTTAGAAGACAAGTTAAGGGTTTCGTAATTTTACTGAAGTTTTCAATAAATCTTCGGTAATAACCAGCTAGACCTAAGAATGATTTAATTTCTTTAGGATTCCTGGGAATAGGAAATTCAGAGACTGCTTTGATTTTATCGGGGTTAGGAGTAACACCGTCGTTTGAAATTAAATGACCTAAATAAGTTACTTCTTTTCGCATGAAATGACACTTATCTGGTTGAATCTTCAGATTATTATCGGCAAGTCTTTGAAATATAGCTGTGAGTTTTTTAGAGTGATCTTCTATAGAATTTGCGTATATGACAATGTCATCTAAATAGACGAAACAATATAATCCTTGTAAGCCGATTAATGCGTTATTCATTAACCGTTGAAACGTTGCTGGAGCAGTCTTAAGACCGAAAGGCATACGTGTATATTCAAAATGTCCATTGGGAGTAGAAAAAGCAGTTTTTGGAATATCATCTTCGTGCATAGGGATTTGATGAAATCCGCTAACAAGATCTAGTGTTGTGAAGTATCTACAATGACCTAATTGATCTAAGATATCTACAATGTGAGGTAATGGAAAGGCGTCTCCGACAGACACGTCGTTGAGTTTCCTATAGTCTACGACTATTCTCCATTTAGGTTTTCCTGAGGAGTCATTTTTCTTTGGTACAACCCATATAGGAGCTGACCATGGTGAAACACTAGGTTGAATAATACCATCTTCTAACATTTTATCTATTTGTTTATTTACTTCTTCTTTATGTACTTCAGGGTATCTATAATTTTTCGTATGTATTGGACTTTGAGTATTTGTTATAATTCGATGTTTAATAGCATCGGTTGCTGTAAGTTTGTCGCCTTCGAGATAAAATATAGAATTATAATTGTCGCAAATATCTAATAAGGAATTAATTTCTTCCGAATTTAAATGATCTATACAAATTTGATCACGAATTAATTTTTTACGTTTTTTACCATCATTATTAGAATTTTGATTAAAATGGTAAACATTTTCTGGGATAGGTTTTAAGTAAATTTTCATGATATTAATGTCAACATATTCGTCTGTTGAATTCAAAATAGTACAATACGATTTATTATTCGCATCTACTTTAGTTATAGCATTTGCTAAATAAACACCTTCAATTGGTATTTTTACGTCGATAATCCCTTCTTTAATTTCAGGGTTTAAAATATCGATTTTAATAAGAGTTTCTGATCTAGGGGATAAGGTAAATATAGGAGTCAAATGCTCATTAGGATCAGAAATATGTAACTTTAAAGAGTAATCGTTAATACGTATTACGTTATTTTTATAATCAATTTTCGCATTTTTGTTTTCAAAAAAGTCGTTCCCTAAAATTCCGTCATTACCAAGGTTTAAAAAGTCACTATCCACCGCGTGGAGATCATGAATAATAGTTTCATTGCCGAAACTTAATTTAATTTGAACGATTCCAATAGATTCAATCGATTTTTTCGATCTACTTATGCCATTAATCTCTATAATTTTGCCCGAATTTACGGAAGTACCTTCGCCAAGACAGTGAGTCTTGATGAGGGATACGGCTGCTCCTGTGTCGACAAGAAAATGTCTTTTAAAAATAATACCATTTGTAGGTATTTGAAGAACCACATGACGCAACGTATCTGAATGAGATGGCGAATAATTTATATAATTTTTATTAATTAAATTTTTATTAGATGTTAACATGGAATGTTTGAATACTCTTGAGCCTAGCTCGCGACTTACAGTAGATCGGCTCGAGATTCTACTGCAGATCTGGAGTTTAAATGATTTACCTTTGAATCATTTTTCCTTGGTAGGGAAGACGAATTAAGAGTTGCAGAGTTGTTGGGATTTGGATTTTCATTTTTATATTTTAATACTCTGCACTCATCTATTATGTGACCAGGTTTTTTACAGTACCTGCACATTTTATTATTATAATTTTGTCCCGAATTTGGACTAAAATTTTTATTATAGTTATTATTATAACTTGATCCCGAATTTGGGTTATAAGATTTATTAAAATTATTATTATTATTTTTTACGAACAAAACTTTACGAGTATTAAAGTTCGAATTATTGCTTTGATTTTTATTTTTATAACAATTGAAATTGTTATGTCCCGATTTACCGCAAATCGTACATGATTTATTATTAATGTTATTAGTTTTAGAGGAATTCAGTAATTTATTTATTCTCTCTTCCTCTAGAGATATTGTAAATGCTTCATTGAGGTCTTTCGGATTGCGCGATCTCAATATTGTAGCTATGGAAGGGTTAGTTCCATACATAAATGTTTGCATACCGAGTTCTTGGATGCTGGCTGTTCTGCCTAACATTTCTGCGGGATTATTATTATTTTGATTAATTGAGACTAAGAGGTTTTTTATGCAATTTTCTATCCGTAAAATATATTGAGATACGTTCTCATTATGAAATTGTTTGCAATTTTGCAATTCCAATAATAGGTGTGCATAGTGTTTGCGTTCACCGAATGATCTTTTTAATAGATCTTTTAATTCTGACCAATTATTGAGAACGTGATTGGCACAGATGACTTCTGCTTGGCCTTCTAATGAAGTTAATATATATGAAAGGAGCGTATTCTGTTGATTAGGCTGAGCTAGTACTACAGCCCGGTCGCAATTAGTTAAGAAGGCACAGAGTTTATCTCTGTTTCCATCGTAAGATTTGATAAATTTAAATAAAACAGGTAATGGTAAAGTCATTTCCTGGGATTCCTGAGAGGACGAAGTAGGTTTATCGTTCATTTTGAGAAGTATTTATTATTATTAAAGAAATTAACCGAATTTAACGCGAATTAATTTAAGAGGTTTTTATTCAATTTTAATTATTTTACGAAATTTATTATTACGCGTTGAAGAAAGAAAAAGAAATATAAGAGTTTCACTAATACACGGTTCACGGTGTATAAGCGAGAAGAAATGCATTAATTGTCAATAAGGGAATTGGGAAAATACAGTGTAAAAATTTCTACAGGACAAAAATTTTTATGGACTTACAGTAGAAGAAGGACGAGTCGCCAGTTCATACTGCTTGTAGAAGTGAAGGTCTCGATGCTCGTGGTTTAGAGTTGACAGGATTGGATTCTTGGCTGCTTGAAGAACTGAAGTTCACCGTAGATGTTGTCTCCGCGATCTACGTTGTTGCCGTTTTCTTCTCTTCTCCAGGGTTACGTCGATGAGTTAGGTTGATTTCAGGGAGAGCCGTCCCTGCCTTCCGAAAAAGGGTTTCTCCGAGGAGAGTATCTGCCAGACTTGTCGTCGTTGTTCCGGTGAAGTGATGAGGTAGGAGTCTTCCGTCGTCACAGAAGATCCTTTGGGAATGTCTTTGCAATCCCGCTTCTGACACCAATTTGCTACGACCCTCGGTTGAGGCGCAGTAAATAAAAACTTAACTCTGTACGGCGAGCGGTTGTCGAGAAGTTCTCTTCGTGGTTGATATATAATTTAGAGATCTGGACACTGAGGATGTGTATGTAAGATCTGCAGGTGTAAGTGTGTAAGTATCTTGGGGTGATACTAGTTCCAGTGTGTAAGTATCTTGAGGTGAATATATGGATTCCACACAATAACAACTTTATAGATTTAGTTGAATTACTTTATTTAGATAGAAGTACACTTATTTACTTAATTAAATGATAAGTACATTAATTAAATGACAATGACAATAATGCGTAGAGGTGCAGCGTGCAAGCAGCACAAGTGATGTTAATTGTGAACGTAGGGGAACAGCTTGTTCCTGTTTATATAGTATTCCGGGTCTCTGGGACCGTGAGAGCTTTGTGGACTTTAATCCCTAAGATGCAAAAAAGGGTCATGTGACTAATTAGAATATTGCATCATCGATTGGTTTCCCAAAATAATAGGGTTCCTTTTAAAAGTGCCGAAGAAATGAATGTTTGCCATTATAGCTTACTTTTGGGGCACCGGCTAAGATTAACAGTAATATTAAGATGTAGAAAGAAATAAAGGTTGACTTTAATTACTTAGATTTATAGCATAGGCTGGGATTATAACAACGCTATCTGAAATGTTTAATTCATTTTCTCGTTATCAATTTAATTTATTTTTCAATGTGATTAGGTACCGCAGAAAAGATCCAACTTCTCCCAAACGTCTACAGCCGTGGTGAAGTGAAGGAGATGTGGAAGAGAACGGTTGAAGAATGAAATGGATTAGTTAGTTCCGTGCTTCCACTACTCTATTTGCCAGGAAGTGTTTCCTAGGATTGGATGCTAAAGATGTCCACATTTGTAATATTTCATTACATATTCAATGATCGCTTACTTGCTCGTACTTGTTAGCCGTATTCTACCTACTATGTCCTACTATGTCAGTCGTGGCAACGGACTATAATACCATCAGACAGTTTCTCCGCAGGGGTAGGCACAGAGGATGGAGCACCAAACGCCTACAGCTGTGGGGAAGGGAAGGAGATGTGGAAGAGAACGGTTGAAGAATGAAATGGATTAGTTAGTTCCGTGCTTCCACTACTCTATTTGCCAGGAAGTGTTTCCTAGGATTGGATGCTAAAGATGTCCACATTTGTAATATTTCATTACATATTCAATGATCGCTTACTTGCTCGTACTTGTTAGCCGTATTCTACCTACTATGTCAGTCGTGGCAACGGACTATAATACCATCATACATACAAGTCCTACTATGTCAGTCGTGGCAACGAACTATAATACCATCAGATAGTTTCTCCGCAGAGGTAGGCAGAGAGGATGGAGCGCTAAACAACGCGGTGTTGATAGATACAAATAATAAAACAATAATACGTACCGATTGAACAGTTAAAAAGTATATATTTATTCGATTCTCCGTTTTGTAAATGTGTTTAACCTCATGGCCCCTGCTTATCTTGACACTTTCAGTCTTTACTGTATTAGTGCACCATTTATGTTGTATTCCATTTTGTATTTTGTAGATTAAAATGCGTTACGTGTTATATTCGTACAATATTCACTAAGTTCAACTCTTGGTATATATTTTTCGTATCTAGATTATATACAATTGAAGAGTTTTTTTAAACATTATTTTGTATTATTTGTAAATCGTTAAAGTAGGTAATGCGTGTGTTTGCCATATTTCTATTAGATAATTGGGTTTTAAATCCACATACCTTAAGCCTTAGACACATTACGCCACATTGTGGATATATACATATACATAGTCGAGCCGAACTGCCTGCGAGCTGCTGTTTCACATACAACTTTGGGACGTCTTCTTTAGCGCTGACGAACTGAATCTTAACCGGTTTCGGCGAATAGCTTTCCTGTCGGTCTTTCGACAAACTCGGAGGAGATTGCATCTCATATTGGGACGGCGTTGTGCTCTCTTGCCACCAGAGCCGACCCAGGCATCTATTTACTTTGACGGTTCTTTAATTCATTTAAATTTAATGATTAAAAGGATCGTTAATAAAACTGATTGATTTGCATTTACATTTATAAAACAAAATGTTTATATAAATAAGGACCGCATTACTTCGACATAAAAAGAAGACTGGCTGAGGCCACGTGAACTACCTAGTCGTTCTATTAGAAGTAGACTGGCTGAGGCCACGTGAACTACCTAGTCGTTCTATTAGAAGAAGACTGGCTGAGGCCACGTGAACTACCTAGTCGTTCTATTAGAAGAAGACTGGCTGAGGCCACGTGAACTACCTAGTCGTTCTATTAGAAGAAGACTGGCTGAGGCCACGTGAACTACCTAGTCGTTCTATTAAAAGAAGACTGGCTGAGGCCACGTGAACTACCTAGTCGTTCTATTAGAAGAAGACTGGCTGAGGCCACGTGAACTACCTAGTCGTTCTATTAGAAGAAGACTGGCTGAGGCCACGTGAACTACCTAGTCGTTTTATTATAAAGAATAACGGCTAGTTCTCGTTATTTTTTGAAGATTTTTTATACAAACTAATCTTTGAAGTTACAAGAGACATTAGAGATTGCATTATCATAAATTTGTCGATGAGCTTTGCTTTGTTGTTTTTTTTTAGGTGAAACGATATACCTTACTCCCACCACTACTTTTCTTGAAGTTCTTTGGACTTGAAGGAAATGTTATACTTTGGAGGTTGCAACATGCGCCATTTTTTCACAGGTACACGTGAAATAATTTTACTACTTTAGTAGTAATGTTGGATAATTTGTCGTTGATTTCATTACAAAAGAAATGAACTTGACGTTAAATTTTCCATTTTCTTGGAGTCTTTCAAAACCATTCCTAAATCAACAAGTTACATATTAAAATTCGTGAATAACAGGTGGTTATCTTTTAGAATTTATATATTTACATTCGTGTCATAAAAATAGATAACGTTTATCTATTAGTATGATTGTCGGCTGTTGCTGTGCTGTGTTCTTTAAAGATTATTTCAGTTGGAGTAAATTACGTGTAATTTTTATTATTACTATTTATATCGATTGAAAGAATCTGTACAATAAATTATTAAATGTTCACTAATAAATATAAATAATCACACAGGCTTGCTCTCCCCCGTGCTCACAAATTCTCCTTTAATCCAATATGTAGAAAGAAAATCTTTTAAAGAAAGACTTATGTATTTATATAAATGTTTAAGTATTTCTACGACAATATTGATGATATAAGGCGTTTTTATTGCTAAAATAATACTGACTTTTGATTTTTGCAAAGTCACTCCATCCTACTGTGCTCTAGTGGTTTTTTATACTGACTTTCTCCCCAGTTGTTCATAATGGTAAGGAACCAGAGAAGTGCTTAAATTGTAAGTATATCCTTCTAAAAAAACAATAGAAGTTGTCAATCGCTTCTTTGTCTATATATATTAGATGTGACAACTTTTTTTACGATAGCGGTTTGTATTTTTAAGTAAATCCAAGAACAGAGTCGGGATCAAAGTACATGAACAGGTGATAATGGGTTCACTGTTAATGTCAATGCAAACAGATAAAAACGACTTTAAACATGATAAGGAACTCCGATACATTATTTACATTTAGTAGTATTCACATTAATATCAGTATTTTGAATTATTTTTAATTTCAAAGTGTTAATTTTTCAATGTGGGTTTGCAATCAAAATCATCCCTTCCGTCGTAAATAAATAACAAGAATTCAACCAAACATTAATATTTCTAAAATATAATATCCCCTTTAAAATATACTTTTATTATTGGTATTCAACATTATGGACTTTGCACCAAACTAAATGTATAAATATGCAATCCTAAAGAGGAATATGAACGTCAAAAATATGTTTGTTCTTTCAACTTCCAAAATAATAATCGAGCAACTCGTATCGTAAATATTATTTGTGTCGTCTGCGCGAAGCAAGGAATTGTAAAATAATAGAGTCGCCGTTCAGTAGGTGTATTTTTGCTGTATTTTAAATATTTTTGTAGATATATTTATATGAATAATCATTAAAAATAACAAGAGCATTATTAACATTATACACGGTATCCGGAAACTCGTAGTACAAGTGGGAAACTGGAGAATCTACACGGAGAACCCAAATTGAAATTACCCGTTTAACTAAAAAAATAGGCCATAACTTTGTAATGAATAAGCAATTAGAATCAATCGTTAAGTCTCCGCTTTTAACTACATTAATATACATTAAAATTTTCATAATAATTTCAAAATTATAATATGTATTTAGTTTATGTAATGACCATCCCCACTCCAATGTAAACATATCCCTTCAATAAACCAATATATCATAATAACGAATTGACAATAAAATTAAAAACGAATGGACATTAATAATTCATATTACTTGTAAGGTTTTAGTACCTACTTACAAATATCCTGTTTTCAGGGGAAATTTTAGTTTTAATTTATAAAATACTGGCTGCATTGTACCCGGGGTTGCTAGGGGTTGTGAACACTAGCTGACGTGTACCCGGCGTTGCTAGAGGTTGTGAACACTAGCTGACGTGTACCCGGCGTTGCTAGGGGTTGTGAACACTAGCTGACGTGTACCCGGCGTTGCTAGGGGTTGTGAACACTAGCTGACGTGTACCCGGCGTTGCTAGGGGTTGTGAACACTAGCTGACGTGTACCCGGCGTTGCTGGGGATTGTGAACACTAGCTGACGTGTACCCGGCGTTGCTAGGGATTGTGAACACTAGCTGACGTGTACCCGGCGTTGCTAGGGATTGTGAACACTAGCTGACGTGTACCCGGCGTTGCTAGGGATTGTGAACACTAGCTGACGTGTACCCGGCGTTGCTAGGGATTGTGAACACTAGCTGACGTGTACCCGGCATTGCTAGGGGTTGTGAACACTAGCTGACGTGTACCCGGCGTTGCTAGGGATTGTGAACACTAGCTGACGTGTACCCGGGGTTGCTAGGGGTTGTGAACACTAGCTGACGTGTACCCGGCGTTGCTAGGGATTGTGAACACTAGCTGACGTGTACCCGGCGTTGCTGGGGATTGTGAACACTAGCTGACGTGTACCCGGCGTTGCTAGGGGTTGTGAACACTAGCTGACGTGTACCCGGCGTTGCTAGGGGTTGTGAACACTAGCTGACGTGTACCCGGCGTTGCTAGGGGTTGTGAACACTAGCTGACGTGTACCCGGCGTTGCTAGGGGTTGTGAACACTAGCTGACGTGTATCCGGCGTTGCTAGGGGTTGTGAACACTAGCTGACGTGTACTAAAAGTATTAAAATTTTGAATTCAAACAAAAAAATGTCTAAATGCTGAACTAAAATTCCTGATAGCAAAACACACTCATTTTAAACAAAATATCTTCAACGGAATATTTCTGAATTATTGAATTTTATCCGAAAACTAAAAATTGTTTTTGAAAGGTGATGAAATACGCATTCGAATTTGATTAGTTATTATTATCATCCGCGTCTCTATGTTTGTGCGCTTAGTTCTTCTAAACTACGCAACAGATTTTAATTTAGGGTTATTAGAGAACATAGAAAATTTAAAATCAAAGTTTTTTTAAATAAGTACTAAAAAAATCATTATAGTGCTTTAAACTTTTTAAGTAACATTTGTACAATTTAAAAAAAAGGATTTACACAATTATGACCAAAAAACATCACTATCGCAATGACAATTATTTTATCAACTGTCTTCAGGTTGGTAAGTAGGTACCATAATAGAAATTAATTCGATTTGACATCTCGTAGACGGATCCACGCTCATGTGAACTCTGGCAGAATCCAACACGATCACCATCTTGAAAAGGAAACGGAACGACCAAAAAAAATTGCAGACAGAAGAAATGCGTTTCGCGGTCGAGTGGAGAATGAATCCGGAGGTCGCGGGTTCAAATCCCGGAGTGCGTAAATTATTTTGATGTAAATAATATGTTATTTCACTATTAAATAATTTAAGGTATATTTGCGGTGCGTTCCAGAGTGGAAGATACTCTCAGTATCGCCCTGGTGTAAGACCATCATTCAGTATTTAACCGTTGCTTGAAATGGCTTTAGCCATGTTTGGAGATCAGATCTGAATAGTCAAGTACTTCCTCACCTCCCTCCTCCCCAACTCCGTATCCTTCCTACTACCTTCATCCTCACAACATGCCCCAATTCAGGATGCCATAGTCTCACTGGCTCCAGACAAACGATCAAGCTAAATCGGGTTGCCATCCGTCCCCATATATTGGGACTATGCAACTTCTCCTACTTAGGAACCACTTTTCGGATATGGTTTTATTATAGATAAAATATTGCAAATGAAGTTCTTCAGATTATGATCGGAAAAGAATTCATATTTGTGATTGAACTTCACAAAATAAAATAAAACATAGGTAAAGTCATTTTGTGGATGTTTCTTCTTTTTTACTAAATCAAAGCTGAATTCAATGAATTAGCAATTAGGAATTGAATCTGATAGCTTCTGCTAAAACAGATGGACACATTATATTATATTGGAGAGGAAACGTACAAGAAGATAATACTAACTAATCTAAACGAAACATGAAACAGAACAAGACACAGAAAATGTAAAAGATAACAGTCTCAACTGGGAATCGAACCCAGGATCTCTGTTTTCCCGGGACAATGTTTTAATCCACTCGACCATTAATAAGAACAAACTTGTAATGATCTCTTATTCAAAAATCAGAATTGACAATATTACCTCGTAAGTAATTGTTAATATTTTTAGTATCATCTTTTATTTTAACGATAAATTATGTTGATGGGTATGACCTTCAAACAAGTCAAAGAAAAGAAATGATATTCGAACATTTTTTTGATGCTATAAATAAATACAGTTGCAAAGATATCAAATTTAAACGTAAGATAAGCAATATTAAAAAAGAAGATAAGAAATTGGAAAAAACAAGTTACGTAATCCGAATTCTTACATATGTAGATAAATAGAGGTTATGAACATTTAAGAAAAGTATAAATATTATATACCCTTGTCAGAAAAGCCATTTAGAATTAAACTCAACCACTTGGAATCCATCCGTTATAATATTCATGAAAAACATGTCGAACGAATTTAGCTTTTAACCTTCTCAGGCCCCGCGTCTCCTGTGGGCGACATAAAAAAGGTCCATAAAAGTGGTGTGATTCCAAGGATAATATCAATTGCAACCTAATTTCGAGTTTGCAGTGTTGCTCATAAATGTCATTAACTGTTTTAAATTGACACATTTTTCAAATAAATGTTTACAAAACGGTTTTTTGACAGTTTTAAAATGGCAGGTTTGGGGAAAGGACGTTTCGCTGGTTCAGAAATTGGTAAGTTTGTTATATTTACTATATTTTCAGCTCAACTGTTACTCTGTGAACTTTTTGGTGTTCTATTATGTTTATTTTATAACACCGAATTGAGAGATTTTCAATGTTTTGTCATTCATGTCTGTGAAAAATGGCCAAAGTTGTATGTCTCCAGGAGGAGACATCGGGTCTTAGTGTCAAAATTTTTCAGATAGAATTTTTCATATCTAGATTCCATGTAGATATATTTGGTATTATTCGTGCATTTCTTTCATAAATATCCAATAACTTTTACAAGTTACTTGAGAAAACAATTCAGATAACACGTTTTTAAACACATTTTCGTATGCTAATTCATACGATGTTTTCTATTTCCAGATTCTGATGCATTTAATAATTTTGGCAACTTAGAGGTGGATGGAAATATATTAGAGAATGTGACCTCAGTGATGATGGGAGTAACGACCCTGACTTCAATGAAACTACTGCGGATGAAGTGATGATGTCTAGTGATGAATAGTTAGTCAGCAATATTGAGGAAATTAATATAACGGAATCCACGACCCCCAGCAGGCGTGAATTTTGAACGAAATCTGAAGATTTTTTCCGCTTCCTCCAGCACTAGAGTACGAAGAATTGCCTTCCAATGCTGTAAATTTGCCTCCATTCGAATACTTCATTAAGTACATTCCCACAATATGTATATTGACTTGCAAATACAAATCAACGGTTTTTGGCTGAAAGGGGACGACCATTGAATTGCTCTCTGGCTGAAATGAAAACATTTTTTGGGGTAACCTTAATAATGTCATACCTAAAATATCCCAGAATTAGAATGTATTGGGCAGCTAAGACTAGAGTTCCAATTATAGCCGATAACATGACGAGGATTAGGTATTTTAATATCCTAAATAATTTAAAAATAAGTGATGACGCTTTAGCGTTGCCAGAAGAAAAGGAAAGTAATACATTTTGGAAAGCTCAACCATTAATTAAAACTATCCAACATGGATGCAGACTGAATCCACGCTCATCAGCGGTATCCATTGATGAACAGATGGTTTGAAAAATATGGTGGTAACTGATCCTGATGGTCTACCATTTGATTTTTTTATTTATCAAGGTAAAGGAGATTCAATCCAATGAATATGAGAAATTGGATATAGGAGGCAAGACGGTTATACGCCTTTCTGAGACTCTTCCACCAGGAGTTACCATATACATGGACCGTTACTTTACTTCCATCAGACTTTTGGATTTACTTCACATTAAAGCTGAATGTCAAGGTACTTCAGGTGAACAGAATTCCGAAAGACTGCAAATCAAAAACAGACAATGAAATGAAAAGAGAAAATCGAGGGTCCATTGACCAGTCCGTGAGAAATGATGGCCAAATAGCTATTATTAAATGGTTTGACAACCACTCAGTTACATTGATTTCTAGTAAAGAGGGGAAAATTCCTACCGATATATGTCGCCGGTGGTCGACAAAAGGATATTTATTGGTCAATAGACCAGCACTCGTGAAAGCCTACAACACAAACATGGGCGGTATTGACATGTTAGATCGGATAATAAGCACCTATAGAATAAATGCACGAACCAAAAAATGGACAGTCTGATTATTGATGCATTTATTTGATTTTTCCATAGCTGCATCTCGGATAGAATACAGACGAGATCAGATAGTATTGAAAACCCCGAAGAAGGAAATTTTGGATAACTAAGATTTCAGAGTTCAAATCGAAAAGCATCTAATCCACAATCATTCACAAGCACCTGATCCTAACTCTAATACCGAATGGGAGCATGAACCAGCACCAAAGCGTTCCAAAGCTACTGTTCCACACCCGCCAGATTCTCTGAGGAAGAAACATGTACTTCACATGCCAATTTTCCCGCATGCATCAACCAAAAATCGTTGTCGCTTCCACCTGGGTGTAGCTCTAATGCAGCCCGCGTACAGTGTTCAACATGCAAAGTTTTTTATGTTTGCAGGATAAAATAAATTGTTACCAACTGTACCATGAAATTTATATTATTTTTACTCTTCAAATTTATTACTTTACTTTGCTTAGGAAGGTAGGTATTCACTAAAATAACTAATTAAAAGCTTTTTTTTAAATATAACATACTTAAAATATGTTCCTCAACTTAAACGTTTTGCAAATTCATAATAATGTTGTTTTATTAAATTTGTGAACTAATATCAAATAAAAAAAATAAAACAAGTTTTTTTACATGCTAGAGACCCCGCGTCTCCTACAGGAGACATACGATTTTGGTAAAACTATGCATAGATTTTTTTTTAAATTTTATACATTATCTGTTATTTTTTTGAATTATTTTTCCATGGTCCCGAGGAGGATAAGTTAATAAGAAATATTAACTATTGGTTAGTATGAAAGTACATTTAAAAATGTAAATATGAACTACGGAGTGTTGAAAAATCAAACCTTTCCGAAAATTCAGTATATTATACAGCACATATTGTACTTACCGTACGGTCAGTAAAAAAATCCCGCCAATTCTTAATCACATACTTTTTGACAATTTTTTGGATTTGATTTTCATGTATGAATCTGGGAGATAACTAATAACTATTTATCTATCCAACAACGAACAAGTCACATATCTACGTATTGTACATAATAATTTATGGACGCCCCGGCCAGATCTGTCCTTCAGAGCCTCTAATGGAATATGATATTTGTGGCCAGATCTGTCCTTCAGAGCCTATAATGGAATATGATGTTTGTGGCCAGATCTGTCCTTCAGAGTATCTAATGGAATATGATATTTGTGGCCAGATCTGTCCCTCAGAGTATCTAATGGAATATGATGTTTGTGGCCAGATCTGTCCTTCAGAGCCTATAATGGAATATGATGTTTGTGGCCAGATCTGTCCTTCAGAGTATCTAATGGAATATGATGTTTGTGGCCAGATCTGTCCTTCAGAGCCTATAATGGAATACGATGTTTGTGGCCAGATCTGTCCTTCAGAGTATCTAATGGAATATGATATTTGTGGCCAGATCTGTCCCTCAGAATATCTAATGGAATATGATGTTTGTGGCCAGATCTGTCCTTCAGAGCCTATAATGGAATATGATGTTTGTGGCCAGATCTGTCCTTCAGAGTATCTAATGGAATATGATGTTTGTGGCCAGATCTGTCCTTCAGAGCCTATAATGGAATATGATGTTTGTGGCCAGATCTGTCCTTCAGAGTATCTAATGGAATATGATGTTTGTGGCCAGATCTGTCCTTCAAAGCCTATAATGGAATATGATGTTTGTGGCCAGATCTGTCCTTCAGAGTATCTAATGGAATATGATATTTGTGGCCAGATCTGTCCTTCAGAATATCTAATGGAATATGATATTTGTGGCCAGATCTGTCCTTCAGAGCCTATAATGGAATATGATGTTTGTGGCCAGATCTGTCCTTCAGAGTATCTAATGGAATATGATATTTGTGGCCAGATCTGTCCCTCAGAGTATCTAATGGAATATGATGTTTGTGGCCAGATCTGCCCTTCAGAGCCTATAATGGAATATGATGTTTGTGGCCAGATCTGTCCTTCAGAGTATCTAATGGAATATGATGTTTGTGGCCAGATCTGTCCTTCAGAGCCTATAATGGAATACGATGTTTGTGGCCAGATCTGTCCTTCAGAGTATCTAATGGAATATGATATTTGTGGCCAGATCTGTCCCTCAGAATATCTAATGGAATATGATGTTTGTGGCCAGATCTGTCCTTCAGAGCCTATAATGGAATATGATATTTGTGGCCAGATCTGTCCTTCAGAGTATCTAATGGAATATGATGTTTGTGGCCAGATCTGTCCTTCAGAGCCTATAATGGAATATGATGTTTGTGGCCAGATCTGTCCTTCAGAGTATCTAATGGAATATGATGTTTGTGGCCAGATCTGTCCTTCAAAGCCTATAATGGAATATGATGTTTGTGGCCAGATCTGTCCTTCAGAGTATCTAATGGAATATGATGTTTGTGGCCAGATCTGTCCTTCAGAGCCTATAATGGAATATGATGTTTGTGGCCAGATCTGTCCTTCAGAGTATCTAATGGAATATGATATTTGTGGCCAGATCTGTCCTTCAGAGTATCTAATGGAATATGATATTTGTGGCCAGATCTGTCCCTCAGAGTATCTAATGGAATATGATGTTTGTGGCCAGATCTGTCCTTCAGAGCCTGTAATGGAATATGATGTTTGTGGCCAGATCTGTCCTTCAGAGTATCTAATGGAATATGATATTTGTGGCCAGATCTGTCCCTCAGAGTATCTAATGGAATATGATGTTTGTGGCCAGATCTGTCCTTCAGAGCCTATAATGGAATATGATGTTTGTGGCCAGATCTGTCCTTCAGAGTATCTAATGGAATATGATGTTTGTGGCCAGATCTGTCCTTCAGAGCCTATAATGGAATACGATGTTTGTGGCCAGATCTGTCCTTCAGAGTATCTAATGGAATATGATATTTGTGGCCAGATCTGTCCCTCAGAATATCTAATGGAATATGATGTTTGTGGCCAGATCTGTCCTTCAGAGCCTATAATGGAATATGATGTTTGTGGCCAGATCTGTCCTTCAGAGTATCTAATGGAATATGATGTTTGTGGCCAGATCTGTCCTTCAGAGCCTATAATGGAATATGATGTTTGTGGCCAGATCTGTCCTTCAGAGTATCTAATGGAATATGATGTTTGTGGCCAGATCTGTCCTTCAAAGCCTATAATGGAATATGATGTTTGTGGCCAGATCTGTCCTTCAGAGTATCTAATGGAATATGATATTTGTGGCCAGATCTGTCCTTCAGAATATCTAATGGAATATGATATTTGTGGCCAGATCTGTCCTTCAGAGCCTATAATGGAATATGATGTTTGTGGCCAGATCTGTCCTTCAGAGTATCTAATGGAATATGATATTTGTGGCCAGATCTGTCCCTCAGAGTATCTAATGGAATATGATGTTTGTGGCCAGATCTGTCCTTCAGAGCCTATAATGGAATATGATGTTTGTGGCCAGATCTGTCCTTCAGAGTATCTAATGGAATATGATGTTTGTGGCCAGATCTGTCCTTCAGAGCCTATAATGGAATACGATGTTTGTGGCCAGATCTGTCCTTCAGAGTATCTAATGGAATATGATATTTGTGGCCAGATCTGTCCCTCAGAATATCTAATGGAATATGATGTTTGTGGCCAGATCTGTCCTTCAGAGCCTATAATGGAATATGATATTTGTGGCCAGATCTGTCCTTCAGAGTATCTAATGGAATATGATGTTTGTGGCCAGATCTGTCCTTCAGAGCCTATAATGGAATATGATGTTTGTGGCCAGATCTGTCCTTCAGAGTATCTAATGGAATATGATGTTTGTGGCCAGATCTGTCCTTCAAAGCCTATAATGGAATACGATGTTTGTGGCCAGATCTGTCCTTCAGAGTATCTAATGGAATATGATATTTGTGGCCAGATCTGTCCCTCAGAATATCTAATGGAATATGATGTTTGTGGCCAGATCTGTCCTTCAGAGCCTATAATGGAATACGATGTTTGTGGCCAGATCTGTCCTTCAGAGTATCTAATGGAATATGATATTTGTGGCCAGATCTGTCCCTCAGAATATCTAATGGAATATGATGTTTGTGGCCAGATCTGTCCTTCAGAGCCTATAATGGAATATGATATTTGTGGCCAGATCTGTCCTTCAGAGTATCTAATGGAATATGATGTTTGTGGCCAGATCTGTCCTTCAGAGCCTATAATGGAATATGATGTTTGTGGCCAGATCTGTCCTTCAGAGTATCTAATGGAATATGATGTTTGTGGCCAGATCTGTCCTTCAAAGCCTATAATGGAATATGATGTTTGTGGCCAGATCTGTCCTTCAGAGTATCTAATGGAATATGATGTTTGTGGCCAGATCTGTCCTTCAGAGCCTATAATGGAATATGATGTTTGTGGCCAGATCTGTCCTTCAGAGTATCTAATGGAATATGATATTTGTGGCCAGATCTGTCCTTCAGAGTATCTAATGGAATATGATATTTGTGGCCAGATCTGTCCCTCAGAGTATCTAATGGAATATGATGTTTGTGGCCAGATCTGTCCTTCAGAGCCTGTAATGGAATATGATGTTTGTGGCCAGATCTGTCCTTCAGAGTATCTAATGGAATATGATATTTGTGGCCAGATCTGTCCCTCAGAGTATCTAATGGAATATGATGTTTGTGGCCAGATCTGTCCTTCAGAGCCTATAATGGAATATGATGTTTGTGGCCAGATCTGTCCTTCAGAGTATCTAATGGAATATGATGTTTGTGGCCAGATCTGTCCTTCAGAGCCTATAATGGAATATGATGTTTGTGGCCAGATCTGTCCTTCAGAGTATCTAATGGAATATGATATTTGTGGCCAGATCTGTCCCTCAGAGTATCTAATGGAATATGATGTTTGTGGCCAGATCTGTCCTTCAGAGTATCTAATGGAATATGATGTTTGTGGCCAGATCTGTCCTTCAGAGCCTATAATGGAATATGATATTTGTGGCCAGATCTGTCCTTCAGAGTATCTAATGGAATATGATATTTGTGGCCAGATCTGTCCCTCAGAGTATCTAATGGAATATGATATTTGTGGCCAGATCTGTCCTTCAGAGTATCTAATGGAATATGATATTTGTGGCCAGATCTGTCCCTCAGAGTATCTAATGGAATATGATATTTGTGGCCAGATCTGTCCTTCAGAGTATCTAATGGAATATGATATTTGTGGCCAGATCTGTCCTTCAGAGTATCTAATGGAATATGATATTTGTGGCCAGATCTGTCCTTCAGAGTATCTAATGGAATATGATGTTTGTGGCCAGATCTGTCCCTCAGAGTATCTAATGGAATATGATATTTGTGGCCAGATCTGTCCTTCAGAGTATCTAATGGAATATGATATTTGTGGCCAGATCTGTCCTTCAGAGTATCTAATGGAATATGATGTTTGTGGCCAGATCTGTCCCTCAGAGTATCTAATGGAATATGATATTTGTGGCCAGATCTGTCCTTCAGAGTATCTAATGGAATATGATATTTGTGGCCAGATCTGTCCTTCAGAGTATCTAATGGAATATGATGTTTGTGGCCAGATCTGTCCCTCAGAGTATCTAATGGAATATGATATTTGTGGCCAGATCTGTCCTTCAGAGTATCTAATGGAATATGATATTTGTGGCCAGATCTGTCCTTCAGAGTATCTAATGGAATATGATGTTTGTGGCTAGATCTGTCCCTCAGAGTATCTAATGGAATATGATATTTGTGGCCAGATCTGTCCTTCAGAGTATCTAATGGAATATGATATTTGTGGCCAGATCTGTCCTTCAGAGTATCTAATGGAATATGATGTTTGTGGCCAGATCTGTCCCTCAGAGTATCTAATGGAATATGATATTTGTGGCCAGATCTGTCCTTCAGAGTATCTAATGGAATATGATATTTGTGGCCAGATCTGTCCTTCAGAGTATCTAATGGAATATGATGTTTGTGGCCAGATCTGTCCCTCAGAGTATCTAATGGAATATGATATTTGTGGCCAGATCTGTCCTTCAGAGTATCTAATGGAATATGATATTTGTGGCCAGATCTGTCCTTCAGAGTATCTAATGGAATATGATGTTTGTGGCCAGATCTGTCCCTCAGAGTATCTAATGGAATATGATATTTGTGGCCAGATCTGTCCTTCAGAGTATCTAATGGAATATGATATTTGTGGCCAGATCTGTCCTTCAGAGTATCTAATGGAATATGATGTTTGTGGCCAGATCTGTCCCTCAGAGTATCTAATGGAATATGATATTTGTGGCCAGATCTGTCCTTCAGAGTATCTAATGGAATATGATATTTGTGGCCAGATCTGTCCTTCAGAGTATCTAATGGAATATGATGTTTGTGGCCAGATCTGTCCTTCAGAGTATCTAATGGAATATGATATTTGTGGCCAGATCTGTCCTTCAGAGTATCTAATGGAATATGATGTTTGTGGCCAGATCTGTCCCTCAGAGTATCTAATGGAATATGATATTTGTGGCCAGATCTGTCCCTCAGAGTATCTAATGGAATATGATATTTGATATTTTATTTTGAAATTTTTTTTATTGAAAAAATTATTAAAATAAATTAATTTAAAAATAAATTAAATTAAAAAATTATTAAAATTTTTAAAATGTTTTTCATGTATCGTGTAAGTAATGTAAATATTCGTAAAGATTTTTTTTTAATGTAAGCGTAATGAGTAATATTAAAAAATGAAAGGAAGAAAAGAGTGTAAGGAGAATAGGTGACACGAATGTGAATGTTAGAAGAAGTCGGATACGCCCGAGGAAGACATGTGTGAAGAAGTGAACCAAATACTTGATCGGGCCATGTCAATAGTTAGAACAACAGAAGAGCATGTATGAGACGATGTGTGAATGTGAATGAAGCAAGGAGTATGTACCAAGAACGAGTTGTTTGGCGGTCCATCCTATCTGCCTACCCCTGCAGGAAAACAGCGTGATGGTTAGCTAGTTACACGGAGAATACTTCAAATATTGCTAATTTATTGAGAATCTCTTCAAATTACTCGTAAGCCTGGTAAAAACTGGACTGCAGGCCTTTCATATCTCCCAGTAAAGTTTTTTAATACGTCAACAGAAAGTATCACAAATATAAATAACAATACAGATTTTAATTTTTATTTAAAAAACACAAACCGAAAATTTAAACGGAATATTTTAAAATTATAATAACATACAAACCAGCGACCAAATTACTGTTAAAGAATATTGATATTTATTTCCATTAGCAAATAGGTACATGTTTTTTTTAAATAAAACCGACAGAAGTACAGGGTTTTCCAATAAGAGGTGTTATTTTGATATTTAATCGTAAAAGATCAATGGTTTCGTTGCTTGTGTGGCACAAAGCGCCGTCTTGTTGAAAGTAAACGTTATCCAGATCGATACCATCCTATTCCGGCCATAAAAAATCATTAATCATTTCTCGATAGTGCAATCCATTCACCGTAACCGTTGCTCCAGCCTCAATTTATACCAATGACTCCGCCGGACCATAAACCGTACCAAACAGTCACAAATTGAGGATAAAGAGGCTTTTCAACAATAATTCTTGGGTTTTCCGAGCCCCAGATGCGACAATTTTGCTTGTTGACGAAGCCACCGAGGTTGAAATGGGCCTCATCACTCAAGATGATTTGCATTTGATTCACTCAAGTGAATTTTAATAATTTCATTGCGTTGTTGAAGCGTGTATCGTTCCATTTTTATTAATGGCGTAGTTTTTACTTGTCAAATGTCAAAAAATGACAGCTTCAAAAGTAACATCTACCGAAATAACGGGATATTCAAAATAACACCTCTTATTGGAAAACCCTATATGTATTTTTGACCGATATCGACGACGTTTAGAAGTCATCCATTGAATTGTCTCTCGATATTTTTAACATGAATTTAATTTAAAAAAAAAATAATAAACATAAATAAATTGATAACCTGCATATATTTTCATAAAGTAGGTACAAAATGGAAGGTACAAAAGGTGCTAAATACTTATCAAATTTGACGCACAGTAAGATAGGCGAACCTTATCGATCAATATATTGATGGCGCACCTACTAAGATTATAAAATGATTTTTTTTAAATTCAAGATTGTGAAAACAAATCTACATACATTACTTGTTAACCCCCTGAATGCCGATCTTTTCGATTGGTATATGGATAAAATGCCTCTGTTTTTTATATTATTTGTATTTGTATAGTGAAATAACTTATTGAGTAAAACGCCAAATTATAATATAATCATTTAATTCAGTTGGATAAATAAACATAGTACAATATCGGTAAGATCGAGTATTTATTTTCAATTATCATCTCATTTCGATCATAAAAGTAAGTAGGTGATTCGAAAAAATATATATTTTTAGAAAATATATGCATCCGTTAATTTCAGGTCAGCGTTTTCGGTACGAGAAATTTACTCTAATTCATACTTCGCAAAAGTCAAAACTGAACTGCCCATTGGTTAAATATTAAAGACATGAAAAAAGCGAACAAGACATTGGGTACAATGGAGATCTACTGTATCTAAGTACATACATAACCTGAATACAATTCAAAAAGGAGACACAAAGACCATAGTACTTATAAGAACGCATTTGATTGAAATTTTGATACATACAGATATGATATATGATTATACAAAAACATAAGACAGTTACAAAAAAATCCCGCAAAGGCAGAGCCTGTTCAGTGAGCGTGGGCATTGTAAGTTATGTATTCAAAACTGTGGTGGTTAAATAATGAAAAATATATATATATATATATATATATAAATAAATAGTACCTTTAGATGGATTAATATGATTTTACTGGAGATTTGGCGTATTTAAGGCGATGCACTACGTCGTGTAATATTTTAAATTGAGCCGCTATCAATAACAACCCTTACGTAGATGGCGATAAGGTTAAAATTCCTGCTTAACACCATCCGCCTGTTTTGATTTATGCAAGAAAAAAACATGGCCAAAAAGTACCTTTTATTTTATTTTGTGGATGTTCAGGCATAAATATTTAATTTTTTTTCGATGATTTTATAAATAACTTAATTTGCCACATTATACAATAAAATCATAACCGAAAATGGGTTCGTAAGTAGGACATTTTGAACTTTAAAGCAGGTTTCATAGGCCTTTATATTATTTTTTTCTGGGCTTATAAAAAGACTTAGGTATCTAAAAAATACTCGATTATTTCAAAGGCCAAGATGTATTCTACTCGCATTATTTAATTAAAGCATCTGAAACATTTCTAGGCGACCAATTTTTCAAACTAAAAACACATGATTTTGAAAAATAAAACAAATAAATAAAGTGTAGACTGAAATGGCATATTTTAGGCATAACATTTTATGGAAAAAATCCTCTCTCTTCTAGATTTTTTCTTACCCAGCTTTTAACAATTATTTTATACAAGTTCAGGTTTTGGCACATCCTGATGGAACTCGGCAAGGAATTGAACAATTTTGGGACAATATAGTTAATGTGTCTTTGGGCCAGCCTAGTTTTGCAGTTTTGCACTGTGTACATGCATATGTTGTGTCTCTGGCTAGAATGATTTGGGTTTTTACAGAAATTATAAGGACGAGTGTATATAAATTTAAGACATTGGACACAGTAGATCCGTCTTAGTTCCATAATGTCTTCTGTGGTGCATTATCTAAATGATAGACTTCTGAACAATTTCTAGAGGTTTCACATGATTATTGTATATTCCTCCCCAGGCGATTATTCCGTAGGAAATGGATGAAAGTACCAATGCATCATAAACAAGCCTCATGGTTCTTACGTTAACAATATTGCTCATACGTTTGAATGTGTAAATTAGGTGCCTCAGTTTACTGACAGTTTTTTCTATGCGATAAGTCCATTTGAGTTGACAGTCAATAGTTACACCTAAGTATTTGATACAATTTCCTAATTTTACATCTTCGCAGTTTGAGCATGTCGCAGGATTGCAATTTACATTATGGAAATTCAGGTTAATTATTATTGTATTGGAATGATGTGGGACAGTTTAAAATTGTCAGGGTAAATGCTAGGTCTGATGCAACTGTTGAAGATGTGATGTAATGGGATGATTATGTGTTTTTTAATTAATTTAATTGTGGTATTGCTTAAGTTATCCGGAAAAATTTCAATAGATTTGATGTACCAAATGTAAAGCAAATATATGCCAAAATATACTTCTTAAACTATTCAAAAACACAAAATTCCCTACTTGACCATACAAGATAGAATCATACGTAAAATACATTAAACTACTTCTGATTTCATTTGGTATCCGCGGGCGCGAATGGGTTAGTAAGGTTATTGGCCTATTGCAAATATTTTCAGTAAAGATATATAAACATATAAAGATATTTTTGCATATGAACTACCACTCCCTACAATTATTCCAAGAAGCTAAATTGTTTGAGATAAGAAAAATTTAGTGTTTGCAATGTTTAAAATATATATTTGCTCGAAAATACCTTTTTTACAAAAAATGAAAACCGATTAAGTAATAGGTTAAATAATGTTTTTAAAGTTCCACTGTGTAAAACCAGACTTGCGCAAAGACATGCGTATTTTATAACACCAAAAATGTTTAATGCTCTCTATAAGACTACAGAAATTGAATGTAAAAATAAATCTTCCTACAAAAAGAATAAAAATGTAATAAAGGCTTCGATAAATACCATTGATACAAACATTTACTTGCTGTAACATCTGACCTGCTGTAACATCTGACCTGCTGTAACATCTGACCTGCTGTAACATCTGACCTGCTGTAACATCTGACCTGCTGTAACATCTGACCTGCTGTAACATCTGACCTGCTGTAACATCTGACCTGCTGTAACAACTGACCTGCTGTAACATCTGACCTGCTGTAACAACTGACCTGCTGTAACAACTGACCTGCTGTAACAACTGACCTGCTGTAACAACTGACCTGCTGTAACATCTGACCTGCTGTAACATCTGACCTGCTGAACATCTGACCTGCTGTAACATCTGACCTGCTGTAACATCTGACCTGCTGTAACAACTGACCTGCTGTAACATCTGACCTGCTGTAACATCTGACCTGCTGTAACATCTGACCTGCTGTAACATCTGACCTGCTGTAACAACTGACCTGCTGTAACAACTGACCTGCTGTAACAACTGACCTGCTGTAACAACTGACCTGCTGTAACATCTGACCTGCTGTAACATCTGACCTGCTGTACCATCTGACCTGCTGTAACAACTGACCTGCTGTAACATCTACCAGCTGTAACATCTGACCTGCTGTAACATCTGACCTGCTGTAACATCTGACCTGCTGTAACAACTGACCTGCTGTAACATCTGACCTGCTGTAACATCTGACCTGCTGTAACATCTGACCTGCTGTAACATCTGACCTGCTGTAACATCTGACCTGCTGTAACATCTGACCTGCTGTAACATCTGACCTGCTGTAACATCTGACCTGCTGTAACAACTGACCTGCTGTAACAACTGACCTGCTGTAACATCTGACCTGCTGTAACATCTGACCTGCTGTAACATCTGACCTGCTGTAACATCTGACCTGCTGTAACATCTGACCTGCTGTAACAACTGACCTGCTGTAACAACTGACCTGCTGTAACAACTGACCTGCTGTAACAACTGACCTGCTGTAACATCTGACCTGCTGTAACATCTGACCTGCTGAACATCTGACCTGCTGTAACATCTGACCTGCTGTAACATCTGACCTGCTGTAACAACTGACCTGCTGTAACATCTGACCTGCTGTAACATCTGACCTGCTGTAACATCTGACCTGCTGTAACATCTGACCTGCTGTAACAACTGACCTGCTGTAACAACTGACCTGCTGTAACAACTGACCTGCTATAACAACTGACCTGCTGTAACATCTGACCTGCTGTAACATCTGACCTGCTGTACCATCTGACCTGCTGTAACAACTGACCTGCTGTAACATCTACCAGCTGTAACATCTGACCTGCTGTAACATCTGACCTGCTGTAACATCTGACCTGCTGTAACAACTGACCTGCTGTAACATCTGACCTGCTGTAACATCTGACCTGCTGTAACATCTGACCTGCTGTAACATCTGACCTGCTGTAACATCTGACCTGCTGTAACATCTGACCTGCTGTAACATCTGACCTGCTGTAACATCTGACCTGCTGTAACAACTGACCTGCTGTAACAACTGACCTGCTGTAACATCTGACCTGCTGTAACATCTGACCTGCTGTAACATCTGACCTGCTGTAACATCTGACCTGCTGTAACATCTGACCTGTTGTAACAACTGACCTGCTGTAACAACTGACCTGCTGTAACATCTGACCTGCTGTAACATCTGACCTGCTGTAACATCTGACCTGCTGTAACATCTGACCTGCTGTAACAACTGACCTGCTGTAACATCTGACCTGCTGTAACAACTGACCTGCTGTAACAACTGACCTGCTGTAACAACTGACCTGCTGTAACAACTGACCTGCTGTAACATCTGACCTGCTGTAACATCTGACCTGCTGAACATCTGACCTGCTGTAACATCTGACCTGCTGTAACATCTGACCTGCTGTAACAACTGACCTGCTGTAACATCTGACCTGCTGTAACATCTGACCTGCTGTAACATCTGACCTGCTGTAACATCTGACCTGCTGTAACAACTGACCTGCTGTAACATCTGACCTGCTGTAACAACTGACCTGCTGTAACAACTGACCTGCTGTAACAACTGACCTGCTGTAACAACTGACCTGCTGTAACATCTGACCTGCTGTAACATCTGACCTGCTGTACCATCTGACCTGCTGTAACAACTGACCTGCTGTAACATCTACCAGCTGTAACATCTGACCTGCTGTAACATCTGACCTGCTGTAACATCTGACCTGCTGTAACAACTGACCTGCTGTAACATCTGACCTGCTGTAACATCTGACCTGCTGTAACATCTGACCTGCTGTAACATCTGACCTGCTGTAACATCTGACCTGCTGTAACATCTGACCTGCTGTAACATCTGACCTGCTGTAACATCTGACCTGCTGTAACAACTGACCTGCTGTAACATCTGACCTGCTGTAACATCTGACCTGCTGTAACATCTGACCTGCTGTAACATCTGACCTGCTGTAACATCTGACCTGTTGTAACAACTGACCTGCTGTAACAACTGACCTGCTGTAACATCTGACCTGCTGTAACATCTGACCTGCTGTAACATCTGACCTGCTGTAACATCTGACCTGCTGTAACAACTGACCTGCTGTAACAACTGACCTGCTGTAACATCTGACCTGCTGTAACATCTGACCTGCTGTAACATCGGAACTGATGTATCTTAACATTTTTCTTTTCTTTTTTTGTATTTTTCTAATCTTCTATATGTATGTGAGTAAATTTTTAACATTAACATATGGTTGGTTTTTTTGTTAGGTTTTTGGTTATTTTTTTAAATGAGTTTCACTTTACTTTTTATGAATCATATTGAGTCTTGGATAAATACCATTGATACAAACATTTACTTGATGTAACATCCGACCTGCTGTAACATCTGACCTGATGTAACTTAACATTTTTAATTTAATTTTCTAATCTTCTACAAAGATAATGTATGTATGTGAGTAAAATTTTAACTGTTAATAAACACAAGTATACCCACGAACTGGCGATGCTTATGTGGGATTTTTTTGGTTAATCTGCTAAATGTATTATTCTTTACTTTTTAACTGTTTATATAAAAAAGTGTTTCCTTTATTGTAAAATTATACCAATGTATGTACCAGAAAAATTATTAATAAAAAAAAAATTAAAATAAAATTTAAAAAAAAGCTTCAATAATTTTTGTGAGCTTGCTAATCCAAAAAAGGGGAACAATGCATTTTTAATTTCAGTTTTATTAAGTAGATTATATTCTTCCCCTTTAGTTTTGGACAAAGGCATTTTAATGAAAAAATTAAAACGTTTATTAAAAACTACATACATTCCTAATGTTTATATTTTTACTCTATTTTTCCATTTAATCTATATAAGGTGTTGGTTATCAGTTGTGCAGGGTTTGAAACACGTTTATTAGTAATGCCCTAATTCTTCATTTGTATTGTTTAACTTTTTAGTCCGGCTTTGCACGGGTGCGATGCACTAATGCGGCATCATAAGAGTCCGAGCGACACATCTACTATCGACATTGACAGTTTATAGTTCCAAAAAGAGCTTTTTAGCAATAATTTAAAAAATAATTATGTAATAATTAATATTTTATTGTTAACATACATTTTATGCACAGCTTTTTTACATTTTATTATCTGTAAATATAATGTTTTATATTGAATCAGACTATTCTGCCAGTAAAATAAGATTGTCTTTAAGTACAAATGTTTACAGCTGTTATTTCATAAGACAGCACAAACAGATTTTGCTTATAAGTTACACGCGAAAGGGTTAATATCGTTGTCCATGTTAAAAACACTCAACGCTCAAATCTAAACCTGCAACATTAAATGTGTGAGTCCTGTGACTTGTTAATGGTCATTGAAAAATACTGTTTTACTGGAAATTACAGTCGTTTAAATTGAAACGGTAAATCCGTCGATATTAAAAGAATCCGGAGAATTAATACAATTTCACAGGTTCCACATCGGGTCAGTATTGTATACTATATTATAAATGTTGCTAAAGATTTTACCTGCAAACGTGTACCATTCCACGATTTGGTTGGATTAAGGTTCACAAATCGCGCTTTGTTTTGTCTAATGCTTCCACGGAAGTCTTGTTCGATGTGGTAGCTTCGTCCTAAACTATTGAGCAGTTGCGCATCAATTTTTGCTCTGTTTGAAAATACTACAAAAACTCTGACAGTATCATGAGTAGCAATTTTTAGTGGGAGTTTGAACGTCGCGTGTGCGGTTCGGCCTCCTTCCGAAAGTGTAGCTGCAATGTCGGATAATTTACCAGTAGATCTGACTTTGGCTAAGAGCCTTGAAAAAAATATCAGTTATGGGTGTTTCCGACCAATGTTTTTAAGAGTTGACGCCCTACCAGTGGGAGGAGCTAGAGACCGAAACATTTCATTTAGGTACATTATAATGGGGAAGATGGAAAATTCCTCATTTCAAACGCCTTCGTCTTTGTTCGTTGAAACAAATTCGTTAAGCAATATTCTTAGAAATTTTTGGGAAATTGAAGAAACACCTTCAATTGTGACGAGTAAACCGGACGACGAATTAGCCGAAACAATCTACGCTTCGAATCACTATCGAGAATGTGATAGTAGATATGTTGTACCATTATTAACAAAATCTGAAATTATGCCTTCTCAAAATTGATTAAAACTTGCGGAATCGCGATTGAACAAACTAGAAATTCGTTTTAAAAGGGATCCCATGTTAGCAATTAATTACGGAAATTTTATACAAGAATATGAGTGTCTGGGACACATGACACGGGTACCTCGGAATTTAGATGCGTTCTATTTACCTCATCGTTGTGTTTTGAATCCTGACAGTAAAATTATAAAACTACGTGTGGTCTTTGATGGGTCGGCAAAAACCCAACCAAACAGCTTATCTCTAAATGACCTATAATTGAACGGTCCAAAATTGCAAACTGAAATTCAACGTATGATTTTAAATTTTCGTTTTCATAAGTATGATAAGATGTATAGGCAAATATTAATTATTCCATCTCAGCGTAAATTCCAAAATATTTTGTGAAGAGAATCTCAGAATTAACCGGTTATTGATTTCGAGTTACAAACTGTAACGTACGGGTTGTCTAGTTCACCATTCTTGGCCATTCATACCCTTCGCCAGCTAGCACAAGATGAAGGATCAAAGTATCCTGACGCTGCCAAGGTTCTATGCGATGATTTGGTAACAGGGACAGAAACGATTAGAACAGCCCTCAGACTCAAACAAGATATCATTGGATTGTTAAATCTTGGCAAATTAGAACTTAGTAAATGGCAATCTAATACACCTTCACTTTTGGATCATGTTTCGCAAGAGTACCAGCAAGATGGTCATTCTTTTGATAACGCCGAAACTGATCAAATTGTTAAAATATTAGGCATTCAGTGGAGTCCAACGACTGATAATTTTATCTACAAGGTCGATCTACCTTCAAATGAGATATGCACAAAAAGAACAATTTTAACAACGGTAGCTCGTTTATTCGACCCACTTGGGATCATCACCCCAGTGATATTTTTCGCAAAATGTCTATTACAGGAACTATGGAAGTTAAGTGTCGATTGGGACGATCGTGATGTTCCACCACATATTCATAATACGTGGAGTAAATTTGTAAGTCAGCTTTCATTACTTCGAACATTGAACATCCCTATATATTATAACACGGTGATGACAAGTCGTCTTTTCCTCGTAGGGTTCTGTGACGCTTCACAATTAGGTTATTCTGCAGTAGTATATTTATTAGAGCGTAGTAGCAATACCACTCACATCTTAATGGGAAAATCGAAGGTCGCTCCTTTGAAAACCCTGTCAATTCCACGACTAGAATTATGTGGGGCCGTTCTCCTCACGAAACTTGTAAAGTATATTATGTCATCTGTAAAATTTGCCGAACAAATAGAAAACGTTTTTCTATTTACAAATTCGACTATTGTACTAGCGTGGCTAAAAACGCCGCAACATTTATTGAAAACATTTGTCGCTAATAGGGTTTTACAAATACTGGAAAATACACCAAATGCTGTTTGGAAGCATGTTGTCTCGGAGGAAAATTGTGCCGATTCTGGTTCAAGAGGGCTTTTCCCAGCAGACATTATACCACACCCTTTGTGGTTTACGGGACCAAAATGGCTTCATCAACCAATAGCACTCTGGCCTAGTTCAGCTGTGTACAATCAATCTGACGGAGAAATACCAGAAATCTCAAATAAATAGTACCTAATTCGATTATTAGTATTTTTTTTTTCTTAAAATTTTGCAAATTCACTTTGTGGCATCATTTTATTAATGAAATAAATTAAAACACTTTGTTTTTACCACTATAATCTTTATTTTTTTTAAAATCGACATGTTTCGAGAACGATGTTCTCTTCATCAGGACATAAATTGTACTAAAACTAATTATCAAGTATGGAAAAGGCGTGGGTAGAAATGAAAGTAAGGGGGGGGGGAAGAGAGGTGGAAAGGGGAGGAGCTTAGAAGATCAAAGACAAAAATTACAATGGAAATATGTTTAGGATAGGGTTATTCACAAAATTAATTTGATTATTAATAATATTTAAATTTCTATTGACATTTTTCCTAATTTCTAAAAGATCTAACTGAAAACCACTAACGTTAGTGTGTAAAATTTTTAAACCTGTATTTGTATCAAATGAACGGATAAATTCAATTAGATGGTTAGCAAATTCCGAATAATTATTACTATTTAGACATCTCAAATGTTCCTTAAGCCTTGTTTCGAAATTTCTGCAAGTTTTACCTATGTAAAAATGGTAACAATCATTACAATTCAATTGGTAAACTCCGGATTTTTTCGTTTTTTGGTCTTTTTCCATGTTATTTAAAATATAATTTTTCAATTTATTATTTGTATGGAAAGCTGGTTGTATTGTATTAGGGATTTTTTTCGTTATTAAATTGGAGGTTTGATGATTTATAAACAATATTTTTCTCCATTGTTTTTTTAATATTATCACTAAGCAATGGGTAAATGTAGGACAAATTAAATTTTTTCGTTCAATATGTCGTCTATTAACCTGCGTGAAATCTGCCTTAATGAATTCAAACTCTGCTTTGAATTTGGTTTTATTATTTATTCTTCATCCTGTTAAACTGCAATTAAGCAGTTTGTCAACAGGATTTACAAATTAGAACTGATTGTGTGAACAATTCAGACAAGCGATTAAAGTTATATAATATTTTAACAGAAAATAATTGTTATATAAAAAAAATGGATCTTATTAGTGAAGAATTCAGATTATCCTGCGATTTTTCACAGGTGTGCGCTATTACATAACTAAATATGAAGGAATTTGTGGTTATTGCAAACACATTTTCTTCTTTTTCTTTTCAAAAAAATATTAATATTTTGAAAAAAAGATGAATATACAAAAAATAGCTCCAAGAATGAAGAAAAGGAATATTTGTTTATTAGAGCAGATGGTCAGACGGGCAGACGCAGCTTATGGCCACACCACACTCTCCACCCAGGGGGTGTAGTGGGACAAGCGGAGGAACAGTTGATGGTCAGACGGGCAGACGCAGCTTATGGCCACACCACACTCTCCACCCAGGGGGTGTAGTGGGCCACGCGGAGGAACAGTTGATGGACAGACGGGCAGACGCAGCTTATGGCCACACCACACTCTCCACCCAGGGGGTGTAGTGGGACAAGCGGAGGAACAGTTCATGGTCAGACGGGCAGACGCAGCTTATGGCCACACCACACTCTCCACCCAGGGGGTGTAGTGGGCCACGCGGAGGAACAGTTGATGGACAGACGGGCAGACGCAGCTTATGGCCACACCACACTCTCCACCCAGGGCGTGTAGTGGGCCACGCGGAGGAACAGTTGATGGTCAGACGGGCAGACGCAGCTTATGGCCACACCACACTCTCCACCCAGGGGGTGTAGTGGGCCACGCGGAGGAACAGTTGATGGACAGACGGGCAGACGCAGCTTATGGCCACACCACACTCTCCACCCAGGGGGTGTAGTGGGCCACGCGGAGGAACAGTTGCTGGCAGGTGTCACCCTCACTCTGGTTATCCAAGGTGAGCCCCACCAGCAGCCGGGTGCAGGCCACTCTGCCACCGTTGCTGGCTGTGAGATAGTGTCCATAGTAGCCCTGCAATGCACACATTAGAGTCAGTCAATACGGAATATAAGCAATGCCTTTGTGCAGTGAAAAGCTCGGTGGCACGAGCGGGAAATGGTATGAGGGGTGGATAGGAATAGGATACATCTGGGGGTCAGTGTGTCCAGGAGTGACGGACGTTGCATTCATCCCTCCCACTGCGGGGCGACACGATGGGGAGAGAGAGAGTGCGGCTGGAGAGGTCCAAAGGTTTCCCTCAACCAGTCTCTCTCGATCCGACCCACCACGCAGTAGGTGGGCAAACAGACCTAGACATACTTCACCCCATGAAACCGGGAACCCCTACTAAGTCACCAAAAGCATCCCAAATTAGGGAATGTTGTGAGGCTGAAGGTAGTGGGGAGGGGAAGGAGATGGGAAAGAGAAAGATGGGGGAGTACTTGAGTATTCAGATCTGGCCAATAAACACGGCTAAAACCATTTCAAGCATTGCTTCAATTCTGAATGAGTTGATTAATCAATCAGTCAATCTTAGCCAATATTTGTGACATTGTCAAACAACGGGACGGTTAAACTAAATAAGCCTTTTTAATCAGAATAATGAGCTCCTTATTTGTGTATTATTGTGGGGCTACTTCGGGGTAAGAGGGGACTGTGGGTCCAAACTAATAATTTCGCGGTCGGTCTGCACAAATACATTCAAAAGTGAGCTCTAGATAAATTAGATTCCAACAAAAAAAATATTTGTAATGCACGGTGCCCGGAAACTCGTGGTATAAGCGGGAAACTTGTAAATCTACATCAAATACCATCATGTTTTATTTTCGGCTACTAAAGGGTTATAAAACTTTTAGAGCACGCTGTACGCTTCATTGCATTTTATAACAGCTGTTATTACCCCCCTGGGGAATTTAAAAAAAAAGAATTTACTCAAAAATGAAATGTCAAATAAAAAAAATGTTATACCACAAAATGAATACAAAATATGATATAGATTTACTAATTTCCCGCTTGTGCTACGATTTTCCGGACACCGTGTATAAAAAGAGTAGGTACCTACCTACAGAAAACATTTCATTTACAAAAATAACCAAATTTTCTATTATATAAATTGCGTGAAAAATCATTTTAACATTTGCAATTGAATGAACCAATACAACAAGATCCCTTTGTGTGTTAATCATTTAATTTTTTTTTTTAACGGACATTGTCCAAATTACAAAATAATAACACGAATACAGTAAAATGTAAAATACAGGAGTAGACAAAGGTACATGGAAGCAAAGACATAAGACAGATATAATATAAGAAAATAAAGTCACAAGTCGAATCAAGTCAAGACTACGCCGTGGGTCAGGACCACGGGACACTTATAATATTCCGTCACTTGTTTAGCGACTGGCAAAAATCATTTAGACTTATCCCAAAAAAGTTAAGGTTTTGACTTGAGTTGACCAGTCTACACATTCTGGACAATGGTGAATAATATCCATAATTTGTCGAATGATGGTTGAGGAAGAGCAGTTCATTATTTCTGAGTCTTTGCGAGGGGATATTGAAGGTAATGAGTTGCAGTAGAGTAGGTGAATCAATAATACCATTTATAATTTTGAAGAAGCAAATGAGGTCATTTCTTTCCCGACGGACTTCCAAAGGAGAGAGGTTTAGAGTTAGTTCAATTTCATCATATGAGTATTTGCCTTTTTCTAATCCTAGCCTCCTAGCAATCCCTCTTAAGAACCGATGTTGAACAAATTCAATGCGTCGAATGTGGACAGCATAAAAAGGAGACCAGATAACACAAGCATATTCAAGATGGGGGCGAACCAAAGAGCAGTAAAGAGTTCTAAGGGTATTTACGTTTTTGAAGTCCGAAGTGATTCTAGTGATGAAACCAAGTAGTTTGAGGGATTTATTAACGATTGAAGTTATGTGATCCCGAAAAGAAAGCTTGCTATCAAGAGAGACACCAAGGTCTTTAATAGATGTAACAGTTGTTAAGCAAATATTATTAAGTTTGTTTTCGAAGATCGGTTTTTTTGATCTATAGACGGACATAATTTCGCATTCATCGACATTTAGTTTTAAACAATTAACTTTACACCAATCATAGAAAGAGTCGATATCCGATTGGAAAAGAAGGCAGTCATCGTGATTTTTTATTATTTTTAGAATCTTATTGTCGTCCGCAAAAAGCCAAAAGCGTGTATGAGAGAAAATACTAATAATGTCGTTTATAAATAAGTTAAAAAGAAGCGGTGCTAGATGTGCTCCTTGAGGTACGCCGGACGTTACTTCAATAATAGTAGACACAAAGTTGTTTAATTTAACTCTTTGTTTTCTATTGCTTAAATAAGAATTAAAGAATGATAGCAAGGGGTTTCTAATACCAATAGCATATAGTTTGGCCATAAGGATTGAGTGGTTTAAAAAGAAATGGGAACTAAAGGGATATTTAAATTTAATAAATGAATGATTTAACAAAATCACAGAATAGACCGCAAGGCCCATCGAGCAGTGCATTGAATTAATGAATAGTTGCGTCATTGCTACTTACACAATGCCTCGTACTGCTGTTGGTGCACATGTGTCCGTCTGTAACTCCGCCAGGTGCTCCATAACTGCCGCGAGGGAACAGTCTGCTGCACTCCTCTTGGGTCAGAAGGGTCGCTGGCTTCTGTGAATATACACAGAAACAATAACAACTAATAATTATGTATTTTCTTTCGCGCTAAAGAGATGCTGGAGGCCACTAATTTACATACTTATCGCCTTACTAATAAAATATTTTAAATTTTAACAGATTGCCATATATGAATGGTTCTAAAACAGTTCTGTTAGTTTTCACTTTTATTAGTCGTAAAGTTTAAAAACATGCTTATCACTTAACATAACTATCCACCTTTCACTATAAATTTCGTTTTGTAACTTTACACAATAATAATATATAAGTTCTCCTGTCCTAAGCACAAGCGTCTGCTTTACTAGGAGAGTGTATGAAATAATAATATTATTTACCGGGAACCATTTATTGGATAACCAATGCCAGTGGTTCGCTACGTTTGGTGACTTAGCAGGGGTGTCTGGGTTCATGGGGTGAGATTATTCTAGGTCTCCGGCGGGTGTGATTGAGGGAGACTTTTTGACCTCTCCAGCCGGACTCTGTCAACCCATTGCCTTGTACCGCAGTGGGAAGGATGGATTCATACATCCCTCCCTCCTGGACATATTGACCCCCAGGATTCCTACCCACCCCTCATACCTTTTTTCCTTCCCAGAACTTTCTATGATTCCTTTCCTTAAAAAGCCCCCCCCTCCCCCCCCCACAGAATACCCAAGATTTTTTTTTCAGGGTCTCATTCTAATCTAAAAAAAAGGTTGAAAAAAATATAAAATAAAAATATATTAATTGAAAAGGATATTGTGAATAATTATGATTACCTACTCGTTATTTACATGAACTAAAAGTGCTGAACTAATTTGGCTTTGAATGTGTCTAGATTTAAAACGAAAATATCAGCGACCTCTGCAAGCTCATTGCCCGGGCTTTATGGTTAACTTACCTTATTACCCTCGTCGTCCCGAATAGTGATTGTGAGTCCTCCCACAGAGTCCTTCCGCGTGTGAAGACAAACCGGCCGATACTTCCTGCTGAAGAGGACCCTGAAACACCATCACAGAGTTACTCTATCAATAATTATATTTCCTTACTACACATTACTTGTACCTTTACTAACATTGAAACATTATTTTATATACGAAAAATTTAATGAAAATGTATTGAAACCAGGAAATTTGTAATTGGTCTTGTGGGGTAGCACCTGGCTATTCAGATTTGATCATCAAACACGGCTACCGTGGCGATGCTGTAAGTATCTATTGATCTGGAATGTGTCGCAAATTTAATATGTTTTCTAAAATTATATATAGACTAACATAATATTTATCAACCAAAAAATACTCACACGAAGATTCGAACCCGCGAGCTCTACCACGGAGGTCATTCGTATTAATATGGAAATTAAATTTGAAAATTGATAATAAGTCATTTATTATTAATGTTTGATGCTTACGGCCGGTCCATTTCCAGAAGAGCTATGTCATTAGTTCCTAAATGTTCAGCGTGGTTCCCGGGGAGGTACTGGGGATGAAGCACACTCCTGCTCACGGAGAACACCACCTCTGGAGGGGGGGTGATATCCTCACCAGACCACCTGCAACCAATCAACGTTCAATCAACAGTATTATTAACATTCCATTAGCATTAGTAACTTACAAAGGTTTATACAAAAATAAACTACCTTTTTCTGCCTAAAAATTGTAAAAGGTTTAATAAAAATGTTGTATTAATTTGTCGTTGTTCTATGAATGATTTATTTTAACAATTTTCAATTTCACTGTGATTAAATTAGCCATTGAAAAATATGAGACCGTATTATGTAAGATTCATTAAAGGTGTATGATAGGCAAAATGATGTAATTTAACAGAAAGCAACTATCAAACACGTCCAAAACTACCTTTCGTATGCCATTCCCAGGCTTGGTAATGGCAGAGTTTTTTCCGTAATTAATGTACTGTGTTACTAGGCTATGGGCTACTGGACTAGGACGAACGTGATGCTGGTTAACGCCAGCGTACTGGGCTACTGTGCTACTGGACTAGGACGAACGTCGGGCTTGTCAACGCCAGCGCACTGGGCTACTGGGTAGAGATGAACGTCAGGCAGTCAACACCAGCGGTTACTCGACTAGGACGAACGTGATGTTGGTTAACGGCAGCGTACTGGGCTACTGTGCTACTGGACTAGGACAAATGTCGGGCTTGTCAACGCCAGCCCACTGGGCTACTAATGCTTGATAATAGATGAATTATCGATATTAATGAGCTTATGCTCACTTTTACCTCTCATCGAAAGACCCTCGCAGGCTCTGACGGAAAAAAAATTCTTCAAGGTCTCCGGTGTGGAGTTAATGTAAAAAAAACATAAATATTAACAATATCTCTTTTTGAAACAACTGGATAAACTTTTTTTTAATTTACCCTTATCTTATTTTAATTTATCTTACTTTAATTTATCCTGTATCTAAATTTAGCTAATAAACAATTATTAATGTTAATCTCAAGTGACCTACCAGGTAAGTATTGTACTGTATATTATCTCCATTTATAGTTAGTAATAACATAGTAGAAATGTATTACATACTTGTACAGCGCCCTTGAGGTGATTTTGCACAAAAACGGCGCTATAAAAATCATCCAAATTTTTTAAACTTCCGATTTTATGTCCGGGTCAAATCTTCCCCATAGGAAAAACTAAACCCTTCCACTCACTTTTCCACAAATGATCATCTATTCAATCTACACTATGCAAGTGCATTATATAAGCAAAATAAATACAAAACAATACAAGAACAACACGTCAACTCACTAGAGATCAAATGGGAAAATAATTCACCGACTCCAGATATTTTCATATCAGAGGGTTCGGCTCGGTAGAACTCCTAACAGGGCCTATAAATCCTACTGATCCCTCAACATAAATATTTAAAAAATATTATTATTACCCAATTATAAACAACCATTTACGTATGTTTAACGGTTGTATATCAGTTGTGTCAAATTTACAGAAAAAAATGATTACATACTGTTGGGAAGTAAGAGTTTCATAGATGCACGTACAGATGGCAGTGCATAGAGCTTGCGTGGAAGTCCGCAAGATGGAGCCAGTGGCCAGTAGTCGCCAGGGCCAGTGGTAATGCTCTCAGAGAAACTTACTGTTTCAGATTCCAATTAGCCAGCTTCTAGTTAGGTCGACTATCGAGTCACCATTATATTACGTGGAGTATTAATAAATGGCTGATTAATCTAAAAGAACCATTTATTTATAAACTCCTTCCACGATGAGTTGGAAACCTGTTTGTATGAACACAACACATACCAAAGGCTGTTAAAGTGTAAATAATATTAGCTGTGCAGTACTAGTAGTATTAGCCAGGGGAATATTAGTTCCGTTACTGAGAATAATCAGTCCGCCCTACAAGCACAAGCGCGCTGTACCTTACTACTAGAACTTACCCAAGCAGAATGTTCCAGTCTGATGCCCTGATAAGGAGCCAGCGCTCGCTTACCATGTAGACTGGTAACGCCCATCCACTAGTCTTCAATACCTGGAAAAAAATTTGTAAACGGATATTTTTTTAAATGTTTACAATAGATACTCGTATTACACCACACAACCAAATGTTTACAATAGATATTACACCACACAAACAAATTTTTACGATAAATATTACATCACAAAACCAAATAGTGTGAGGTAAAGTATATTTTATGTTTATTTGAAATAAATTTATAAATCTTTTCAGCTTGTTTTCTTCAAGGAGTTTGTTAAAACATTTAATTGCTGAGTGTGTGTAATATTATTGTACCGTTGTTGTATTGACTTTAGGGATTATTATTTGTACCGTGGTTCTCGGTCTGGTGCTAATATAATCTTCTACTATTATATTATTATTTGTACAAGTATATTACTCACATATTTCTGGACCTCCGAGGGGTTGGCTTTAGTAAGGGGTACCATGTAGTATTGTGAAATGTGTTTGTCTGGTTCATGCCCGCACAGATTCCCTCTGCTCCAGCTCGACCCGTTCCACTGGCACGGGTGTAGTTTTTCGGCCAGGTCTACGCAGTCTGCAAGCAACGAGTAAACATTATTCGTGTTTATTTAATAATATTTTAAATGACTTACTTAATCCAATGGCAATTTTCTTTGTTCGGTTACTTATTTTTTTATTATTAAAATAGTTATTGTAAGAATAGTGTTAGGGTGATGATTAGCTAATTGCCGAAGACACGCATCATGCCTCCATATCTACACAAGTACCATTCTATTAATCTCTCTTACTGCTGATTATGTAAACTTAGCATTATTTAATTGTATATAAAATGAAACAAAACTAAGTACGAGAAAGGAGTTAACTTGCCTACCATGACACAACTTGCTGACAATTGTACAATCAATAACAATTCAATACATACATAACAACTGTCATTGTAGCTCTCTTGGAATATAAACTGTAACCTGTTTATTGCGGTGTAATATAGTAATTACTGCGCTGTTAAAAATAAAAAAAAAAGTGCCAAGTTACCCGTGTGAGTGTTAGAAATGAATGCTGTTGTAGACACATGCGTAATTTTGTTTTAATAATTTTGAAAATATTGACATTAGTGTGTGGTAGTGTGTGTGACAATGGCATAAATAAACCACTCTCGACAATGGTTACAACTACCATAGACAAAGTACCTCGGCAAGGTTCAGTGAGAAACGTATTTCTATGCGAGGTGCAGTCGGGAATTAAAAGTTCTGCTATAATTACAGCTATTGCTCCCATGACAAACAAACAGTACCGCCACTACGCGCACTACCAAGATGTAACGCAAGATGCAAATGAAAAAAAATTATCTGACAATATTAAAAAAATGTTCAGAAAGGAGTTTGATTTCAAGAAAACCTGTTTTGAAAATAAATTAGAAGAGCAATCCAAAATCTATAAGAACAAAATGGACGAGTTATTAGAAAAGAACTTGATTATTCTGAAACAGATAAATACAAAATGTGAGAAAATGATAATAGAGAATAAATGTCTCTCCGAAAACATAAAAAATTAAAATGACGACCTGAAAAATGACATCAAAAAAATAACTTTAAATAAATCTTATTCTGAAAAAGTAAAAAAAAAAACATGAGCCTATTGTAATGATTAAACCGAAAAATGAACAAGAAAATGTCAAAACTACAGTTGAAATTTAAAAAAATATTAGACGGGTGTAAGAAACGCAAAAGATGGTGGAATTTGTTGAATGTAAAAATGCGTCGAATATAGACAAGATGTGTGAAGAAGTAAAGGGAAAATAAGGAGACAAATACGATATTAAAAAAATTAAAGCGAAGAAACCAAGTATCAAAATTGTTGGAATAACACAGAAGCAAGACAGAGAGGAAATCCAAACAAAAATGAAGACATATTCGAAAAAAGTTAAAATATTGAAGTAACTTACATAAAAGAGTTTAAAAACAAAAGAGACCAGATAAATAATACAGTATATGCGGAAGTCGACGGAAACACTTACATGAGAATAATAAAGGATATATATATAGGGTGGGACAGATGCCGGGTGTACAGTAATATAAATATAATGAATTGCAACGGGTCTAAGCATAAACCGCTAAATTGTAAAAATAAGGTGTCCAAAATGTGCAAAATCCCATGACATCAAAGACTGTGACGAAGGATATAATGCTTGCATTAATTGTAAAAAGGCAAACAAAAGATTGAAATTAAACTTTTAAATTAATCACCCTATATGGAGCAAAGACTGTCCAGTAAACTTGAACAAGAGAACAGAACAGTAAATTTTTTAGATTAAATTCAAACTTCATAACAATATATTCTTTAAAGATCGCTAGTTTATTAGCACATATCGAAGAAGTCGAAGTCATGCTAAAAGAATACAAAGCACACATGGTGATGATGAGCGAAACCTGTATTACAGAAGACATTAACCAAAATGAAATAACATTTCAGGGCTATTCGACAATTAGATGCGACTCATTTAGCAGGCATACAGGTGGAGTTATCATATTAATTCAAAACAATATCTCTTACAAAGTCATAACAAATGCGGACCTAGATAATAATAATACCTGGATACTGGCTATTGAAATTCAAAAGGATTTTAAGCGGGGAATCTATGCAGCTATTTATCATTCCCCAAATCAAAATGTTACAAAAAAAAGATTTTTTTGAAGAATGGTGTCGCAAACAAATAAATACAATAGACTTAATAATCATCTGTGAAGATTTTAATATTGATATGATGAAACCCAATACAAAAAGCACGAGATTACAGAGCATCATAAATTGCCTAGGTTGGAAGCAACTAGTCAACACTTATACAAGAATGGGAGTAAACTCTAAAACAATGAATGATTTAGTAATTTCAAATGACTTTTATGCGGAAGTTAATGCTGTGAAGAACTCAAAATATCTGATCACGAAACTATTGCTACTAAAATTAGATATAAAAGTCCGAAGCCACGGGGAATACGAAATATAACGTATGGGAACAAAGATAATTATGATAAAGATACATTGTGTACAGCATTACAAAACAAAAAATGGATATGCGATAACCAAGGAAATTTAGACGGAAAAGCCGATGAACTAGTAGGACATCTGAAAACAGTTGTAAATGAGCTAATGCTTATAACTAATATATTATATTAAAAGATACAAATAAATGGTATACGAAATCCCTACATCTTCTACAAAAACAAAGGGATATAGCCTATAAAGCCTGTAAAATACAATTCACTGAAGAAAGGTGGGAAACCTACGAGAAACTTAGAAATATGTATAGTACAGAAATAAAACAAACTAAAAATTCGTATTTCAGGCAAAACATAATTACCTCTCAAAGTGATTCAAGAAAAATGTGGACTACATTTAAAGAAATTATAAGCGGCAAATAGTGGGAAAACATTAAGGAAGTTTGGTTTCCAGATGGAGTTGAAGATGATACACCTAAAATAGCCCAAAATTTTTGTACTTAGTGTCGAAAACATAAATAAGAGTATTCCATTAGTCACAGATACCTCTTCTCAACCATCGGAAAGAAGAGAGAATAATAATATATTCAGGTTTAATAAAATTGACAGTGAGTATTTAATGAAAATCCTTAAAACAAAGAAACCAAAATCATCACCGGATGGAGTTACTATAGGCATAATCAAAGATGCACTGCCAGCTATAGGAGACAGATTAGTTGCACTAATAAATGAATCTCTGACTAAGGGAATTTTTCCACAGTCACGGAAAACCTCCATAATAACACCAGTGCCCAAAATAATGAATGCAAAAAATTTCGACTTCAGACCAATAAATGGATTACCTAAATATGAATGATTACTAGAATGCATTGTGAAAGAACAGATGAGTAAATTTATAGAAAAAACTAACATTCTAGTAAAAGAACAATCTGGGTTTAGAAATTAATATTCCTGTGAAACAGCAATAAATTATGTGATAAATGAATGGAAAACAGCTATGGATCAGAAGAAAATTACAATAGCAGTGTTCTAGTGGTTAAACATAAATAAATTGAAATTAAATGTAACTAAAAGTAAATTCATGGTATTAGGAAAAAAAACTAAACGTACATACTGTCCTAAATATAGACAATCAAAATATTGAAGAAGTAAAAGAAATTAAATACTTGGGAATCATAAACGATAACAAGTTAAAATTTAACAATAACTTTTAAATAAAAAATTGCGAAAAGGGTTAATTTCTTAAGTAGGATAAAGGGAAAATTGGACATAAAAACAAGGATATTGGTCTACAATACCACTGTAGCATCCCATCTGAATTACTGCACAAGTGTAATCTTTCTGAGTAACAAAACCCAAATTAAGAGAATGGAAATAATCCAGAACAGAGGCATGAGGTCAATACTGTGTTGTAGTAGGTACACCAGGATAAAAACCATGCAACGTCAACTCAATCTTTTAAGTGTGTGGCAACGATTAGTTTATAATACCTTAGTGTTTATTTATAAGTTAAAGAATAAAATGTTACCTGACTATATGTCAAAGAATGTTAGAATTAATAGTACAGTTCATTTATATCCTACGTGAAACAGCAACGATTTTAGGCTTCCTAAAACAAATTAATCACAAAACAATATTTGAGTCGTATAGTTCCTATCTACGATAAGTCCACTATTTTCCAAAAATGAACTAATGATGCAGTTTTACTCTAGCGGCTCTTTAGCACACTAATCAAATATCAATGAGTTCAAAACGGCCGTAAAATCCTACGAAAAGTGGATTTAAAAATCGCAATGAGTTCCAAACAACGATAAATCCACGGAGCAGTATGTTCCAAAAGCCGATAAGTCCACCGCTCGTGCAGGCAGCCAATGAACGAGAAAGATTTCGTCCAGGCTGCCAATGGGGGGGAAGCATTTTTCAAATTCTAACATGGCCGCTCAAGCAGTTGTTGAAGTTGTGTTTTGTAAAAGTGTCTGCCTTTTCATACGTTTTTACAGCTAAATAATGTCGGATCTAACCACAAATGTTGTTTAAGTGGCGGGTAATACATCGAGAAAGCGAGTTATCATCAAGGAATCTTGGAAAAAACACGTGGATAGCCGTAATAGGTCCTCAAAAATCTCCTATTTTGAGTGGAATCATTCATTGAGAGTCGCTTATTACTGGGTGATCCCAAAACTTCGCTCAGTTGTTTTTAATAATTTTAAAGTTTGTATTTATTGTTTACAAGTTTAATTTTTATTACAGTTTTTTATTATTATTTCTAATAATAAGTAAGGTACACAATACTATTTACAAATTAACAAAAGTTTTTATTTTATTTGTTTATTTCTTGTAATAAGTAAGGTAGGTACATAATATTATTGGCAAATTAACCAAAGTTTTTTTAATAAAAATAATAAATACACTTGTTTAAAACCACGAGTTTTTATTGAGAATTAATAATTGAAAATCCTCGATTTTTGTGTAAAAAATATCTGTTTTTGAATTTATCGAGATGAATACAAAAAAAAATATTATCATCATAAAATTGCTACATTTCTTTAATCTTTTTAATAAAATATATTGTTCTATAATTTAGTTTATTCGCACAATAGCTTTTGAATTTATTGTGATAAATACAGAAAAATTGTAATCACAAAATATTTGCATTGCCTTTTTTATAATATTGTTGTGTTTTGTTCTATAATTTAGTTGATTAGCACAATAGTTTTTGAATATTTTGAGATAAATACAGAAAAATTGTAATCATAAAATATCTGCATTTACTTTTTTATAATGATATTATGTTTCGTTAAATAAATTGGTTTTGTTTAATTCTTAAGTAATGCAATGATTGTTTACTTTTGTTTAGAGTACAAAAAATATTTTATTTATTTTTTTAGGAAAACAATAAAAAAATATTTTTAGGTTTTCTTTTTGTAAACACATATTCTAATCCATCGTATTTTTTTGTGAAAAGCTTATGAAAGAAAAAAAAATTACGTATGTACATTTGTATTTTATTTTATTTTCCTTCTATGCACTTTTCTTAACTAACTTTTATTAAAAAAAAAAAATTATTAAATATTTTCGTTTCCTTTAAATCAAATTTTTTGTTGGCCCTATACTTGTCATTCGTGTTGAGAAACAAACACCGATAAGTACAGGCTGGTGAGTTCCTATATACGATGAATTTGACAGTTACTTTCAAATGCCCATAAGTCCATCATTATTTACGTAATTACTCCTAAACTATTAAGAAATTCATGGTTTTATCTTATTATTTACATCCGTAGTTTGACAACAAAGCCCACCTAATAAATAATTCTCTAGTTTTTATTTAAATAACCTTGTAATTAAAAAATATCAATTTGCCAACATTTCACGAAAGTGGACTTATCGTAGATAGGAACTATACTACTCATTTATTATAAAGGTTTTAAAATGTTCAATTAACTCCCGGTAATTATTAAGGAAGCTAAAAGTCTTGCAGTTTTTCGTGGATTATGTCTCTATATTAGGTATAAGATTTAAAATTTTATAACTAAATAAAATATACATATAAAAAAATTCTATTATTGTTTAGAGTGAGTACATATTTATCTGGGTGTGAGTCTTCCAGGGTGAATTCCTGGAACTAGACTTTAGATAATGCACTCGGGATGGGCGAATGGAGTACGCACCTATTCGTTCTTATTATCTTCAAACTTCTTCTTCCTCTTTATGAGCCTCCAGCCCCCAGCGTCCAGCTTTGCATTTAGTCGTCCCTTAAATATATTCAGATTTGTCGATTTAAGGCGAATCTCTTACGTATGAAGCCTGCAGTTCTCCTCAAATCACCAGCCCATCTGATCTGTGAGCAACCTCTGCTTCTCTTTCCTAACCACGGACGCCACTCGATGAAACTGAGATTCCAGCGGTCATCTGTCACATGCCCAGCATAGCTCCACTAGAGGAGGGAGATGGTGATGATAATGTTGGCCAGCTTGGACTTGCTTTTGTGACACGATACATAATAATATGATGGAGGCAATAAGTCATCTCAAGTGTGTGCATTATTATTAGAGCCAGAATGAATGCAGAGCAATGCAACTTACAGTCATTGGCCTTTGAGAGAGTCTTCCGCTGGCTGACAGTCGAACGCGGCAGAGGCGGGCAGGTCTCCACAGACTCCACACAGCAGATCTTTGGATTGGAGGGCGAGCAGGGCTGGGAAAAGGGACACTCTTGTATTATAACGTACACAGTCGGTTTATCGGGACAGCCGGTTATTTGCACCAAAACTCAACAGAGGAACAGAAACCAAATAAAGAAACTAATAATACTAACCTCTTCAATAAAATAGTAGAAAGAAATGGTTTTTTGTTTACCCGGTAGGTTTACAAAGGGGGCCCCCAACTCGCCTCTTTACTACTTAAGACGCGGCATTCTGTATTTCGAATTGTAAATGGGCAACGCCCACCACTTTTAGTTAAGCGAATTTTAATTAAGATCTTACTTTTGCTACATCTGTTGAAGATAATAGAAAATATTGAAAAATTTATCAAAGTCAACAACCAATAAGTCTCCATTATTTAAAATGCCGGTAATTTTCAAACTGTGGGAAATATTTTAGTTTTTTTTTTAATTATTATATTATAATGTCACATAGTTTGAACCGGAGTGACGAGCATTTTGTGCACGGCTGCTCAAGTTTAACATATTATGGACGTGCTATAATTAATTACAAACATAAAAAATGACCTAAAAAATATAACTACCGTGAAGGATTCGTAGGTGCGAAATAAACTCGAATTAACCATAAACCTGTTAGAAGAAACCTGGAAACAAGAGAGAAACAATTTCCAGGAACAAATAATTGATCTTCAAAAAAAAGTTATCACCAAAATCGAAAAAAATAATGAACCAAAATCGTACGCAATGGTACTAAAAGAACGAGCGGTACAAATATAAGAACCCAAATATGCCGTTATAAATGGGATTAAAAAAGCATCAAACAATAAAATAATTATGACTTGCTCGAAAAAATAAGATGCAGAAAATTTAAAAACGGAAATAAATCAAAATAAAAACGGAATATCTGAGACCGTGCGTGATCATTAAAGGTGTAGGAGGGGAATATAGTGAAGATAATTTTCTAAACGACCTTTTTCTGTAAAACAATGAACTAAATAATGCCCCAAATGATTCAATTAAATAACTAAAATATTAAAAAAACAAGAAAAGTGACCAATAATAGATTCAACAGGCTTGATATTGTATATATATTACTTGATAAACAAAGGGTCAATATTGGTTTTGTCCGAGCGCACATAGAAGATTGCAATCACTTAATGCAATGTTACCACTGCCTTGGTTTCGGACATACTTCCCTAAAATGTCTGAACAAATTGAACAAGCCCAGATGCATACAATGTGCAAAAGATCATTATTTTAGCGAATGCGCAAAAACCAAAGATATCGTAAAATGTTATAACTGCGAACGAAAACAATGAATCGTTTGGGACAAAAAATAATAATGAACATAGTAGAAATAGCGAAAAATGTCTTTACCGAAAGAGAAGGTATTAAATTATTTAATGCCCTTCCGGATAAAATTAAAACTGAAAAAAATTATTAGACTTTCAAATCTAACAACTTTTTGGTAAACCCAACAGTAATCACAAGTTTTAATTTAATTGGATACATTTTTCACTTATTTGATTTTATGAACCCATTTGTAATTTTTACTGATTGAATCGTGTTAAATGTTAAGATAATTGATTAATAATTAATTTAAAAAAATGTAAAATTAAAAAAAAAACGCTATATATTTTAAAAGGTATTTTATGAGCTTTTAAATATGCGTTTATTGTTGTTGCATTTTATTAAATACCAATTTCATACATGTCATTGAACAATTTACAACCAATTGTGTACCTACCTTCAATTATTTCTTACCTAAAAAGTACATTTTTATTTTTATATCTTATGTTTTCTAAGTTTTATAACTATCATATCAAGTTATATTTTTTAACTTAGCTGAGAATTAATTATTGAGGTCTTTAGTCACAACTGACAACTTTCGTCTCTCCAAGCAGGAACGGAATCAATTGATCGCGTCTTAGATGAATGAACTATGGATTTTGCGGTGACCGGATAAATTATCACAATGATAATTCATCACAAATTTAAAAAGTTATATAAATTCATGGAAAGTGATGAAACAAAAACTTTTTTAACTGGGTTAAGTAGGTTAGGTTAGGTTTGGTTAAAAAAAAATATTTTCATTGTTTCTAATGACTTTATATCACTAATAAAAAAGTTTGCGCAAGTCGAACCACGAATATGGCCAAATTTTCGCGCTGTTTGCGGTTGCTTTGTTTATTTCTCGTAGTGTGTGGTTTGGCTAGCTGTTTATACGCACCCTGAGAGCTTCGGCAGTTCACCTGCATTGATTAATAAGTCAGTTATTTTGCATAAGGAACGAAATTATACGACAAGTTTTGTGTAATAACAGGTTATCTGACACTGTTGGAATCAGTGCTAATGCGAATATCGCTAACTGACCACAGACGACGGATTTCCTCAATATCGTATTGATATACGGTTTTATCAGCCGTCCTCGTGTTATATTCCCGAGTAATACATATTATTATACCTGCGGTAGAATTTCATGTGCTGCCTGTTCTTTGGCTCTCGGGCAGTCAGAGAAAATCTTGCAAACACCGACGGATTCCTTTAGTCTGCAACCTTCTGCAAAAACCAAAACACACAACTGTTATTCAGGGATAGGGAAACAATGGAATCATCACTCCACTCAGTAGCTGATTAGTGGCCGCGTGGCCCAAAGCGTTAGGTTCGCAAACAGGAATCGCGAGTTCAATCCTTCGCAACATAAATCTTCCATTAGAGTGTTAAATCATGACACGAAATGAAAGCCGTAATAATTCGGAATCGTAACCGTCAAATAGCGACGGCAGCTACATTTGTCTGCTCACCAGAAGAAGATGCAATGTGACAAATAGGCAACTAGTCACTTTACTTTATATAAGATAATATTATAGGCAGGTACAGATGTTTCCAAGTTGCTACGCTAGCTTGAGCCGTGTTGTGGCAACTAGTCAATTTACTTTATATTTGATAATATTGATTGAACCAACTTCATTTCTGTGACATATGTATAGTATACAATTTTATATTACAAAATTATTTTGGACGTTAACAATAAAAATAGAACTAACAATGAAAATGACATAAAAATATTTTATCTGAACAACAAAAAGGTTGTCGCAGAAAACATATGGGATGTAAAGAACAATTATTTATTGATTCTGTAATTCTAAAACTGATTCAAACTCGTAAACGTAATTTACATACTTGCTATATAGACTACCAAAAGGCTTTCGATAGTGTCCCGCACTCGTGGCTGATCAAAGTATTAAATATATATAAAATTAACCCCACTATTATTAGCATTTTGGAAAATATAATTTCCTTTTGGAATACAAATTTACTTATCAATTTAAAAGGTAAGAAAATAGTAATACCGGGCATTTCAATTAAGAGAGGGATTTTTCAAGGAGACTAATTGAGTCCTCTTTGGTTTTGTTTAGCATTGAATCCTATATCTAAAATGTTAATGAAAAGCAAGTTTGGAATAAAAATTAAGGGCAATACAAGAGAGAGTAGTACAATTTCGCATTTATTATTTATGGATGATATAAAATTATTTTCGAATTCTGAAAAAAACTTAGAAAAAATGATCAAGGTAGTTAAAAACTTTTCAGATGATATTAAAATGACTTTTGGTTTAGATAAATATAGAACGATCCATATAGAGAAAGGCAAAATTGTAGATGGGGATGAGAGTATATTTAGAAATTTCCAAAAAGCAATAATTACTTAAAAGGCAATACCTCTATTAACGTACTCATTTGGCATAATTAAATGGTCCAAAACAGATTTAGATAACTTAGAATGATTAATTAGAACTACGCTAACAAAGTTTAATTGCCATCGTCCAAATTCAGCTACAGAACGAATTAATTTACCCAGAAATTTAGGTGGTAGAGGTATAGTCAAAATAACTTCTTTGAAACATAATTAGGTAGAAATGTTAAGAACTTTTTTTCCATAGGAAAGCTTATAGCTCAGAAATGCACAAAATAATTTGCAAGGCAGATAGAAACATTACACCTTTAAATTTATACGACGAGAATGCCAACATTTTTATAAATCCCAACCAGGAATTATTAGATTCCTGGTCAAATAAAATTATTCTCGCAAAACACTTCAATTATCTCATCCAAACGTATGTTGACAAATTTTCGTGAAAAAAATGGTTGAGTATTGGAGAGTTGAGCGCAGAAATAGAAGGATTTATTTTTGCCATTCAGGATAGAGTCATTAATACTAAAAATTAAAGGAAGCATATAATCAAAGATTCAAATCAAATTAATGATTTATTTAGAAAATGTTTGGCTTTTCCGGAAACTATAGAACATATTATATCAGGATGTTCTGTATAAGCACCGTCCGAGTATACATTTAGGCACAATCAAGTTTTACAAATAATTCACCAAAGTTTGGTAATTAAACATAACTTGATTGACTGCCGTAATAAAGTACCCTATTATGAATATGAACCAAATTCATTTGTTGAAAATGAATTTTATAAAATATATTATGATAAAACTATACTAAACGACCGAACGATTAGTCATAATAGACCCGATATAGTTTTACATGACAAAATTTAAAAAAAATAACTTATATTATTGATGTTGCTATTCCAAATTCCTCTAATATTCATCGAATTCCTGAAATATTCATACCATCTGTTAGTGAAAAAATAAGAAAATACACAGATTTAGGAAATGAGATAAAAAGAATTTGGCGTTTGCAAACGGTAAAAATATTACCATTTGTTATTTCAGCTATTGGCATTATACCTAGCTCTAGCTCTATTATTCAAAAATTAGGCGTAGATATTTAGGTGTAAAATTTTTGCTTTTATATTATATATAAAAATGCAAAAATCCGTCATATTAAATACATGTAGGATTACGAATGATTTTTTAAATATTTATACTGAGGGATCAGTAGGATTTAAACGCCCTGTTAGGAGTTCTACCGAGCCGAACCCTCTGATATGAAAATATCTGGAGTCAGTGAATTATTTTCCCATTTGATCTCTGGTGAGTTGACGTGTTGTTGATCTTGTATTTATTATGCTTATATAATGCACTTGTATAATGTGGATTGACTAGATGATCATATGTGGAAAAGTGTGTGGAAGGTTTTAGTTTTTCCTGAGGGAAAGATTTAACCCGGACATAAAGTCGGAAGAAATAAAAAAAATATATAAAGAAAATGAAAGGAATCAAACGGAAAAAATTGTATATATTTATTTTTATCTATTTTAATGCATCAATACAAATTACTATCCCTCCCAAACCGTAGTTCCAACGATTTAAAAAAAAATCTAAAAAACAACATAACTAAAAGTTCACATATTTTAATGAGAATTGGAAATTATTCCGTTTCTTTGGATATTTATAAAATTCACACACTTGACTACCCAGATTGTACTTTCTGAGGCCACAGAAGTAGGAACCTTACATCTCATGTGTTTTGCTTGTCCCTCTCTAAATAAATATTATCTTTTCTACCAAGTCTTATCAAAACTAAAAATTTACTTTTTCCATATTATGCTCTCTCAGTAGAGGTAAAGTCACAAGGAGGAAATCCATAATTGGTTTATTTTAGCTGTACAATACTTATGTACAAACTGATTAAATGTAAACTGTCAATTTATAATAAATAACTTGCAGTGTGGATTCTATGTTAATTCCAAATCAACGATGTACCGAGACCTTTTATTTAGCCCCGCCTCCCAAAGTCTTCCAAAGCTGTAACTTGTTAAATATTATAATAAAAAGGTCGCGATCTAATTGTGGGTTAGTTGTGTGAAGTTAGATTTACCTTGCGGTTGAAGGTCCTCCATATTACTGGACAGCCATGAACGGTGCTTAAATACACTGGTATAAAGAGTGAGCACGTTAACCCGGCAGGAATTATTCAGATCTTCAGATCTCGGCCCGCTGCTCAGAACTGCACCCAGGTACCAGCGCGTAGGATCTGCACGTGCGTTCTGCAGCGGGAACACCAGTCCGCCCCCGCTGTCTCCCGGGCACATGGCTGATCCTGGAATGGAATTACATGGTGATCAAAGGGTAGTTAGACAGGGATTCTTGAGATCGTAAGAAGTCGTCTCAGAACTGTACCCAGGTACCAGTACGGGGGATCTGCATGTGTATTCTGCAGTAGTAACACCAGCTTGCGCCGGCTGATCCTGGAATTGAATGCAAGGTGAATAAAGTGTCCGTTAGACGGGGATTATAGAAGTTACTGATGCGCGTTACTTACCGTTAGTGTATCCCGCGCATATCTTGTCTGCCGTGATGTATCTAGAAGATGAGTCTCGTGTTTTGATAAGCTGCTTCGTGCACTCTTGGTCCCCTACCACAGGGACCCTCAGGAAGTTGAGGCTGTCGGACGCTTGACCAGTTTCCGTCAGCCCCCAGCCCGCCACCTGCAGGAACAATTACTATCATTCACTTTTGTTCTTAAATAATGGTTTAACACGTTAACTAATGACAGAACACAGAATACTATTTAAAAAAATATATAATATTAAGGAATTCCGCATAGGACTACCATTGGTCCAATTTTATTTGTAATTTACGATAATCAAATGTTTCAACTATCACTTCATGGTAAAGGCGTAATTATAAAAATCTGGTTGCAGACGTAAAATGTATTTTCAGTAAAATGCTGAAAACCATTCACGTGTTCTGAATGCGATAGTAATTAAAGCTGGTGGACTCGTACTTAAATTAAAATCAGTCCTCTCTTTAGAATGCATAGTTCTAGTTATGTGAAAATTTCAGTTGAAGGTTTATTACCTTCCCCAGACTCCCTGGACTGGTCTGCTTGTGGTGCAGCTCAATGTCTACCAGATTCAGGCAGACTGCACGCACTACGCTGGAGAAGGTGAAACCGGTCTGGAGATGCACGAGGGCGATGTCATCTTGAAGGTTTCGGTCAAATCCTCCGTATCGCCTCCCTAAACGAACTGCAATTACCTAGAAAAATGTATGTTTTTTTTGATAATTGAAACATTTGACGGCCGGCATAGTCCAGTGGTAACGCATTGGACTGCCATTCCGAAGGTCGCGGGTTCGAACATAAATTTTATTTGATTAATTTGTGTTATTTCACAATTAATTAATTAAAATAATATATAGTATATTTGCGGCACGTTCCAGAGTGGAAGATACTACCAGTATCGCCCTGGTGTAAGACCACCATTCAGAATTGAAACGTTGCTCCAAATGGCTTTAGCCGTGTTTAGTGACTAGATCTGAATAGCCAGGTACTTCCCCACCTTCCTCTTCCCTTCCCCACTTACCTTCAGCCTCACAACATCCCCCAATTGGGGATGCCATAGTCTCACTGGCTCCAGACGGGAGCAGTTGGGACTCTTGTCAGGTATTCACTATAAAACAAACTGACTGACTGGCTGATTGCAGAATATTTAATAGCATCTACAATATGTATGTAGATTCACATATCTTTGTTCATCAGTTTAACATCTAAACCAAAATTAGTTGCTTCCACTAAAACCACGACTATGTCCACGCTGGTTGCATAAAAACAATAACGTTCAAGTCACATCAAGATAATCCCCAAAAAGTTTTTCAATCATTAATAGTGTTTATTTCATTATATCATCAAAATTCACCATGTCCCATCGGTTCTATGGGATAAAGACACCGTGCGAACAGTATTCATACATTTAAATATATGTTTGAATACTCTTTATTATGAATTATTTAATTAATATCATTCCTAAAAATTTGAAACGGTTTAAAGCCAATGAATCCACCTACATTTCAGTTTAATGCGGTTCAAAGCCAATGAATCCACCTAGATTTTGGTTTACTGCGGTTCAAAGCCAATGAATCCACCTACATTTCAGTTTACTGCGGTTCAAAGCCAATGAATCCACCTACATTTCAGTTTAATGCGGTTCAAAGCCAATGAATCCACCTAGATTTTGGTTTACTGCGGTTCAAAGCCAATGAATCCACCTACATTTCAGTTTACTGCGGTTCAAAGCCAATGAATCCACCTACATTTCAGTTTACTGCGGTTCAAAGCCAATGAATCCACCTAGATTTTGTTTTACTGCGGTTCAAAGCCAATGAATCTACCTACATTTCATTTTACTGCGGTTCAAAGCCAATGAATCCACCTACATTTCAGTTTACTGCGGTTCAAAGCCAATGAATCCACCTAGATTTTGGTTTACTGCGGTTAAAAGCCAATTAATCTACCTAGATTTAACCGTGTATCCCATATTTTAAGGTTTTATAAATACGGCACACTATGACAAGCGATTGCTCAAAACATTTTTGCATAATATGCCATAAATTGCTTCAGATATATTTGTCACTTTTAAAGTTGTCGTAAAAACAAACACTTGTTTGGAAACCGGATAATATTATCTTTCAGATATTTGCATTTGAAATAAACATTAATCTTTCTTAATGATAACATTTTAATATCAAACATTAAAATGTTGATAAAAACCGATTTGTTTTTACTATAACCAAGAAGAGTATTAATTTCTCTTTACGACGACGAACAAAAGATAACAAATTCTTTTATAATGCATAGACACCTGTTCAGATCTGACCTTTAGAGGCTCTATGGAATGTGATACTTGTGGCTAGTAATGTCCTTCAGAGGATCTACGGAAAATGATGCTTGTGGCTAGTAATGTCCTTCAGAGGGTCTACGGAATATGATACTTGTGGCTAGTAATGTCCTTCAGAGGGTCTATGGAATATGATACTTGTGGCTAGTAATGTCCTTCAGAGGGTCTATGGAATATGATACTTGTGGCTAGTAATGTCCTTCAGAGGGTCTATGGAATATGATACTTGTGGCTAGTAATGTCCTTCAGAGGGTCTATGGAATATGATACTTGTGGCTAGTAATGTCCTTCAGAGGGTCTATGGAATATGATACTTGTGGCTAGTAATGTCCTTCAGAGGTTCTATGGAATATGATACTTGTGGCTAGTAATGTCCTTCAGAGGGTCTATGGAATATGATACTTGTGGCTAGTAATGTCCTTCAGAGGGTCTATGGAATATGATACTTGTGGCTAGTAATGTCCTTCAGAGGGTCTATGGAATATGATACTTGTGGCTAGTAATGTCCTTCAGAGGGTCTATGGAATATGATACTTGTGGCTAGTAATGTCCTTCAGAGGGTCTATGGAATATGATACTTGTGGCTAGTAATGTCCTTCAGAGGGTCTATGGAATATGATACTTGTGGCTAGTAATGTCCTTCAGAGGGTCTATGGAATATGATACTTGTGGCTAGTAATGTCCTTCAGAGGGTCTATGGAATATGATACTTGTGGCTAGTAATGTCCTTCAGAGGGTCTATGGAATATGATACTTGTGGCTAGTAATGTCCTTCAGAGGGTCTATGGAATATGATACTTGTGGCTAGTAATGTCCTTCAGAGGGTCTATGGAATATGATACTTGTGGCTAGTAATGTCCTTCAGAGGGTCTATGGAATATGATACTTGTGGCTAGTAATGTCCTTCAGAGGGTCTATGGAATATGATACTTGTGGCTAGTAATGTCCTTCAGAGGGTCTATGGAATATGATACTTGTGGCTAGTAATGTCCTTCAGAGGGTCTATGGAATATGATACTTGTGGCTAGTAATGTCCTTCAGAGGGTCTATGGAATATGATACTTGTGGCTAGTAATGTCCTTCAGAGGGTCTATGGAATATGATACTTGTGGCTAGTAATGTCCTTCAGAGGGTCTATGGAATATGATACTTGTGGCTAGTAATGTCCTTCAGAGGGTCTATGGAATATGATACTTGTGGCTAGTAATGTCCTTCAGAGGGTCTATGGAATATGATACTTGTGGCTAGTAATGTCCTTCAGAGGGTCTATGGAATATGATACTTGTGGCTAGTAATGTCCTTCAGAGGGTCTATGGAATATGATACTTGTGGCTAGTAATGTCCTTCAGAGGGTCTATGGAATATGATACTTGTGGCTAGTAATGTCCTTCAGAGGGTCTATGGAATATGATACTTGTGGCTAGTAATGTCCTTCAGAGGGTCTATGGAATATGATACTTGTGGCTAGTAATGTCCTTCAGAGGGTCTATGGAATATGATACTTGTGGCTAGTAATGTCCTTCAGAGGGTCTATGGAATATGATACTTGTGGCTAGTAGTTTTCTTTTCGAGGATTGCAGCGTTAAACCGATTCTCAATAAATACGGAAAAGAAAAAATTATAAATTTATTTACGAAAGTGTGTTTTTTATAACCAACCTTCCTTTGCTGTCTGCCTGGCTTTCGTACAGTCCATGAAGAAAGGAGACTCCCTGCAACCACTTGATAATTACTCACATTAACCCGATGGTTATAAGTTTCTTCAGAGAAGCAGTGAGCAGCTGAAAACCAAAAATAATAAACAAGCTTTTAAGGTTCCTACATTTTCATTTATTTATGTTACACACATTTGTCGGAAACCCAAAATAATCTCTGTTTTAAATGATTTAAGATTTAGAATGAACTACCGACAGATGTTAAAGAAGCTTAAAGCCTTGCTGCTTTTCGTGGGTTATGCTTAAATACTATAAATAAAGAATATGTATAATATGTATTGTAAAGTGTCCTCAATTTCATTGAAATAATTTGTTAAAAGGTTTAAACTAGATATAAAAATGTAATTTTTTATAAATAAATAAAAACATACAATAAAAAACTAAAAAATATGTCTATATTGTGTAGAACATATGCATATATTAACAGCTCAGAAAGTAAAACTACACACTTGTTTAGCCTGCCAAGACAACTACTCGTATATTGATTTGTTAATACATATGTTCTACACAGTATATTACCTATGTATCAACAGCTCAGAAGGAAGAACTACGCGCTTGTTCCGCCTGCCAATATTGGAACAGTTTATGGTACGCACTTGTTCCGCCTGCCAATATTGGAACAGTTTATGGGATAATTCAGAGAGCTCTGGCTTTTTGAAGACCATTCGCTAATCTGTTCCTGATGAGTATCCAAGACTGACTGCCAACGCTACTGTCAGTAACTATAGTTTCTATATTGAAATTTCTTCTCATATCTATAGTTAGTTTCCCTCTTCGAAGAGAGATTCAATCCCCTTTATAATCTCTACCACCCATAGGTGAACTTTACAGCTGCTTGCAATGATTTGCAACTTGTACAATCATTTGCTAAACTAGGCATCATGTACCTTTATAATCTCTACCACCCATAGGTGATCTTTACAGCTGCTCGCAATGATTCGTAACTTCTGAGCATCATGTACATAAATATTTTAAAATAAAATAGATTGTCTTAAAACTCACCGCTGATCACTAGCCTGCTCCGCACTAGACTGCCACTGCATATCTGCTTAAACTCTTGTCCTTCCTTGCGGAATATAGCCACCTGCCAAGGAAACTCCCTTGCTCTCACCTTCTGTCCCCCCGTTACCAATGCGGTTGTGTGTGGTGTATCCTCCAGCCCGCAATCTGGAAACATAAAGTCGTCATCATCAACCATAGCCTTTCACGTAGGACGCGCGCACCGATACTAGTCCATTGACATCTTCACAACAGTATCACAATCCAATGCACATTGCAATAAAAACAAACCATTATCTGTTGACTCGACAAAATCAGCAGTAGGCATGGTCATTATGCAAGACAAAATACCAATGGCATATTCTTCGAAAACACTCATATCAGGACAGATTAGATATGTTCGAATCAAAAAAGTATTATATGCAAATATGTTCAAACTGATCATAAACCATTTATATTATTTGAAAATTCGTTATATGACATATTAGCCAGATTACATGATCTTAAAATGTGATCTTTTTGTAGAATCCATTCCAGGCAAAAGTCTACAGATCGCAGAATGCAGACACACTGTAAAGGTCAGCACTGTCAACGATAACTTTTGAAAACGATATTAATTTACATGTAAACACTAGAATTATCAATATGGCAGTAACACCACACTAACTAGAAGAAATTAAAAAGTAACTGTATTACAGGTTGGACTATATCTAAAAATAAAATAAATTCTTTAGATAAACAGTACTGGATAATGCAAACAGAAATAAATGTGTGGAAAGATTTTATTTATAACGAATGTGCTTTAATAATTCCGACAGTTGATAGAATGATACCAGAAATGGGATTATAAAAACAAACATATTAGTTAGAGATGTTCTATATTGGCAAAATATGAATTCTGATATTAAAAATATGATCAATGTCAAACACATCTAAAATGAATAGCAGCTAATCAACCCTAGTCACTTATATATCATACCCAATATCAAATTACCCTTGGGGACGTATTGGTATTTAGTAGTAGTAGATCAAATGAAATATTCTAATGACATGCCAGGAAGGTAAGACATATCCATATTTGTCATCATTACATTATCGTACAATACCGAAAGACAAATTACTTTCTCCGTCACAATTATTAATGTCAAGACAACATCGTTGTAACTTACCGTCGACTAAATGTCAGTTAAGACCAAAAGTAGTCAAAATTAGAGAATAAAAAAAATAAATTTAAATTTGGCAAAACAAAATGATAAAATATGCCGACAGAATAGTAGTTAGTCCGGATTTAAAACCTGTAAATATTGGAGATAAAGTAGTTAAAAGAAAACCAGATAGCCATTGGGAGCCAGCAGTAGTAAAAGTAGTTTTTAAAAGAAAACCAGATAGTCATTGGGAGCCAGCAGTAGTAAAAGTAGTTTTTAAAAGAAAACCAGATAGTCATTGGGAGCCAGCAGTAGTAAAAGTAGTTTTTAAAAGAAAACCAGATAGCCATTGGGAGACAGCAGAAGTAAAAGTAGTTTTTAAAAGAAAACCAGATAGTTATTGGGAGACAGCAGTATTAAAAGTAGTTTTTAAAAGAAAACCAGATAGCCATTGGGAGCCAGCGGTAGTAAAAGTAGTTTTTAAAAGAAAACCAGATAGTCATTGGGAGCCAGCAGTAGTAAAAGTAGTTTTTAAAAGAAAACCAGATAGTAATTGGGAGCCAGCAGTAGTAAAAGTAGTTTTTAAAAGAAAACCAGATAGTCATTGGGAGCCAGCAGTAGTAAAAGTAGTTTTTAAAAGAAAACCAGATAGTCATTGGGAGCCAGCAGTAGTAAAAGTAGTTTTTAAAAGAAAACCAGATAGTCATTGGGAGACAGCAGTAGTAAAATATGTGTTGAATAAAAATTCATAGGTCATTTGACGTGTCAATTAAATATTATATAATAACACCATACAGAGACTACAATCTAACTCGCCTACTTTGGTTACCAAAAAAAAATGTCAACTGTGACGTATATATGTACACGTATATCTATCTCGTTTATATTAATTTCTGTTTACATAACTTTAGTGAGTACATTGTTTTATTATAATCTATATTTAGTACCCGGCGTTGTCCGGGATTTACGCAGAGTTTTTTCAAAATTTATTATCTCGTTTATTGTATATCTTTCTCATTTAAATATCCATCAGTTTAAGTCACATTTGTGAGTATATTATTTTATTAAAAAATAGTTTAGTTTCCGGCGTCGCCCGGGTTCTACGAAGCGTTTTTTTTTAAATCTCATGTACCGTCGGTGACCTTCTCCCCTTGTTTTTAATGTCAATTATGCAAAATATCGTCAACAACGAAATAAAACTGCACATTTGTATTAGAATCAAATCCCATAACTTAACTGTTTAGAATACATATTTGGCTTCGAAGTTGGATTACATATTAAATTATTGCTTTACGGGGGAAGAAAAATATAAAAAGCAGCAATTTTAGATTTTTTGGCAAATTCTTAAATCTAAATGAATCTTGAATTGAATGATAGTCCAAAGTTTCATTGACATTCTGAACTCAAAATAATGTCAGGAATCACCTGTTAAAGTTAGTTCAGTACGTCCCTTAACAACCTGTATATATATAATGTCAGGAATCACCTGTTAAAGTTAGTTCAGTACGTCCCTTAACAACCTGTATATATATAATGTCAGGAATCACCTGTTAAAGTTAGTTCAGTACGTTCCTTAACATCCTGGATATATATAATGTCAGAAATCACCTGTTAAAGTTAGTTCAGTACGTCCCTTAACAACCTGTATATATTATATAATGTCAGGAATCACCTGTTAAAGTTAGTTCAGTACGTCCCTTAACAACCTGTATATATTATATAATGTCAGGAATCACCTGTTAAAGTTAGTTCAGTACGTCCCTTAACAATATGTATATATGTGTGGAGATAATATACATATACGTATATGTAAATGTAGGTGACCGGATTAATCATCAAAATGACAATTCAACAAACCTTGAAAATGTGATTTAGAGTCATGAAAAGTAATGAAACTAAAACTACGTTAAATATGTGACGCATGTAATTATTTAACCTAGTTTTTGTTTCATAATTTTTGATGATTTATTTCACCTTTTGAAATTGACAATCCTCATTGTATTGGAACCGTAAATGAATTACAGTAATAAATAAATTAAAATTAGAAAAATATTGAGTACCTACATAATCATAAATATATGAAGAAAAAGTAAAAGTAAGTAATAGTCTGAATGAGGTAGATCTCGTACCGTTATAGTGTGACAAAAATAAAACAAATTAAATTGCAAATGAAATAATATAACATGACTACAATAAATAACATGTTTCCTTCCCGCACTGTTCGGGGCAGTCGAATTACACTTTTGTTTTGCACGTAAACCCAAATTCACATAAACACATACCTTGGGTAGGCGAACAATAAACATGGAAGAATTCATTGATATTATTACCAATGATATAAACATTATTACTTCGGTAAAATATTCAAAAATAAAACAAAGTTAAGAATGTAACTTATTAAAACTTGAAGAGCTAATAAAGAGTGAACGTTTGAAACTCCAAAATAAAATAATAAAACTACAAGACCAACTCCTAACAAAAAGATATTTATTTTCAAAAATTGGATAAAATAATAAATAATAATCATAATGACAAAACATACGGACAGTTTAAACCGTATCCACCGGCATCATACCCGGTTATTATAAAAAACTACCATGTGTGATTTTTAAAGGAATTGAAGAAAATTACAAACAACATGAATTTATATCAAACCAAATTCTACAAAATGAAGTTTCAAAAATATTAAATGAAAAGGACGCAAATGTACTAAAGCTCAAAGGAACGATTCCTGTTAAAAATATAAACAAAAAAAAATTATTATCGAAACAACAGGAAAAATACGAAATCTACTATTAGCAAAAAACGCGTAAACCTCGGTTTCTATCAAATTAAAGTGGAAAACTGTAAATCACAGGTAGTAAAAACGTATTGTACAAAAAAACACAAAAATGCGGTAATATCTTAAATTACTGTTGTGTTAATGTCGGCAAAAATCTGGCAAACTTCATCAACACGTCTAACTCTAATGATACAAACACACAACAAATAACACAACATCAATACAATAACTTCTACCCGGTAACAGAATTTGACATTGAAAAAACTATAGCTGAACTGAAAGGAGGCTCTGCCCCCGGTATTGACAATATAGAGTTTAAGACATTACACATAATGAAACAACGCCTCGTGCGTCCCGTAACACATAATTAATCCAAGTCTAGAAAGTGGTTTATTCCCAAAAAATTATAAAAAAACAATCATCACCCCAATTCATAAAACGGAATGCCGTAAAGACCCACAAAATTATCGCCCGATATCACTATTATCAAATATAGCAAAGATAAATGAAAAATTGTAAAAAAAAAAATTATAAGCACTCAAGACGCTATTGCTAAATCAACGAATCACGTATATACCGCACTAGATTCTAACAAAAATTGTGTAGGAATATAGACTACAAAAGGCGTTCGACAGTATATCACATAAAAAACTAATTAATAAATTAAAATCAATTGCAATAAATGGAAAGTCTTATAATGGATAGTTAGTTACCTTAATAAAAGACCCCGAGAAGTTAAATTAATTGATAAGTTAGTGACTCAATACCTCAAGGTACAGTTTTAGGCATAATATACGTAAACCAGAGGCGGCTCTGGGGTTCCGGAAGTGGAAGGTAATATTAGTAATCCGAGGGGAATATTATAAAAACGCCAATATTTGTAATTGATTTGCCGATACTCCTACGGTACCTATTCTGAAGCCAGTAGAGCAATATTTGTAATTAATTTGCCGATACTCCTACGGTACCTATTCTGAAGCCGGTAGAACAATATTTGTAATTAATTTGCCGATACTCCTACGGTACCTATTCTGAAGCAGGTAGAACAATATTTGTAATTAATTTGCCGATACTCCTACGGTACCTATTCTGAAGCCAGTAGAACAATATTTGTAATTAATTTGCCGATACTCCTACGGTACCTATTCTGAAGCAGGTAGAACAATATTTGTAATTAATTTGCCGATACTCCTACGGTACCTATTCTGAAGCCAGTAGAACAATATTTGTAATTAATTTGCCGATACTCCTACGGTACCTATTCTGAAGCAGGTAGAACAATATTGTTTTATTTAACTTTATTTGCCTTATCACTAATTATTATTTTAATGTACATTTTTTAATGAATGTTTTTAACACCGATTGGGGAGTTCCCCTATAATTAAAAAATATCTATAAAAATCTATGTACCGAGATAGTTGCGTTGGATAGGTAGGTATAGGAGTGATGTGACTGGTCTTGTTGATTCTAACACTCAAAAATAATAAAAAAGCACTCTAACATTTCTTGTACATTAAATCGATCCTTATTTGTTTGGCTTCTGCGAAATGATCAATGACACAGCTGTGGAAATTATTTATTTTCGATATATATATTTTTTCGATGCTAAGCATTGCAAGTGATCATAGTCTATCTCGACTCATTGTATTTCTCAAAAATGTTTTAATACGTTTAAGAGTTGAAAACATCTTTATGAAGTCATTGGTATCACGAAAATAAATTGTAGTACTTTTATTATTTCTAAAAAATATTTCCTGGAAATAATTGTTGTAACAAATCATTTTGAATTGCCTTACATAAACCTTTTAAAACTTACATAGACTTTTCTAAATGTTCTTTCAATACAATATCTATTTCCTGAATAAAGTTAATCAAACCACGAAATATACCTGGATTATCGGACTCTAATGACTTTAATGCCAGTTCAAAAGATCCACAAAACTGTATGCAAATTTATGTGAAAATATATCTATTATTATACACTTTGACGTTATGGTCCACGAGTACTTTACGATAGCCACTATCTAATTAAATACGGATTATCAATGGTTCCTAACAAGACAAAGCTCATTGAATTATTAGTATGCAGTGTAGAGTTAGAATGCTTTTTAATCTTTTCTTTTAAATGTTTTAAATAACTGACTCCAATCTCAGTCCACTGTTTATTGTTCGAGTTAAAAAGTTAGCAATGAAAACAAAAAAATATATTACTTTTGTTGCACCACTGGTCCATCCACAAAAACTGTAACTTTTCGTATTAAAATATCGTTTCTCTTTATTTATATGTTTTGTAACAGAAACTAATTGCATATGCGGTTAGAGCCGCCCAAGACACTTTATTTGAATACGTTTCTAATTGTTCGGGATTTCTTTCAATACGATATCAACAAAATTCAACATTTTTAATTATTCCATTCAAATCACATCAACAATCAATTAAGGAAGTTGAGTGAAAAATATTTCGACTGTTAAAAAATATGTTCATGTAGATCAAAAAATATCGATTCTAAATATATAAATATATTTCTGTATTATTATTCTTAGAATTAGTTAAACGTTCTTGAAAAAGCATTAAATAGCAATAAACTGTATACGCTCCACGATTGGTCGAAAGAATTCTGACGTCACATGTGTCGTTGCTCGTAGAACGGGTCACCGCTGTGTGTATGGTGCATCTCTTTCTATTACATGAGAGATGGTCGGTTTAGATGAGAGAGGTGTATAGGCCAAACGTTTGTTTGGGTCAAATCAAGTTAAAGCTTCCAAGAAAGTATATCAAATTATTACCTAATTGTGTTCATTTGTACGTTACGATAAATATAATACATTTTTACAGTATAATAATAATTGCGTATTCTACCCATCTGACATTTCGCCATAACCTAACTAGTTTTGTGCAGGTATATTTATTGACTTCGCATGACATGATAATTATTCTCTACTCATTATAATATTTATTATAATGTAAATTAAATAAGGCACTGCTGAAAACCAGCTGCATTCCCGGAGAAACCGCTTTATCAATAGGATCTATGTGAAAAAAATAGTTCCCATCTATTGTCAAATATATGTAGGTATTTGTTGTTATTATTATATGAAATGGATTTCTAAAGATACATATTCGTATAGTGCTTTATAATAATATATAGTTTATTGCATCGCTTAGAAGTTTTTATTATTAGATAAACAAGTCACATTACATGTGATTACACTTCAGGCCGCCGCGCAGATAAGACTCACAATGAACTGGGCTGTAAACCGTTATTTTTCTGCGCGGCGGTCACAGACATAATTCATATGTCTATGGCGGCGGTCAACAAATAGCGTCTTCAATACCGTGCTGGGCGGGAAAAGCAAATATTCTAATTTAAAATATTAATTTAACTATGAAATCTTAATCAATTCTTTCAATCAATTTCTTTTTTTTTTTTAATAACATCAATTCTAATAGACGGTTAACATTGGTAAAAAAAATACTGGAATTCCTTATTGAAGAATTATTTTTTTTTCCATACAAAATGTTTAAGCGACGTGGTTTGGACAGTTTGAATGACGTCACACCCACACCCCGCCTCTTACCGCTCGGATTCCACTCGTTTTGGCGGGCTTGATAAAATTAAAATTTTAATTTCTTTGAGAATTAATTTAACTATGAAAACAAACTTAAAAAAATACCCGTATTTAAGTTTGAATGCGAACATTGATAAAAAAAAATTTAAAAAAATGGACCCAACTTCCTTGGCCATAGTTTGCAACACAAAAAACTTTCGTTCCACCCTTTTCTGACATCTCCCTCTAATACCTGAAAATCTTAGTACGTAGAAGTGCTCTATCTCACAAAGTCCTTAAAAATATATTTTGTATGATACTAAGCGCGCGTCAGACACGGTAGTGTTTATCTCCTTTGTCTTTAAGGCAAAGAAAGAAAGAATATCTTTTTCGATCGATCTTTAAAGTAACCCATGCTAGGTACAAACAGGAGCCATTCATTTGTGCGCTAGATGTGACTGGACCCGCTACGATTACGGATTACCAATCGCCGCGAATATTTAAACTTCTTTAATAATTGTCCAGTTTGTTAAATCCAAGTTCAAATTATTGCAGCATATTTTTGGGGGTCATTATCCAAATAACCTCCTTACTATGGCTATTTAATGTCTCTAAATATGGCAAAATTATTTCATACGCAGACGACACAGTACTGCTAATAAAAGCTAATACTTTAACGGAATTAATTTATTGAACAATTCGTATAGCGCCGCTTTTGAGAGATATCACCTCAGGAAGTCAACAACATGGCTATTGCAGATTTAAACATAATAATAAAATAGTTTGATAGTTAAATAAAACTTATTATATACCACCAGAGATGTGCAAAATGGATACCCAAAACCATTTGAAATGCAAAATGGAAATGGGTCAAAACTTTTCCATTTGAAAATGCAAAATGCAAAATGGTTTTTAGAAAAGCATTTCAAATGCTAAATGCAAAATACATATTTTCAAAATGCATTGAAAATGCAAAATGGTTTCTCAGGTCAAACAATTAGAAAAATTATAGAATTTTTAAACAATTTTGTCATTTAATAATGGACATCAATTTAGAACAAACATATTACATGATGGTAAATCCAAAAACACCACGACTACAGATTATGAAACCACAAAAAATTTGCGCGGGATTAATGTTGCCAACGTAAAAATATAGAAACTGCTATCTAACATTTAATATTACAGCGTCATGGCCCCATGTTCAGTATTTGAATCAGTATATTTTGTAATGTATCACTGAATTGACAAGGCTCCTACCAGGGAGCAACTTGACAAATAGAAATTATCTCTCATAGCGAGGTTGAGGACCGACTGATATTTGGGGCCTACGAAAAACAGATGAGTGGAGATAGTAGGAAGAATGTTGCAAAAAAGCATTTAAAATGGAAAATTCATTAAGAAAAGCATTTAAAATACAAAATGCAAAATGGTTTTTAGAAAAGCATTTAAAATGCAAAATGGAAAATACCCATTTTGCATTTTGCATTTCCATTTGAAATGGATTTATTTGAAATAAAGCACATCTCTGTAGGTATACCATTTAGCATAAAATAACAAGAAACACCTAAGTAAATACAAAATATAATCCACTCTGGAAAAATACACAACAACATAACTGCAATAACTTGTGTTTAGTAATAGAAAGCAAAACAGAAATAAAATACCTAGGCATTACAGTAGACCAGAGGTCGGCAAAGTGCGGCTCCGGAGCCGCATGCGGCTCTTTAGCCTCTTAAGTGCGGCTCCCGCGCAAAAGTTCACGGAAAGGCGCGCAAGACGCGCCGATGGTATCGGCGGGTGACGACTGTGGGGTGCGCGGTGCGAGGGAGACTCTTCTCGCGTGTCAATAAGTCTGGTTGGCGTTGGATAGCAGTCACCTCGCCAGTCGCGTTTGTCGCGCACGTGTTATATGGTTTTTTTTTTCTATCCAGCTGCATATTCTACAGGTATTTACATCATTAATTTAATATTTATTTGATATATGTATATGATAATCATTTATATTATAATGTTATTTATTTAGTGTTGGTGTCGGAAAAAAATATATTATAATATTATAGTTATTTAGTATTGGTGACGGAAAAAAATATTTTTGGAATTTTTTTATAGGTCCCCTATTTCACATGGCTACCAAAAAGAAGCAAAGAAAAACCGAAGATGAAAACCGTGAATTTAGAGTTGAGTGGACCGAGACTTTCGCGTTTATTCAAAACTTAGATGGCCTTCCGACATGTCTTATTAAGTAAGTAAGGAAAAATTGGCGCATAACAAGTGAAATTTTGAGAGACATTTAAAAATAAACACACTTCATTTAGCAATAAATAATCGGTAATGCAAGAAAGAAAGCAGTTGAGGAACTCCAGAAGACTCAAGAGATATTAACTTCTGTATTCAACAGCTGAATGCAATCTTTCAGTAATGTTAATATGGCAAGTTTTGTTGTTAATCGAGAGATTGCTAAGAGAGGGAAACCGTACACAGACGGCAAATACATTAAAAGTTGTTTTGTAGGCATCCAAAGAACTATTTCGGGATTTTAAGAACAAGGCAGAAATTAAAAAAAAAATAAAGTGTACCGTTGTCTGCCAAAACAGTGAACTTAAAATATCTTCGAATATAACCATCCAGCAAATCGAAGATCTAAAATTGGTTTAGGCTTTATCAATAGTAGTTGACGAGTCTTGTGACATAAATGATACAGCGCAAGTTTCGCTTTTTGTAAGATTTATTTCTCATACAGGTCCTAAAGAAGAACTTTTAGGATTATTGCCACTCAAAGGTCAGACGCGTGGAGAGGATATCGCAAATGCTGTAATTGGATGTATGGATAAACATCAAATATCTCTCGAAAAAATTGTGTCGATTTCAACAGACGGGGCCAAAAGTACGACCGGCCACAGAAAGGGGTTTGTTGCTCTTTTGAAAGAAAAAAATAATCACGAGATACTTGCTTACCATTGCATCATTCATCAAGAAGCGCTTTGTGTGCAGACATTTCCAAAAGAAATTTGTAAAGTTATGGAATTGGTGATTACGATTGTTAACTCCATTTTAGCTAAAGCTCTTAATCATAGCCAATTCAAAGAATTTTTAGTTGAAATGGAGAGTGCGTACGGTGATCTTCTGATTCATGACAAGGTAAGTTGGTTATCAAGAGGGAACGTTTTAAAGCGTTTCGAATTGCTGTTTCCAGAAATCAAAGCATTTCTCCTCGAGAAGGGTGTTAACTATCCAGAACTAACATACGATAAGTGGATTCAAAACTTTTATTTCATGGTAGACGTTACGTCTCATCTAAATAAACTTAATCATAAACTACAAGGGAAAGGAAATACAATTTTTTCGATGTTAGAAGACGTCGTTTCATTTGAAAACAAATTATCCCTCTTTGCTGAAGATTTTGCAAGGGAAACATTGTTTCACTTTCCGAGTCTGCTGAAGCATCGCCAAGAAAATAATCCTTTCATTGACAAGCACTACTAAATATGGAGCTCTAAATTTGAACGTCTTTGGGTTGATTTATAAATACTGGAGAAGAAAAAATGTGAGCTTAGTTCACAACACAAGTGGTCTACCTTGAAAAACCTAGAGAAGGAAGACATGATCATATTCAACGCTTGGAATAGTATTCCCAACTCTTATGACCAGCTGAAAAAATTCGCTTTATCTGTACTATACCTTTTCGGTTCTACATATTCATGTGAACAATCTTTTCAAGCATGAACTTTATCAAGAGTAAACTGAGAAGTCGTCTTATTGATGACAACCTGGAATAGTTCCTAAAATTATGAACAACAACATACAAACCTGACTTACTCAAACTTTCGAAGGAGATGCAAGGGCATGGTTCGCATTAAGTACTTATTATGATTGTCATTGTCATGGTTTAATATATATTATTTTTAATGTGTTTTTTTTAATTTTTCTTTGTACAATATTTTTTTTGCGTTACTTAAATCTTACAAAACCGATCAATCAGTTTGATTGTAAGAAATTTCTCATTTTTCCTGTTTATTTGTTTGAAATACAATAATTATATCTCAACTTAATATTTGAATAGGTAATACATCATAATTACGTAATAGTGTAATACTTAATAATAAAATACTTAACTGATTATTATAATGCTTTTATAATTGGCTCTTATTTTTTTTTTAAATCGTTGTAATGTACATATTTGGCTCTTTGGCAAATAAGTTTGCCGACCTCTGCAGTAGACCAATGCCTAAAGTGGTCCACACACATAAACAACCATACTCAAAGACACATTTAGATGTCTAAGACATATACTAAATACAGATTTACTCAGAATGACATACTTTGCTTTCTGCCAATCACATCAATACAATATGGCATTATAGGATGGGGTGGAACTTATAAAACCGCTTTAAATAGAACACAAGTAATATTAAAAACAATTCTATTTAAACCAAATAATAATCCATCAGAACTTTTGAGAAATTTAAAGTCAGAAAATTAAACAAAGATAATATTCTTAATAAAAATGTACCTTTTAGAGATAATACATAACTCAAACTAACGTAAAAAAACAATAGTGCTATTCAACTATAAATATTTTAATTCACTACCCGAAAGTATCCAAAATATAAATAACAACAAAGATTTTAAACTTCAAAACACACTGAAAACATAACTGAATACTTTTGCATATTATTACTTAAATAATAACGAACAAAATGACATATCCCCCCATACACACAAGCCTACTTTATTATGGTGGTACATCTTATGTTTAAAATTATATGAAATAATTACTGTATTTTCGAAACATATTTTTTTTGTGATTAAATATAAAAAAAAACAAATGTCTGTACATATAATAATAAGAAAGTAGGTAGTAATTAAAAATTTTAAAACGCCTTTGAGGTGATTTTTGCCAAAAAACGGCGCTATAAAATGTATAAAGTTGTTGATATAATGGGCGTGCGTGTTGGCCTTGCAAAGATTAAAATTACTCGTTAATAGTACGCAGAAATCCTGTAGCTTTCAGAAGATTTTGTACATTTCATATATAATATTTACACGATGATGCAGTCACACTTGATGATGCAGTCACACTGGGCTAATGCCCGTGTTGTGGTAGTCATACATAAAATACTTCATTAATAAAATATAAAAATAAACAGATAAAAAGTAATAATATGAAAATCTGCAAATGTAGAAATCAAAAGTAAGGTGAGAAATAAAGAAAAATAATATTTAGATTGAAATAGAACTGAAAGTTGAAATAAAAAATGTAGGTATTCTACTACAAGAGTAGGTACATGTTTTAAATTCGTACCATGTAAGAAATTGGAAAGAAGGTTTGATAGAGTAAGTTATTTATTTTATTTTTTATACATATAGGTATTTATTATTTTTTAATAGTTTTTATAGAAAGTTCGTCCCCTTTCAAATAACCAATGTTTTATTCTGGCAATAAAAAGGGAGTTAGAATTATACGACTTTATGTCGGTACTAAATGTATTATATATATTTTTTACTAAGCTATAATTTACTAAGCATGTTGAACAGGATAAATGCAATAAATTATTATAAGTTATTATTAGTCGCCTGTAATATAAATATAAATTTAAATTGAAAACATTTCCCGAGTAAAAATAAATGCCGCCGACGGGAATTGAACTTCTGATTTCCGGTCAGACGCTCTGGACTCAATTTGTATTGATATTACAGGCAACTAATTATTGCTTATAATAATGTATTATCCCTTGTGCTATGCATAAAACCCTTGTCTTGTAAACATTAATTTATCATTAAAAAATAAGAATAAATACATTTTGTCATATACATACCATGTTCAAATTTATCACTTTCACTGATTCCACAAAAACACAAAAACAATAAAAATTTCACAAAAATCATTTTAGAAAAGAATTAAAACGACGCGTCGCCAGCAACTAAATATCACTGAATCCGCATTTATTACACAAGAGATACTAACTTTTATAAATAGAATGAGCGTTTTTTCGCCCCACAGAATAAAGAATTTATCAGCAAACATTGGTTTTTGAGCTAAAATTTCAAATACTAACCAGTAATATCAGCAAAGGTTTTTTTTTACTAAAAGGCATCTATTTTTTATTATATAGTTTAAAAGTTTCGACTTTCCGCTACGGTCCTCCACGGTCGCATCGAACGCCACGACCTAGTCGCGCTATCTCTTAGGTCGGCTAGTAGCCAAATCAGAGAAATGTGTGCGCGTGTGTGCGTGTATGTGTGTCACCAAATGGTAAAATAATGCATTGTCATCGACGACAAGTTTATCTGCCGAGTCTCATTTCGATCAGATGTCGGGAAGTGGGTTAATTTACACTTCCAAGATTTGCAGTCATTCATTCTAGACAACAAAATCGAAATTCAATTAGATGTATTCAAGAAAGCTATCAGAAAATCTCCATAACACCGGTAGGTACTTAAAATAGTTGATAAATTATTACCGATACACCTTTTGAATAATTTTGTTCAAACCCTAGTGTTATGAGTTGCCCATATCCTCCGTAAAACAAGCATCCTTACGAATACAAATCATAGAGGATACACCACCACATCGATCACATAGCAATATAGTGTAAAACATGCCTTGGTCACGTGCAATCAAAAGGATCACCTTATATGGTGATCGATGATAAACAGCAATAAGCGCTAATGAAAAAATCATGCCCCTAAAACGAATGATTAACTACGGACGAGGGGGAAATAAGAGACGGAGAGACGAAACTGGAGGGGAAGCGTGAACACACAGCGGGACTGCACTTGAGTTGGGAGAACTCGGCACTTCAGGGCAGAGAGCCGTGGACTTCAGGTGGGAGTCAGGAAACGAGCCGCCGTCAGCTGTGTGGGTTATTACCCACACATAGCTGTGAGGCTGAATACAGATTTACTCTGGAGGGTTGAACCACGCGATGGACACGAGAGAAGAAACCCGAACGTTTTACATCGGTTCACTTTTAAGCCCTTTTAAATATATGGTACCTCTAACAAACGTAATGCCGGAGATAGAGTAAACAGAGCCAGTAATTTCCAGCGCACACTTGTTCCATGCAATAGTTTTATGATAATTTAGTAACTAACCTGAACTAGAAATCCCTGAGATTGTTATTACTAAAACAGAGAAGTGTTAAATACTTTTAATTTTTAAATACTTTTTTTTAACACTACACAAAAAGAGAAACTACTACCAACTGGTCTAATTTTAATCAACTTCTCCTTTTTTCAACAATAACAATGTGTAACCTGACATGACGTACTGTCTGTAAATTTGTTTGTGTGTTCTGTTTCCGCTTTAACATGGTGGCCGTGTTGGATTCACATAATTAATATCATAGTACCTACTTTGTGACGTTACTGTGGGCAAATTGTATTATTCCGTATTTGACATATAAACCATGTTAATTAGGTAGGGGAGAGTGGGGATTGTACCATGTACCATGGGTCAGTAGTGCCGAGGCGAATGTACCAATAGCCCGCGGGAGAGTGACCCAAACGTAAAACGATGTTACCTCAGGTCCGGTTTTAAAGTATTTATTTGAAATGACTGTTGGGGGATAGTTGTACCGATTTATCGGGTGATGATTGTACCGGTACTATTGACGCCGTGCTCTGTGAGCTACAGCTCCCAAGTCTTATGATCTCAAGTGCGTGTCCGTCCGTAACATTCTGTCCAAACCCTTCTTGCTTTATGTATGCTCGTTCGAAAACCAATATTAAGTTTTTGAAGTCTTGTCGAGTTTTTTATAAAGCTATTGTATTTTTATTTTTATCAGATGCCGTGAAACAGAAAAAGAATAACGCCAAGCAAATTAGCTATTTTTTTGTTATAGTTTATTAAAACTGTTGTGGAAGGAGGTCAAAAGGTCCCGAAGTGGTCCAGAAATCAGAAGCAAGAAAGTGATAAAATTTAAAGTCGGAAAAATGTCGACAAATGAGGAAGAAATTAAAGAGAGATGGTAAATTTTTTTAGGAAGTCACTCCAGCGATGAACTTGGTATGAACGACGTCATTCCCGCGAGGAACCAGGTATGAACGACGTCATTCCAGTGAGGAACCAGGTATGAACAACGTCATTCCAGCGACGAACCAGGTATGAACGACATCATTTCAGCGACGGACCAGGTGATAAACGACGTCATTCCAGCGACGATATAGGTAATAAAGCGGGGAAGGAGATGGGGAGGAGGAAGGTGCGGAAGTGCCTGGCTAGTCACCAAACATGGCCAAAGCCGTTTCAATTTTGAATTGTGGTCTTATATCTGAAAGGTAGCTCGGTAGTCGAGAGCGTTACCCTAAAAATAAACAATAACTGGTTTGCCTCTCCTGAATTAGTTGAGGTGATAAATGTTCTTGTACCCAGTCGACTCACATCGGGTTATCGCAACAAACGCAGAACAAAGTTCTACAGTAGGTATATCACGTGCAAATATTAGGCAATGTCAAGTCTGTTATCATATTACAGATTAAGTCCGCTAGTATCAATAGATAAGCAATAAGCATATTACGTTCAAGAACTGTGTTTTTACGAAAGTCTAGTCGTTTTATTTTAATTTAGGGATAACAATAATGTTGGTTTATGCATTTTCAATTGACTTAATTGAGAAACCAATTATAGATTTCTTATGTATGTATTTAAGAATTTAACGGCGTAGATTTTACATATTATAAATCTATAATTACAACAAGAGTTACACCATAATATATTTTGTACTTAGGTTTATTTGAGATATGAATATGTTTTTAATGCATTTTGAACAGAGATTTTACATTTATTGTCGTTACAGTTGAAGATATCTACATATTTGAAGAGTGGAAGATACTTTCAGTATCACCCTGGAGTAAGACCACCAACAGAATTGACTCTTTTATAGGAAATGAAGCAGTAGACATGAAGAAACAGAGAGGCCGACAAATCGTTCCACAGCCGAGCATTTGAACTCAAGAACAAGTCGTAGAAGCGACCCGTTCTCATGTGGCAAATGTCAACCGTGTACATATGTTGGGCGTGAGTTTGGCGTGTTTCCCGACCATGCACCGGTGCCAAAAGGATCAATGACGCTAGTTCCTCGGAACATCTTCCATTGTAATACCAGTAGAACAGGGACAGCATACCTTTATAGGTGAGGTTGGGTTAGGTTACTTTAGGTTAGGTTAGGTTCCCTTTTTAAGGTTAGGTTAGGTAATTATAGGTGAGGTTGGGTTAGTTTACTACAAAGATATTAGAAGAACGAGATGTGCTATGAGCAGTTTATACTGTGTGGAATTGTTGCCGAGTGTCGCCGGTTTTGTTCACCAATACTACTGCACACCTTCGCTTACGCTAAGGTATCCGCACTAATACATAGAACAGATTTCTGTGCATACACGTCCCGATACCGTTCAAAGTACCCTAATTAGGTAGTACTTCGCCTACGGTCCGGCGGCCAACATGGCATATCTCGTTCTTCTAATATCTTTGGTTTACTATAAGTTAGGTTAGGTTACATTTTTAAGGTTATGTTAGGTTAAATTAGGTTACGTTAAGTAATTATTTTTTATTTATTTTTTATAAATTTACGCCCGGCTGGGCTTTTACATGTTATTTTGTTATTTTTTTAACAAAAAACATCTAAATAAACACAACAAAATAAAAAATAAAAAACAAAATCAAAGTAAAATCAAAAAACAAATCAAAAAGAAAACAGAAGACATAATAAAAAAATAAAATAAAAAATCTAATTCTATATGGGACGTGAGGGATTGCACTAACCTCCCCACATTCTGGAATAAAATTATTATTATTATAATAAAACACAACCTCTTAAACAAAAACAATGTCAAAACGAAATAAAGTGGAAACTAGACACTCCACCAAGCAAGATGGAATAATATAATACTAGGAAAATTACAAAACTTTGGTAAGATAAACAGAGCTACGTAGTTTCTATAGTTAAATTGGTTCCGTGATAACTCAACACAGTGACAATTCAACACACCTTTAAGTCATTAGAAACGATAAAAAAATAATAGTATGTACATAATTAATTAGTGTGATCTATTTATTAATAATTTCTCAAATATTTATCTTCTTATAACTTCTCCATTCTCTTCTTGCAACCCAAACTACCTGTATATCATTTATCTTTTTTATATTATAGTAATGTATAGATTCTATGTCCGCAAACTGTTCACTGACAAGAGGATTGCATGCACGAGATACATGGCATTCTTCATTACAGATGATTAAATCTAGGATTCGGTTATTGAAATTTTTTATGTGATTGTTTTAATTCGGAGTAATAATTTGTGTCAGTAAGTGAGGAACTAATTGTATTTAAGATTCCAGGTGTTAAGTATGAATCATGAATTTCCCATATTATGGTGAGCATATTAAAGTCTCCAATTATTGCAATCTGATATTATTTTCTATGTGGATAATAATTTTGAAAGAACTGTAACCATTTCTGTCGAATATTGTTATAATTTTCAACTTCATATTTGTGTGAATAAAAATTCTTATCATCAAAAGTTCTCCATGATAAAGTTGATCAATATGTATACTGTTTGAAATGAATGAATTCAGTCAAGTAAGGAGTTAATCGGTAACGAGGTTATCAGTTTGAGTCTAAAAATACAAATGGTGATTAACTGACCGAAAACACGATTCATCCCAAACATCAATGTCATTGCGGTTTAGTTGGTTTTCTGCTGTACATTAATTAAAACCTCAAATTATAATATCGAATCAGTGAAGACAATATTAGCAACTCTCAAACGACAATTAGAAAAATCACTAAAAGATTCGGTTGCATCAAGGAATTAGCGTTGCCGCTCTACCACTGAGCTAATTCAACCCTATCTACTCGGATTGTATATATAGAAATTATTTCATTAATATCATTCCTTAAAATATGAATATTGAAACATTTGCTTACTGCGGTTTAAAGCCAATGAATCCGCCTACATTTTGCCATTTTAGTAAAGTTGCCAATAGTAGTAGGTAATCCCCTTAGTTCATATTTACTATATCATACTTCAACTAAGAAATGCGATGTAGATTTAGCAGTCTCCCGCTCGGACACCCTGTAGATTTAGCAGTCTCCCGCTCGGACACCCTGTAGATTTAGCAGTCTCCTACTCGGACACTCTGTATACAAATGAGTTGTATGATTTTGACTTCTTTCGAAAGGAAAGTCTTATTTCACGTTTTCTTCTTGTGGAGTTTTTGAATAAATTCTGACTTCGTTGGCCGCTGACCACTTTAAAAAGGTCAACTATTAATTACCTATCTATGTTTGAGTTCACAATTTGTTTAGAATTTGGATCTACCTTTCGATCCATCGACATATTTTTAATTCGTAAAGAGGTTTTCTAGTGAATATTGGGACCATTTATAATTTGGAATTGAAAAGTAAACTCTTTGACATTTCCATTTATTTATATAGATATAATAACTGCTCCCAACCGTTTGCGTTTGAACTCGCGAGTAGGGAGAGGGAGGGGAGTAACAAGCAGGAATTACATTACTTAGAGGGTGTTCAATATAAATACTATAAAGTATTTTATACCTACCAGGGGATTATAGTATCTGGGGACTGGGGACGGAGAGTAACGGGGACCTGAGGCGCGCTGAGCACTGAGCAGGAAAAAATCATGTTTTTGGCAGATTCTGCAGAGTTTGTAGGGACCGAAAACAAAACTTTTAAGCGAGTTTCAGTGTTATATAAATTAGGTGTATTCCTTCAGAATATTCTTTCAAATGAGAATTCCACACTGTTGAAGCGTACTGTAGGTGACTCACGACATCTTATAAATAATATTTAAAGAATAACAAATTTAAATGTTAATTATTATTGCCACAGCACTAGAAGTTATTCAAATTCTCCTGCAAGGGTTTCATAGAATTTCCACAGCTTTGTCTTCAGCAAACATCATGGAAAATGCTGGTTAAATCTGAATAAGGTATACTTACATGATGCAATTCTGGAAAGGTTTAAATAACCTTGTTTGATGTAATCGTGGCTTTGTTTACTAATTTTAGCTTCCTAATACGTGGTACATTATCGCGTCGGAATACGAATAGGTCTAAAAAGGAAAAGAAATTAAATTATTAGCCAGTGAAGTACATTCAGGAACATTGTGTCAAAGAGCGAGAGGTTAGCAGCTGTATTCAACAACGGGAACGGGTCCTTTTTTCAATTGGTAGAGATTTCGTATGTTTGCTTTCAATCGCGAAATGACGCTCACAAACAAACGCAGTTCTTGCTAGCACTGGATTATCGAATCGGTCGAATATAATATCAGCCTGAACAGCTTTTAACACAACACGGCATTAATTTATCACCTTGAAGAATTCTAGCACGCAACATTATTTTTAGATGGGTAAAAGAAAATTCAAAATATTTACGCTTAAAACGTAAACATCCGAAAACTTCAACTGACTTCAACCTTCGAAATGGCATCTTGGAACTTTGCGTTAATTTCATAACCCACGCATAGCCTCTCTTTCTGTTACACAAGTCGCTATGGTATAAAGCGAGAGATCAAACTACAATTTTCGCTCTGAGCCAATGAGATCTGAGCTTTCAGCCACAACAGGTTTGGCTGTAATAAAATGGGTTGGGGAAGTCACGCCTCATCATGGTTACTAGGTAGATATACGCCCCTGTTACTGTCCCTTTTCTTCGTACACCTTTCTAATAGGACCAGTGCGACGGATCATAGCAACTGACAAAATATGCCTATCTCTTTCCCCCTCATGTGGAGTGAAGAGTAAATCCGAGTGATAAAGAGTGTCAGAATACTTCCATTCCACTCCACTAAAGAAATACCGTAGGCAAAAATTCCTCTGTCTCTTTTCCCCATACTACTTTCCATCAATCAGAAGTAGTTTAAAGTACGAAGTGCTTCAAGACCTGTGACATTTACAAATACTTAGGAACCAGGCATTTTGGAGATTTGTCTCAAGTACAAAGTACGGCATGAAAATACTCGGTACTTTTACTGGGTACTATAAATACGCCTCTCCTCTGTTGCAAATATAATTCGTGACTTCATCGATCGATAATTGTGTGCAAACTCTAGTGCTGTGACGCACCACGGATTTTGTTTCGGGCGAGAACTAATAATAAAACATACTAAGCACATTATTATTTTTAATTCAAAACTCAAAATTTTTCAATTATGAGTAGATTGTTTCCTTTGTTAAACATTTGGTGTATGCAGACGATACGGCACTAATACACGTAATATCACACGAAGACCTGATTACTGAAATGAACCTTATGCAGCTTGATTTCAATGCCCTACTGAAATGGTCTCATGACGCGGGCCTTTCAATAAATGCTAAATAAACTAAAATCATGCACATAAGATCTCCACACGCCAGATATAATGAAATGCATTCGCTACATACACGCACATTTGACTGCATATCTACATAAAAATGTTACATAGTCCTGTTGCTGTGGAACCATTGAATTTGTCGAAAAATATGTATATATGGGTGTTACCATTGCCTGCTACATGAAATGGGATGTACACATTACTAATGTTTGTAAACGTTTACGGGCTATAGTAAGTAGGATTACCTTCAAATGAATCTACTCATCTCTGGCCGAATCCACTATCCGATATGGAATTACGTCTTGGGGACATTTATGTCAAACAAATATAAGCTATATACAAACGCTACAAAACTCCATTATTAAATTATTAATCCATAAATACACAAATTCACACAGAAGTAACATCAAAATAATGTACAAGTCTTGAAGTCTGAATGTTTTACCTGTTGGAGGATCATTGTTTTATAATATCATAAATCAACAAATTATATCGTCGGATTCCTTGTATAATGAAAGAGTCTACCATAAACATAACACAAGATTCACTCAAAATGATGGATTAGTGGTTCCGAAATGTACCAATAAGTACGGAGAAAGAACTCTGAACTTCATTGTGCCCAAGATATCCAATAATCTACCAATATCAATAAAAAATAATAGTTTATGTAGATACCATTTAAGTCAAATATAATCTAAGAAAATGACTATTGGACACAGATGCCCTACTGAGGCCCTTGTATAGCTAATTGGAATTCACAATGGAAGTTAAAAATATATAGTAAATTGTACCTACCTATAGCGCGGATGACCTCGGCCGGGGTATTGAAGTGGATATTTGTATTGGGGAGGTGATTTAATACATTGTTGATTTTGCGATTTTACTGTCAGCGAACGTCTTGATCGTCTTGATTGTCAAAGACGAGACCGTTTTCGGCGCGAATGGGGTGGTTAGGAGTGGGAGTGGCTTTGAGAGTTTTGGATAATTTCCACAGAGAGCCGTCTTGTGGATTTATCTGTGGAATTTATGAGCTCTTGAAGTTTTTTTCTGATGAGGGCTTGTATTCGATTTATAGAAGTTTTCAAGGTGGGATTTTGATATTTTTGCAAGTGGCGGCGGAGGATATTTTTTGATTTTATGAGGTTTTTATTGAGTTTGGGAGGTTTTCCTTGAGATTTATTGAAGAGGGTGCGGGGAGGGGTTTGGAAGAATCGTCTATTGCGGACATGATTGTCGTCGCGAAGTCGACAACCGCTGTATCTAATTCTGAGGGATTTTTTTATGTTAGGGTTTATGAATAATTTTTCCCCGATTCTGTGCGAAAAGTATCTCCAATCAGTTTGTTTGTTGATTTATGGAGGGGGGAGGTAAGAGAATTCGTTGAGAGTTAGCAACACGGGGTTATGATCGGAGGAGAGGTCGTTGATGGTTTCGATACTGTATGTCCAGGGTGTTTTGTATAAAACGGCGATGTCTAGTATATCAGGTCTGTGTCCGAGGCTTGAGAATAAAGTTGCCTCTACGGGTCCTGCAATATTTAGGTCGGGATGAGAGTTTGCAAAGTCATGAAGGATTTGTCCGGTTTTGTTGGCGCGCCTACTATTCCAGTCGGGGTGTTTTGAATTAAAATCCCCCGCGAGAATAGTCGCCGTTTGTCCATCGAGAAGTAATTCAACATCCGACTTTTGTAATGTCTGACTTGGAGGATTTTAAATTGAATTATTTCTCAATGGACCGGAGTGTTTCGAAAAGATTGTGATAGAGGTACTTTCTATGGTAGACAGGGGGGGGGGGGTGATGTTGTGTTTATGAGCGATTTTAGTTATCACGAAGATGGCTGTGCCGCCGCCTCGTGAGTGTAAACGGTCGTTTCGGTACAGTGTGTAGTTTGCGATTTTTGGTGTGTGCGAGGAGTTGGAAGGAGGAGGAGGAGGAGGAAGTGTGTTTCGTTTATGAGTACTATGTCTTAATTGTGTGTGTTGGTGAAAATACGTAGTTCTTGTATGTTTTTGTCGAGACCATTGGCATTCCAGAATGCCAAACGTAGCGCGGAGGCCTTGGTAGAATTATAGCCCAGTCAATGAAGGTTTTGTGTCGGAACTAATTCTCCGGAAGCTGAATTTTTCACAGATGTTAGAAGACCTTTAGACATATTTTTTTACAAAAGTCCTCGACTTTCCCTCTTGTGCTTCCTTCCCCACCCCCTCTTGAATATATTTTTCAAAGCCTTTTGAAATACGCAAATATCTTGTTAGTGGTTTTAAAAAATTAGAGTATTTATTTTTTGTTTAGTTTCTAATTAGTTATTCTAAAAAACTGTATACTTCTATTTTTGCGAAAAAAGCTTTACAATCTCTACAATTTATTAATAAAAGAAAAATATCAGTTTTTAAAATAGTATTTCAGAAAATATTTGCACATAACTTTTTTCTGAGCCTGTTAACGAAAAAAAATAAACCAACAAAACTTGTAGACAATATTTTCAGCTTTAAAATGATGTATATAATGATGGGTTTTAATTTATAATAAGCACGTAGGCTGTTAATAAAGTTAATAAAAAGGAAAAGAGTTAGGATCAGAAAAACTAAAGGGAGTTACTGAGGGCTGGGGGTTGGTGGTGAGTTTGATGGAACGGGGGAGGGGGGGGGGGGTTGGAATCGGGGGGATGGAGGAGGTGGAAGGAGTGGGGATTTGGGGGGGGGGGTTAATGCCTGAGCATAGTGTAACACTATTATTATAACGTTGGGCGCTATTGTAACAATAAAACATTGGGTACAAGGCACTTTGTCGCCTTTGTAACAAGTTATGTGGTAACATAGTGTAGAAATAAAAGAAGGAAGGAAATGATTCCAAGATACAATATTTATTTCTACAACTTTAGATAACATGAGAACTCTTTAAATCAATAGTTAATATCTCAGGAGTGTGCATCATCCGAAGGATTGAATGCACGGTTGGAAAATTTAAAATTACATTGAGAGATTGACAATAAGGTTGGTGACCTTAAAATTTAACTGACCTGATAAACGTAAAAAGGGCGCCAAGCAGTGCCATCAGAAAAGCTAATATTTTAAACAGTAGAGCGTTGGATGACCAAGGTAAAAAAATAGCTAACTGCGTCGTCATCGTAGCTCGTAAAAATATGTCGGCCCATGACGTGGCTCGTGTCTTCTCTGCTTCACAATGCTCCGGTACCGCCGCCTGTTGAATACTGACGAGTGGAAGTGGCCGACCTGACCGCCCGCCCGTCTCTCGTTCTCCCGATGTTGCCCTACGGCCAACAGCCGTAAAACAGTGATGTGAGCTGATTGCTGTTATTGCTCTCAAGCGGGCCAGATAGAACTGCTGATGATGTTATTGCTCTGTAGCGGGCTAGGTAGAACTGCTACAATAGGATGTGGATGGGTGGGCTGGATGGGAGGTGAAGGTGACTTGGGGAGGTACCTCAGTTCCACGGGGCATGGATGTTGAAGGTGCTGGGCGTTTGGGGCATTCCTTGTAGTTCGCCGGGTGAGGGCATCGGTGGCATTGTGTGGGAGTGGTTTTGTGATCGAGGAATTCTGTTTTGATTTTCAGGTGAAAAATGTGAGTGAGGTATAGATTTTACGTCCTTCCTCGTCGCATGAGAGCTGCACGAGGACCATCGGGACGTTTGTCCGGTCGGGGCCCGACCTCATCCTGGAGACGGAGATGGCTGGGAGACCGAGGTCTTGAAGATCTAGGAGAATCTCCTCCTCCGGGATTTGTGTCGGGATCCCCCTGAGGACGGCTTTCGTTGTTTTGTCCTCGTGCAGCTCGAAGGTGTGGAAGTTCGTCTTGACTTCCTCTAGGGTCTTGGTGGCCAGTCGGAAGCTGGAGGAGTCGGCGGTGTGGACTATGACGCCCGTGGGAATGGCTTTAGCGTGGGAGATTCGCACACCGGCGTTCTCCATCCTCTTCCTGAGGGTGTTCCAGTTTTCGCCTGGGTTAATTATAATAGGCGGGATTTTGACTGGTCGTCGGGCGGGAGTCGGGGTGGTGTTGGTGGTTGTGTTATCTGCTCCGTCAGTTGTTGCTGTATCAGAGTTTGTTGTCTGAGAGGAGGGCGGGTCAGGGACTGGAGACGGTTGGCGGTAGCGAGGGTCTTAGGAGGCGTGGTTGGTTTGGTCTTGATTGGGTTGCTCGGGGTGGTCCATAGTGTTGGGAAGTCGGTGATAGGGGTAGAGCGGTGGTGATGGCCAAGCTGTGGTCTGCGGAGGCGGAGGTGGTTGCAGGTTTTTCGTGGTGTGCAGGATAGATATGTTGTTGCCAATGGGTTTACCCCGTCCGGGTAGAAGGTGACTTTTCGGGGATCGGTGCTGGTCGGGGTGCGGACATCTAATGGTGGATCTAACTTCTCTAACTTGAGTAAGTAAGATTTCATGTTGGAGGAGTTTGTTATGATCGCTGTGGGTGGGCGGTGCTGGGTAGGAGGGTTGCGGCAGGGTTGAGCGGGGAGCGCAGGTAGGTCACCACAGGGCAGAGTAGGATGAGGATGGTACAGACGGGGAGCGCAGGTAGGTCACCACAGGGCAGAGTAGGATGAGGATGGTGCAGACGAGAAGCGCAAGTAGGTCACCACAGGGCAGAACCTACTAACCTACTAACTAACTACCTAATGAGGATGGTGCAAACGGGGAGCGCAGTTAGGTCGCAGTGGGCTGTGACGCCAGTATTTTTGGAGGGTTGTACACAGTTGGTGGACTGTACTGGGCAACTACCTACAACAATGGCTTATATAGCTGCTTCTGTCTTTCTCATCCTCGGTCTCGGTCACATACTGCGGATGTCAATGGAGATGATAAAAACCTATGTCACACCAACCGAAGTGTGTTATAAGTAAGTATGTATATATAGCCTTCTTGTAACTACATTCCGTGCAGTTGAACACATGTACAATTCTTTCAGTGAATATATTGCCGAACATTGCATGCAATCTAGGCACAAGCGAGTATCTAAATGAGTCCTAATGTTATTATAGCCTTCTTGTAACTACATTCCGTGCAGTTGAACACATGTACAATTCTTTCAGTGAATATATTGCCGAACATTGCATCCAATCTAGGCACAAGCGAGTATCTAAATGAGTCTTAATGTTATTATAGCCTTCTTGTAACTACATTCCGTGCAGTTGAACACATGTACAATTCTTTCAGTGAATATATTGCCGAACATTACATGCAATCTAGGCACAAGCGAGTATCTAAATGAGTCCTAATGTTATTATAGCCTTCTTGTAACTACATTCCGTGCAGTTGAACACATGTACAAGTCTTTCAGTGAATATATTGCCGAACATTGCATGCAATCTAGGCACAAGCGAGTATCTAAATGAGTCCTAATGTTATTATAGCCTTCTTGTAACTACATTCCGTGCAGTTGAACACATGTACAATTCTTTCAGTGAATATATTGCCGAACATTGCATGCAATCTAGAGGCACAAGCGAGTATCTAAATGAGCCCTAATGTTGTTATAGCCTTCTTGTAACTACATTCCGAGCAGTTGAACACATGTACAAGTCTTTCAGTGAATATATTGCCGAACATTGCATGCAATCTAGGCACAAGCGAGTATCTAAATGAGTCTTAATGTTATTATAGCCTTCTTGTAACTACATTCCGTGCAGTTGAACACATGTACAATTCTTTCAGTGAATATATTGCCGAACATTGCATGCAATCTAGGCACAAGCGAGTATCTAAATGAGTCTCAATGTTATTATAGCCTTCTTGTAACTACATTCCGTGCAGTTGAACACATGTACAATTCTTTCAGTGAATATATTGCCGAACATTGCATGCAATCTAGGCACAAGCGAGTATCTAAATGAGTCCTAATGTTATTATAGCCTTCTTGTAACTACATTCCGTGCAGTTGAACACATGTACAATTCTTTCAGTGAATATATTGCCAAACATTGCATGCAATCTAGGCACAAGCGAGTATCTAAATGAGTCTTAATGTTATTATAGCCTTCTTGTAACTACATTCCGTGCAGTTTAACACATGTACAATTATTTCAGTGAATATATTGCCGAACATTGCATGCAATCTAGGCACAAGCGAGTATCTAAATGAGTCCTAATGTTATTATAGCCTTCTTGTAACTACATTCCGTGCAGTTGAACACATGTACAATTCTTTCAGTGAATATATTGCCGAACATTGCATGCAATCTAGGCACAAGCGAGTATCTAAATGAGTCTTAATAGTCCAGTCAGCCTGTGTCGTAGAACACCATTTAGACCAACTAAATAGTATAAAGCTAATTTTTTCCCCATCGACTACTACCATTTAGACAAGTGTTTAGAAAAAAGTCCCCGCCCCTACCCCCCTTGCTTCCCCCCCTGTGCCCCCCCAAACATGAAAAGTGTAAGGGTTTCGTAAATCGCGTCTATCTCAATTATTAAACAACATATCGGATTGAATTTTTTTTTATTCTCTTTGCTGTAACATTTTCTACAAAAAAAGTTCAGTTAACTTTCGTCGTAACTTTTACCGTTTGTTTGTAATTCGTATGATAAGGTAAAAATTTGTATATTTTTTGGCACATAATTTTATATTTTGTCACAGAACTTTTCAGGCCGACATTTTATGAAAAAATATTTCCTACAAAAGTTGTAGTCCCTGTTATTACCTTTAAAATGATATATTTTAATGTGTACTTTATGGCTAGGAAACGCCAAATATCAACCGTGAAAGTCGGGATGTGACATCAGAGTGTACTGGCCTTGAGGAGGGGGTTTCGGGTTGTTGCATGCAGAGTGACTGTCAGGACATGCTTACGCAAGGTCTTATAGAGCTCACATGATGACCCAGGCAGCTTTGATGTTACTGCTATTCGAGGAATGTTCATCTCTTAAAGAAATGATTACAAACGACTTTAATGATATTCATATCCAAACAATTAACAAACAAACAACTGTTGAAGACGCCATGAGAGAGTGTAAAACAAATGAAATAATGACAAGACTAGAAGAAGTGTATGAAGATTTGGTTAAAACTAGTAGAACTTCAAAACTGTGGCTACAAGAGTTTAAATTGGTGAATTTGGCTCTAGACTTTATTCTGGCAGAGAGAATCGGCGATTGGAATTTGCACATTAATACAGTCAAGCAAATGATACCGTATTTCCATGCTGCTGGACATTTGCTCTACGCCAAATCCGCACACATATACTTATAACAAATGTTGAGTCTACAATCGAAGATGTCAAATGAAGACTTCGAAAGGTTCGTCAATAAAGGTTTTTTTACAGTTCGGCGTACAGATGGATTTTTTACCGGTATCTGGACGGACATGACCATAGAGCAGACATTAATGCGATCATCAAAATCCATAGGTGGCCTTACTCATGGACGAGGATTAAGCGAGAGGACGCTAACCAAGTTCATTGCTTGCGCTCCTGCATCCCTACAAATTTGTGAGGCTTTCGAGAAATTCTCTGGCTGCTTGACTCAGTTTAACGAACAGCACACTGAACTTAGATGCAGTAGAAGAGAAAGGGACTTGCAAGATATTAATAAATTTCTCGGGTGGCTGCGTATCCATAATCCTTTCCGACAGAGCAACGATTTAATTTCTTTATCCTCTGGTCTAGTAGTGACAAGTTCGGGTGTAAACTGCGATGAAGCGTATGATGTAGGAATGAAATGCTTGAAAGACATCGAAGGAAATAATTTTGCAGATGTTAAATTGAAAAGAAAAAATAAAGTTAAAACTATAGGCTCCGTAGTAAGTGGTATAAATGTGAGATCTGAAGAAGTGCCAATTAATCCTGATCAGCTGTTTAATAGGGTTATATGTATGTCTCAAGGAACAAATAATCTCAAACAATACTTCAACTATGAACTTAGCCCATACCCTTTGTCTTTATTTGAAAACAATAAAATGATAAGAAAGGGAACTAAATCAAGTCTTATGAAAATATTTGAAAAGTGGACAGTTAGCAACGAAGTTTTTAAAAATTTGCCCCCAAAAATATATGTAGTAGATGGAGGGTATCTTTTGCACAGTGTTATTTGGCCTGACAAAGTAACATATAGCAGCATCATAGAGAAGTATGTTGATACTGTAATGAAACGGTATGGGAAAGATTGTCATGTTGTGTTCGATGGGTATCCTGACTATCCCACCACAAAAGGGGTCGAACATATGCGGAGAAGTAAAAAAACATCTCTAGAAATGAAATTCAACGTTAATATGGAATGCTCTGTGAAGCAAAATGAATTTTTGGCAAATCCAAAAAACAAAAGCCAGCTTATTGAACAGCTCTCTAGAAGCTTAATGAAGCAAACATTCCAACCATTGTGGCGGAGGAAGATGCAGATACTAAAGTGGTCGGAAGAGCAATAGATGTCTCCCAGATTCAAAGTGGGAGGCCTGTAGTTGTTGTCGGACAGGATACTGATCTTTTCGTTCTATTGTTAGGGCTACCACAGTGTCAAAATGTGCAACTATTCTTTCACAAACCCTCTGGCACACCATCAACGTATGACATCAGCAAGATTCGTGAAGAGATTGGTGATATGAAGGATGTGGTATTATTTTTGCATGCTATCATAGGATGTGATACCACATCTTATTTATTCGGCAAAGGCAAAATTAACGCGTACAAATTGCTAAGTTCATCAAATGATCTCCGCACAAAAGTTTTACAGTTTTATGAAAAACAGGCAGACAAAAATATTCTCAAAGAGGTAGGAGAGGCTTTTGTCTTGAAACTATATGGATGCACAAGGTCTGCAAGTCTGAATGACAGTAGATATTCAATGTACCTTAAAGCTGTTGCAAAAATGTCATTAAAATCCAAATTTAAAATGGCGTCCCTCCCTCCAACATCTGATGCTGCTGAACAACACGCCTATCGAACATACTATCAGATTCAAAAATGGATTGGAGATAAGGAAATCAGCGCTACGGACTGGGGATGGATTTTAACAGACAACATGCTGTACCCAGTGCACTCAAAAAAACCACCGGCACCTGAAGAAGTTATAAACTTAGTTTCCTGCAACTGCAAAAAGGCTTGCAAAAATAATTGTAGCTGCTTTAAAGCATCACTTGATTGCACAGAAATGTGCGGGAGCTGTGGTGGATCATGCAGCAATGTAACTTTGGTTGAAGTCGAGGAAAATGAAGAACCTCTCATGGAAGTTTAGGATATGATCAAATTAAGATACCGCAATTATTTTGTTCTAAAATAACATCTTTAAAAAATATTACATGCATTTTCAAACCAAAAACTATTTAAAATACCTATTTTCGCTGTATACAAGGACTTATTATTATTTGAAACAAATTTAAAAAGTGGGGAATTTAGGTTTCACCGAGACTCGATTAGTTTTATTTATGGAAAATGCAATAGTGTACCTTGAAGATAAAAAACACTATCACTATACAACAATATCTGCATTGCAACGCCGCGCCGGCCGGCCCCACCTCGACCGAACCCGCTATGATAATCTCGCTGGATCTCCAACAAAGTAAGTACTATTTTATATAATTTTAAAGGTAATAATAGGGGCTACAACTTTTGTAGGAAATATTTTTTCATAAAATGTCGGCCTGAAAAGTTCTGTGACAAAATGTAAAATTATGTGCCAAAAAATATACAAATTTTTACCTTATCATACGAATTACAAACAAACGGTAAAAGTTACGACGAAAGTTAACTGAACTTTTTTTGTAGAAAACGTTACAACAAAGAGAATAAAAAAAATTGCAATCCGATATGTTGTTTAGTAATTGAGATAGACGCGATTTACGAAACCCTTACACTTTTCATGTTTGGGGGGGCACAGGGGGGGAGGCAAGAGGGGTAGGGGCGGGGACTTTTTGCTAAACACTTGTCTAGATGATAGTAGTCGATGGGGAAAAAATTAGCTTTATACTATTTAGTTACATATAAAAACACAGGCTGACTGGACTATAATGTTATTATAGACTTCTTGTAACTACATTCCGTGCAGTTGAACACATGTACAATTCTTTCAGTGAATATATTGCCGAACATTGCATGCAATCTAGGCACAAGCGAGTATTTAAATGAGTCTTAATGTTATTATAGCCTTCTTGTAACTACATTCCGTGCAGTTGAACACATGTACAATTCTTTCAGTGAATATATTGCCGAACATTGCATGCAATATAGGCACAAGTGAGTATCTAAATGAGTCCTAATGTTATTATAGCCTTCTTGTAACTACATTCCGTGCAGTTGAACACATGTACAATTCTTTCAGTGAATATATTGCCGAACATTGCATGCAATCTAGGCACAAGCGAGTATCTAAATGAGTCTTAATGTTATTGATGCAACTAAAAGGAAATTTGGATCGAGTCGTTAAGTTCTAGTTGGTAATGGAAGATGATTAAACTCAGTTAATCAGGGCTGTCTATAATACCGTTATAATATATTGTGTATTATAACATTTAGTTAAATAACTTAATTTAACTTTCAAATCATCTCATTATTTACAGTGAGGACAAATAAAAAGGAATATATCGTTAATTAATGATACCTACATTAAACTGCAGAATCCAACATCATCCTAACGTAAGACATTTCTCCTCTTATTCCTCCTAGTGATTGTAACACGATCGATTAAACTTCTCTATATCATTCACATACATTTTAAAAGCCATTTGGCATCAAACAGCAAGCTTTGTATAAAAAAGTGGATTTATTTTTAAATTTCTTCCTCTTACCATCTCGCACTTTCGTCTATATAATTCTTTTATATAAAACCTTATTCTTTTTAATAATAAAATTCTCAAAGAAAACGCAAAAATTGGTTTTCTTATCACACAGCTGATTTCTGTTATCAGTATTATCGCAGGTGCATGTGTATACATAGTATATACGTGCACCTGATAATGCGTAGATATGTGGTTTGTTCGTCGTTAGATGGATTAATAATTATACTTCTTAGAATTTACACATGAAAATAAAACCCAAAAAATTGTCTAAGTGTACACTTACGAATTGGCGGGATTTTTTCATTGACAGTTGAAAGATAATTTTTTTTTTTGTATAAACGGGATGAAAAGTTTTATTACCAATTCCCTACACAAAAGGAATGTGTTTTCTAAACAACAAATTCTTTCAAAATTATGAATATTTTATTTGGTTTCATTTTGTTTTACGTCCAGCCGGACTATTACATACATTTTAAGAACCGAATATACCTAGAGATCTATAGAAAATTACACACATTTTTTGAAAGCATTAATTAGTAAAAAAAAGTAAAACATGTAACAGTAACATAATATAGAAACTAGAACAATACTACATATAAGACAAATCACTTTACCGAAGCTACTATAATTTGTAGGATTCAACAAAGTGCTGGTATAGATTACGCTTCGTTCTATAAATGGAGTCGGAAAATATATCAATAGTACCCTTGAACTTGATGACCAGATCATGCATAATAATAATAATAATAATAATACTTGGATGACTTGTATAGCGCCGTTTTTGTGCAAAAACACCTCAAAGGTATGCATCCTATTGGTTAGTGAGTGTGTCTGATAGTTGGTTGTGTATGTATTACAGAAGAATGCAACATTTTGTCTTGTGTTCCTACTCGGCACATGGAATAATGAGATTAGGTGGCAAGCAGTTATAAGCAGTTGAATGGAATAGTGCTTAAGGGTTAGGTGTGTTGTAGACCTGCTTATTATGATATTGAGATTGTAAGGGAATACCTATGTAGTTTGTACTTTCAAAAGTTATTCCAATGAAATTAAATATTATTTCATTTATAAAATGTGAAATCACACAAATGCAGTTTATTGTGAACCCGCGACCTTCATTCAGTCTCTGGGGGGTGCTATAGTCCCCCTGGCTTCCGACGGTTTCAACTCCTGTGTGGGTTCTCTAAAATTAAAATAAATATCTAACACGAGCAAACCCAACATCAGCATTGTCCTATTTATCTGTAAAAAATCGCATTAACTTGTTTTTCCAATTTCTTATCTTCCGTTTAAATATAGCGACATGATATTATTGCACCTGTATTTATTTGTCATGACGCATCACGCGATTATATAATGTTCGAATATCATTTATTGGAACATCTTTTCTTGAACTTTTTGAAGGTCATACTTATCAAAGTAATATATATATCCTTGAAGAAGAAGATAATACTAACAAATCTAATAATTAGTTGCGAGGTAATATTGTCAATTCTGAATTCGAAATATGAGATCGAAAAATATAACGCATAACAATTTGGTTCTAATTAATGGTCGATTGAATAAAAACATTGTCCCGGTAAGACAGAAATCCTGGGTTCGATTCCCAGTTGAGACTGTTATCTTTCTCATTTTCTGTGTCTTGTTCTGTTTCATGGTTCTTTTAGATTAGTTAGTATTATCTTCTTGTAAGTTTCCTCTCCAATATAATATAATGTGTCCATCTGTTTTAGCAGAAGCTATCAGGTTCAATTCCTAATTGCTAATTCATTGAATTCAGCTTTGATTTAGTAAAAAAGAAGAAAACGTCGACAAAATGACTTTACCTATGTTTTATTATATTTTGTGAAGTTCATAATCAGAAGAAGTTAATTTGTAACATTATATGTATAATAAAACCATATCCGAAAAGGGGTTCTTAAGAAGGAGAAATTGCACAGACTCAATTAAACTTGATCGTTTGTCTGGAGCCAGTGAGACTATGGCATCCCGAATTGGGGCATGTTGTGATGATATAGGTAGTAAGAAGGAGAAGGAGATGGAGAGGATGAAAGTGAGAAATAAATTAACTATTCAGATCTGATCTCCAAACATGGCTTAAGCCATTTCAAGCAACGATAAAATAATGAATGATTGTCTTACACCAGGGAGATACCGAAAGTATCTTCTACTCTGGAATGTGCCGCAAATATACCTTATATTATATTTAATGATTTAATCGAGAAATCACATATTAATCAAATAAAGTTTATTTACGCACTCCGCGATTTGAACCCGTGACCTCCGGATTACCAGTCAAGAGCCTTACCCCTCGACCGCGAAACGCATTTCTTCTGTCGGCAAATTGACCAAAAAAAGTAGGATGAGCATGTTTATTTTTCAAGTAATTATTTACTGAGGTAATTAGTTATTATTTTCTGACAACACTGACAGTCGGTGAAGTAGATTCCTTGTTACCCAAATTCGCTGACAGGAGGCTCAGGAGTGGGTCATTTTTGTTGCTTGTGTCAGTTGGCCTTTATATAAATATTCATGTTTTTTGTTATTGCGAGTCATTCTTAACCAAATTTAATAAAACAGCCCTGGTCTGTGATAATCTGGGGGAATCTATTTCAACCGGGTAGTAAATATATTATAATTTGCAAAGTGAATGTATTGTAACATTTTATAATATAAATCATTGTCTTCAAACAGCAAATCTTCTTACTGAAGGAAACCTACAAGTTTAACAGAGCAATTTTTAATTTTGAATTCAAAATTTTAATACTTCAAAAGTGATACGTTTATTTCTATTAACACTCATAAACCACAACCCCCTGTCAGACTATATTTCTACCCACGAAGACCGTTTGTGAGATTTTTGGCACATTGCTAGTTGCTGGTCAACCCAAAGGAACCTGCTTTGCCTCAGGGTAAAAAGAACTATCCTAGTAAAACTTTTCAATAATATCCCTATTTATCCAAAAAACTATTTTCCTCAATTATTCGATGAGAATAGGACTTCGTTCAGTTTCTGCTCACCTTTTTAAAATGACTTCCAGATTGTATTTTGTGTGATCAAGACGTGGAAATTTTAGATCACATATTTTTTACTGTCCCTATCTAATAAAAAAAATTCGTGTCTCCTATCAAGCCTTATGCCCCCCTCCGTTCAATGTCTCGTATTCTTCTGGGACCCGACTCCAATCTTCCATGTTATAATTGCGAAATTTTCCAATTGAATTAAAATAAATACATATTAAATAAATTCGCCTTCCCTCTTTTCATAATTAGAAAATATGGCCTAAACACCTTTGAGGGGTGAAAGATGGAAACATTGAAAAAAAACAACGGGATTACAGTGCCTAGAAAAGTCCGGGATTCCCGAAACCATTATTGTAAGTGATTTCAATTATAATGTCGCGATAATATAACATTATTCAACGTTATGATAATGTCCAACCTGTCCAAATATTCGAATGGTGCCCACAAAATAATTTGTTTATGGTAATATTTATTAATTACATATTATTTTGTTGTTTTATATAATATATTGCTAACATCTGTACTTAACCGAAATAATACAGGTAGTTAGAACTTATTAAACACATAAGTTTAGTGTTCAGAATTAATGTGTAATATAAAATAAGATTATGTATGTTTAGTTTATCTACAATTTAAACGATACATTTTTTGTTTTAACTTTAAATATCATCTTTGATTGGTTTCCTATTAGTTAAAAATATCTTTGTAAATTATTTTTATTAGACAAGTTTTGGACCATTATTATTTGGCAGCCACCTCTGGTCTGGAGCCCCGAAATACCTGAAATAACACTTGAATCTGCGCAATAACATGCAGTCCGTTTGATAGGTTCCCTTCACTTAACAAACGGATTGCAATCCTTAGAACACAGGTAATAACGCTGTCTCTGTTCTATCGGTATTATATATGCATATTGCCACCGCGAGGGACAGATCACTCGGCCATCACTCCTAGACACACTGATCCCTAGATTCCTACCATTTTCCTACCCAGAACTTTCTCTCCGTCCATTCCTTAAAATGACCCTCCACACAGCATCCCCAAGGATGACATAGGCCCTGATGAGTGCCTCCTGTGTTGAGTTAATGTAAAAAAATACAAATTTCAAGCGAAATTGTTATTTAATTATGATAATCTGCATTTGTTCTGTTTGAAATAATTTCTTAACTGATAAGCGACACAGAATGATCATAGAAACATTGACGTTGGGGTATTATGCCGTGTTTAGCCAACGTTTGTGATGTGCGATCACACATCCGCCCTGATGATGGACACAGTAATGCGAAACGTTGGACAGCATTACACGGAGGTTACGCAACACGGCATAATACCCCGAAAATAAATCGCTACAATACTTTTAGCCGTGAAAATCTCAAATCATATCTATTTTAATGTGAATTAAAACTGATAAGACGGATTACTGCAACAGCTGTATTGGTTATCTCTGTTTTTTATACGAAAATACATAAAACTTCACTTCAAGGCCATCGAAAGAGTTTTAGTAAAATCGTCTACATATATAATATCAATTTATAATTTAAAAGTCGAATGAATGTGACCTTACTGGAGTAGATCTTGTTATTTTTGAAAGTAAGTTTTGTAAGTGTAATATATAAAATTACAAAGCAGTATCTTGAAGAAAGACATAACATAATCGTTAATCTTTAATAGGTTACAACCCCATAATAACCCCATTTACCCACTTGTCCTTCTATAAGTAGAGTTGATACTATTAAATATCTTGGTATTCAAATAGACGATCTTCTTAAATGGAATGTACATGTTGCAAACCTAACGACAAAACTGGTTTACTGTGCTCTTGCACAATCGTCTCTTGAATATGGTATTATCAGTTGGTGTGTTGCCACACATACTTGCCTCCAGCCTTTAGCAAGGATTCTAAAAATAATTTTGAAGGTTATTCTAAAAGTCCCGTTAAGAACGAGTACTGATTTTATTTTTAAGACACTAAATGTTCCTAAACTGAAAAACTTATATTAAAAAAATATCCTGCTTCATCAATTTAAAAATACCCATATGTATGAAGAACGAATAACCACTAGGGCCTTGAGACAGTCACATGTAAAATCTTTTAACATCCCAGTTTGTCAAACCTCTTATGGACAAAAAAGCTTTAAATACAATGCTATTAAACTATTCAATTCTCTACCTATTGACATTAAAACACACACAAATCAAAACTTTATTTAAAAATAAAATCATTGATTACCTCCAATAAAAATATACATTAAACTATTTCATAACATACTAAAAATTGTGACTACTGTGTATATATATATATATATAATACGCCTTTTGGTCAAACTGAAACTTTAAATTAATTACTTAAAATTATTATTGCTTCGCCTCCACCTTCTACATTCATTCTTGAATTGTATAATTTAAAAACTAAAAAATACTGATTTTATTTTATCTGGCATTTTCACAATATTGTATTAGCTAAAACCTAGTTAACAACCAATCTGTAAATTGCCATCTCAACACAGGCGTTACACACCTAGTGAGTAAATAAAATAAAATATGCAAATATATTTTATGTTTGATTTTTCAATTGAACGAATTTTGGTTAAAATTCATTTAAAAATTTAGAATTGAACGGGATTAGAACCCGCAACCTCTGAAATGGTACTCGAGAACCTTACCCCTCGACCGAGGAGGCCATCACACAATAAATAAATATATACCTACCCGCTCATCCCATGAAGGAATATTCTTGTAAAAGAATTTTGGATGAATCTTAAATATTTATTTATTTATACGTCTAAAAGGTGTGATAAATGAAATCATAAGTATTCTGTGGACATTGGAGAATATCTATATTTTATGGGAAATGTATTGAGATGTTAATTTTGTGTTCTTTTCCTCATATTAAAGTAAATGTGTTTTTACTAAATCTTCTTACTGTAAAAATATTGAATATTGAATGACAATGTTCATAATATTATATCAAAATAGGAAATGTCAGGGGATATTTCCCTGCTTTTTTGGGGAAAATGTAAATCCAGCACAAGATTGAATATGCCATTTTTAATTTGTGTTCGGGAATGTTCGTTATAACTTCGGATTTAACGATTCCATATTAGGATCAAATCGATTCATGTTCATCTTTTGGTGGAATTGTCTTCAAAATGCGAAGAGGGCGACACAAGCGACATAAATTTGAACTATTTTAACCAATCTTGATAATATAGCTAGCACTTTTACACTCCTAAGAGTGTGAGGTATTAGCAGTCCCTTGGTAATTGGGACTGTTAGGTGTTATGTATTAGCAGTCCCTTGGTAATTGGGACTGTTAGGTGTTATGTATTAGCAGTCCCTTGGTAATTGGGACTGTTAGGTGTTATGTATTAGCAGTCCCTTGGCAATTATGACTGTTAGGTGTTATGTATTAGCAGTCCCTTGGTAATTGGGACTGTTAGGTGTTATGTATTAGCAGTCCCTTGGTAATTGGGACTGTTAGGTGTTATGTATTAGCAGTCCCTTGGTAATTATGACTGTTAGGTGTTATGTATTAGCAGTCCCTTGGTAATTATGACTGTTAGGTGTTATTTATTAGCAGTCCCTTGGTAATTATGACTGTTAGGTGTTATGTATTAGCAGTCCCTTGGTAATTGGGACTGTTAGGTGTTATTTATTAGCAGTCCCTTGGTAATTGGGACTGCTAGGTGTTATGTATTAGCAGTCCTTTGGCATTTGGGACTGTTAGGTGTTATGTATTAGCAGTTCCTTGGTAATTGGGACTGTTAGGTGTTATGTATTAGCAGTCCCTTGGCAATTGGGACTGTTAGGTGTTAGGTATTAGCAGTTCCTTGGCAATTAGGACTGTTAGGTATTAGGCATTAGCCGTGCCTTGGAAATTCGGCGCCCGGCGCATGGGTCAAGAGAGGCCAGTTGGAGAGGTCAAAGGGTCTCCCCAAACCAGCCTCTCCCGATCTGGCACGTCACGTAGCTGGTGCGAAGGTGCACCCTGAACACTCCTCACCTGATGAACCCCGGCACCCCTGCTAAATCATCAAACGTAGTGAACCGCTTGGAGTGGCCTATGGCAGAGGTTATCCAGTAAATGGTTCCCGGGGCTGCGGTACCCAAACCCGCCTCCCAAACACACGGATAATAGACATGTTAAAAGAGCTTAATTTTATGACGACTAAAGCAAATTATATATATTTGAATTTATTTATTTTTATACATAAAATTAATTGTCGGGATTATGGTGTCTAAGGAACTGAAAAGAAAAAATATATAACAATCACGAGACACACGGACACGGGACGAGAAATGCAAAGCAAATAGGATTGCAAACAAAGGAGAAATCTCTTATGTACCAAACCCTCTAATTTTATAACAAAATCCCCAAAGAAATGACTGAGATTATTACACAAGTATTTTCATCAAAAAATTTAGACAATTTGTCTCGACGCCATCTAGTGAGAGAGTTAGCACTTACAATGCCTTTCTCATATAAAATAACAGTTGGTTTGTTTCAGGTGAAAAAAATATAACAAGCATTAATTGTTGAATGAAACACTAGTATATATTGAATTATTTCGCGGATAAGAGATAAGCCGCCATAGCTCAGTGGTCAGAGCTGTCGACCGGAAATCGAAAGGACACGGGTTCAAGTCCCGTTGGCGTCATGTATCTTTTATCAGGAGATTTTTCAATGTGGATGAGTGTTTCAGGCTAATAATTATTGCTTATAAAAATAATTGTTACCCTTTGTGCTATGCATAAAAAATCTTGTCTTAAACATTAGTTTACCAAAGAATAATAATTATTCCTTAATCAATTCAATAATATTATGTAAGTTGAAGATACTCTCAGTATCGTATTGGTGTAAGACAACCACTCAGAATTGAAACTTTGCCTGAAATGGCTTTAGCTGTGTTTGGTAACCCTCTCACACAACTGATATCAGTTAACATGGAAACATTCCTTAATCAATTCAATAATATTATGTAAGTTGAAGATACTCTCAGTATCGTATTGGTGTAAGACAACCACTCAGAATTGAAACTTTGCCTGAAATGGCTTTAGCTGTGTTTGGTAACCCTCTCACACAACTGATATCAGTTAACATGGAAACATTCCTTAATCAATTCAATAATATTATGTAAGTTGAAGATACTCTCAGTATCGTATTGGTGTAAGACAACCACTCAGAATTGAAACTTTGCCTGAAATGGCTTTAGCTGTGTTTGGTAACCCTCTCACACAACTGATATCAGTTAACACGGAAACATTCCTTAATCAATTCAATAATATTATGTAAGTTGAAGATACTCTCAGTATCGTATTGGTGTAAGACAACCACTCAGAATTGAAACTTTGCCTGAAATGGCTTTAGCTGTGTTTGGTAACCCTCTCACACAACTGATATCAGTTAACATGGAAACATTCCTTAATCAATTCAATAATATTATGTAAGTTGAAGATACTCTCAGTATCGTATTGGTGTAAGACAACCACTCAGAATTGAAACTTTGCCTGAAATGGCTTTAGCTGTGTTTGGTAACCCTCTCACACAACTGATATCAGTTAACATGGAAACATTCCTTAATCAATTCAATAATATTATGTAAGTTGAAGATACTCTCAGTATCGTATTGGTGTAAGACAACCACTCAGAATTGAAACTTTGCCTGAAATGGCTTTAGCTGTGTTTGGTAACCCTCTCACACAACTGATATCAGTTCATGGAAACATTCCTTAATCAATTCAATAATATTATGTAAGTTGAAGATACTCTCAGTATCGTATTGGTGTAAGACAACCACTCAGAATTGAAACTTTGCCTGAAATGGCTTTAGCTGTGTTTGGTAACCCTCTCACACAACTGATATCAGTTAACACGGAAACATTCCTTAATCAATTCAATAATATTATGTAAGTTGAAGATACTCTCAGTATCGTATTGGTGTAAGACAACCACTCAGAATTGAAACTTTGCCTGAAATGGCTTTAGCTGTGTTTGGTAACCCTCTCACACAACTGATATCAGTTAACACGGAAACATTCCTTAATCAATTCAATAATATTATGTAAGTTGAAGATACTCTCAGTATCGTATTGGTGTAAGACAACCACTCAGAATTGAAACTTTGCCTGAAATGGCTTTAGCTGTGTTTGGTAACCCTCTCACACAACTGATATCAGTTAACATGGAAACATTCCTTAATCAATTCAATAATATTATGTAAGTTGAAGATACTCTCAGTATCGTATTGGTGTAAGACAACCACTCAGAATTGAAACTTTGCCTGAAATGGCTTTAGCTGTGTTTGGTAACCCTCTCACACAACTGATATCAGTTAACATGGAAACATTCCTTAATCAATTCAATAATATTATGTAAGTTGAAGATACTCTCAGTATCGTATTGGTGTAAGACAACCACTCAGAATTGAAACTTTGCCTGAAATGGCTTTAGCTGTGTTTGGTAACCCTCTCACACAACTGATATCAGTTAACATGGAAACATTCCTTAATCAATTCAATAATATTATGTAAGTTGAAGATACTCTCAGTATCGTATTGGTGTAAGACAACCACTCAGAATTGAAACTTTGCCTGAAATGGCTTTAGCTGTGTTTGGTAACCCTCTCACACAACTGATATCAGTTAACATGGAAACATTCCTTAATCAATTCAATAATATTATGTAAGTTGAAGATACTCTCAGTATCGTATTGGTGTAAGACAACCACTCAGAATTGAAACTTTGCCTGAAATGGCTTTAGCTGTGTTTGGTAACCCTCTCACACAACTGATATCAGTTAACATGGAAACATTCCTTAATCAATTCAATAATATTATGTAAGTTGAAGATACTCTCAGTATCGTATTGGTGTAAGACAACCACTCAGAATTGAAACTTTGCCTGAAATGGCTTTAGCTGTGTTTGGTAACCCTCTCACACAACTGATATCAGTTAACATGGAAACATTCCTTAATCAATTCAATAATATTATGTAAGTTGAAGATACTCTCAGTATCGTATTGGTGTAAGACAACCACTCAGAATTGAAACTTTGCCTGAAATGGCTTTAGCTGTGTTTGGTAACCCTCTCACACAACTGATATCAGTTAACATGGAAACATTCCTTAATCAATTCAATAATATTATGTAAGTTGAAGATACTCTCAGTATCGTATTGGTGTAAGACAACCACTCAGAATTGAAACTTTGCCTGAAATGGCTTTAGCTGTGTTTGGTAACCCTCTCACACAACTGATATCAGTTAACACGGAAACATTCCTTAATCAATTCAATAATATTATGTAAGTTGAAGATACTCTCAGTATCGTATTGGTGTAAGACAACCACTCAGAATTGAAACTTTGCCTGAAATGGCTTTAGCTGTGTTTGGTAACCCTCTCACACAACTGATATCAGTTAACATGGAAACATTCCTTAATCAATTCAATAATATTATGTAAGTTGAAGATACTCTCAGTATCGTATTGGTGTAAGACAACCACTCAGAATTGAAACTTTGCCTGAAATGGCTTTAGCTGTGTTTGGTAACCCTCTCACACAACTGATATCAGTTAACATGGAAACATTCCTTAATCAATTCAATAATATTATGTAAGTTGAAGATACTCTCAGTATCGTATTGGTGTAAGACAACCACTCAGAATTGAAACTTTGCCTGAAATGGCTTTAGCTGTGTTTGGTAACCCTCTCACACAACTGATATCAGTTCATGGAAACATTCCTTAATCAATTCAATAATATTATGTAAGTTGAAGATACTCTCAGTATCGTATTGGTGTAAGACAACCACTCAGAATTGAAACTTTGCCTGAAATGGCTTTAGCTGTGTTTGGTAACCCTCTCACACAACTGATATCAGTTAACACGGAAACATTCCTTAATCAATTCAATAATATTATGTAAGTTGAAGATACTCTCAGTATCGTATTGGTGTAAGACAACCACTCAGAATTGAAACTTTGCCTGAAATGGCTTTAGCTGTGTTTGGTAACCCTCTCACACAACTGATATCAGTTAACACGGAAACATTCCTTAATCAATTCAATAATATTATGTAAGTTGAAGATACTCTCAGTATCGTATTGGTGTAAGACAACCACTCAGAATTGAAACTTTGCCTGAAATGGCTTTAGCTGTGTTTGGTAACCCTCTCACACAACTGATATCAGTTAACATGGAAACATTCCTTAATCAATTCAATAATATTATGTAAGTTGAAGATACTCTCAGTATCGTATTGGTGTAAGACAACCACTCAGAATTGAAACTTTGCCTGAAATGGCTTTAGCTGTGTTTGGTAACCCTCTCACACAACTGATATCAGTTAACATGGAAACATTCCTTAATCAATTCAATAATATTATGTAAGTTGAAGATACTCTCAGTATCGTATTGGTGTAAGACAACCACTCAGAATTGAAACTTTGCCTGAAATGGCTTTAGCTGTGTTTGGTAACCCTCTCACACAACTGATATCAGTTAACATGGAAACATTCCTTAATCAATTCAATAATATTATGTAAGTTGAAGATACTCTCAGTATCGTATTGGTGTAAGACAACCACTCAGAATTGAAACTTTGCCTGAAATGGCTTTAGCTGTGTTTGGTAACCCTCTCACACAACTGATATCAGTTAACATGGAAACATTCCTTAATCAATTCAATAATATTATGTAAGTTGAAGATACTCTCAGTATCGTATTGGTGTAAGACAACCACTCAGAATTGAAACTTTGCCTGAAATGGCTTTAGCTGTGTTTGGTAACCCTCTCACACAACTGATATCAGTTAACATGGAAACATTCCTTAATCAATTCAATAATATTATGTAAGTTGAAGATACTCTCAGTATCGTATTGGTGTAAGACAACCACTCAGAATTGAAACTTTGCCTGAAATGGCTTTAGCTGTGTTTGGTAACCCTCTCACACAACTGATATCAGTTAACATGGAAACATTCCTTAATCAATTCAATAATATTATGTAAGTTGAAGATACTCTCAGTATCGTATGGGTGTAAGACAACCACTCAGAATTGAAACTTTGCCTGAAATGGCTTTAGCTGTGTTTGGTAACCCTCTCACACAACTGATATCAGTTAACATGGAAACATTCCTTAATCAATTCAATAATATTATGTAAGTTGAAGATACTCTCAGTATCGTATTGGTGTAAGACAACCACTCAGAATTGAAACTTTGCCTGAAATGGCTTTAGCTGTGTTTGGTAACCCTCTCACACAACTGATATCAGTTAACATGGAAACATTCCTTAATCAATTCAATAATATTATGTAAGTTGAAGATACTCTCAGTATCGTATTGGTGTAAGACAACCACTCAGAATTGAAACTTTGCCTGAAATGGCTTTAGCTGTGTTTGGTAACCCTCTCACACAACTGATATCAGTTAACATGGAAACATTCCTTAATCAATTCAATAATATTATGTAAGTTGAAGGAAGATACTCTCAGTATCGTATTGGTGTAAGACAACCACTCAGAATTGAAACTTTGCCTGAAATGGCTTTAGCTGTGTTTGGTAACCCTCTCACACAACTGATATCAGTTAACATGGAAACATTCCTTAATCAATTCAATAATATTATGTAAGTTGAAGATACTCTCAGTATCGTATTGGTGTAAGACAACCACTCAGAATTGAAACTTTGCCTGAAATGGCTTTAGCTGTGTTTGGTAACCCTCTCACACAACTGATATCAGTTAACATGGAAACATTCCTTAATCAATTCAATAATATTATGTAAGTTGAAGATACTCTCAGTATCGTATTGGTGTAAGACAACCACTCAGAATTGAAACTTTGCCTGAAATGGCTTTAGCTGTGTTTGGTAACCCTCTCACACAACTGATATCAGTTAACATGGAAACATTCCTTAATCAATTCAATAATATTATGTAAGTTGAAGGAAGATACTCTCAGTATCGTATTGGTGTAAGACAACCACTCAGAATTGAAACTTTGCCTGAAATGGCTTTAGCTGTGTTTGGTAACCCTCTCACACAACTGATATCAGTTAACATGGAAACATTCCTTAATCAATTCAATAATATTATGTAAGTTGAAGATACTCTCAGTATCGTATTGGTGTAAGACAACCACTCAGAATTGAAACTTTGCCTGAAATGTCTTTAGCTGTGTTTGGTAACCCTCTCACACAACTGATATCAGTTAACACGGAAACATTCCTTAATCAATTCAATAATATTATGTAAGTTGAAGATACTCTCAGTATCGTATTGGTGTAAGACAACCACTCAGAATTGAAACTTTGCCTGAAATGGCTTTAGCTGTGTTTGGTAACCCTCTCACACAACTGATATCAGTTAACATGGAAACATTCCTTAATCAATTCAATAATATTATGTAAGTTGAAGATACTCTCAGTATCGTATTGGTGTAAGACAACCACTCAGAATTGAAACTTTGCCTGAAATGGCTTTAGCTGTGTTTGGTAACCCTCTCACACAACTGATATCAGTTAACATGGAAACATTCCTTAATCAATTCAATAATATTATGTAAGTTGAAGATACTCTCAGTATCGTATTGGTGTAAGACAACCACTCAGAATTGAAACTTTGCCTGAAATGGCTTTAGCTGTGTTTGGTAACCCTCTCACACAACTGATATCAGTTAACATGGAAACATTCCTTAATCAATTCAATAATATTATGTAAGTTGAAGGAAGATACTCTCAGTATCGTATTGGTGTAAGACAACCACTCAGAATTGAAACTTTGCCTGAAATGGCTTTAGCTGTGTTTGGTAACCCTCTCACACAACTGATATCAGTTAACATGGAAACATTCCTTAATCAATTCAATAATATTATGTAAGTTGAAGATACTCTCAGTATCGTATTGGTGTAAGACAACCACTCAGAATTGAAACTTTGCCTGAAATGGCTTTAGCTGTGTTTGGTAACCCTCTCACACAACTGATATCAGTTAACATGGAAACATTCCTTAATCAATTCAATAATATTATGTAAGTTGAAGATACTCTCAGTATCGTATTGGTGTAAGACAACCACTCAGAATTGAAACTTTGCCTGAAATGGCTTTAGCTGTGTTTGGTAACCCTCTCACACAACTGATATCAGTTAACATGGAAACATTCCTTAATCAATTCAATAATATTATGTAAGTTGAAGATACTCTCAGTATCGTATTGGTGTAAGACAACCACTCAGAATTGAAACTTTGCCTGAAATGGCTTTAGCTGTGTTTGGTAACCCTCTCACACAACTGATATCAGTTAACATGGAAACATTCCTTAATCAATTCAATAATATTATGTAAGTTGAAGATACTCTCAGTATCGTATTGGTGTAAGACAACCACTCAGAATTGAAACTTTGCCTGAAATGGCTTTAGCTGTGTTTGGTAACCCTCTCACACAACTGATATCAGTTAACATGGAAACATTCCTTAATCAATTCAATAATATTATGTAAGTTGAAGGAAGATACTCTCAGTATCGTATTGGTGTAAGACAACCACTCAGAATTGAAACTTTGCCTGAAATGGCTTTAGCTGTGTTTGGTAACCCTCTCACACAACTGATATCAGTTAACATGGAAACATTCCTTAATCAATTCAATAATATTATGTAAGTTGAAGATACTCTCAGTATCGTATTGGTGTAAGACAACCACTCAGAATTGAAACTTTGCCTGAAATGGCTTTAGCTGTGTTTGGTAACCCTCTCACACAACTGATATCAGTTAACATGGAAACATTCCTTAATCAATTCAATAATATTATGTAAGTTGAAGGAAGATACTCTCAGTATCGTATTGGTGTAAGACAACCACTCAGAATTGAAACTTTGCCTGAAATGGCTTTAGCTGTGTTTGGTAACCCTCTCACACAACTGATATCAGTTAACATGGAAACATTCCTTAATCAATTCAATAATATTATGTAAGTTGAAGATACTCTCAGTATCGTATTGGTGTAAGACAACCACTCAGAATTGAAACTTTGCCTGAAATGGCTTTAGCTGTGTTTGGTAACCCTCTCACACAACTGATATCAGTTAACATGGAAACATTCCTTAATCAATTCAATAATATTATGTAAGTTGAAGATACTCTCAGTATCGTATTGGTGTAAGACAACCACTCAGAATTGAAACTTTGCCTGAAATGGCTTTAGCTGTGTTTGGTAACCCTCTCACACAACTGATATCAGTTAACATGGAAACATTCCTTAATCAATTCAATAATATTATGTAAGTTGAAGATACTCTCAGTATCGTATTGGTGTAAGACAACCACTCAGAATTGAAACTTTGCCTGAAATGGCTTTAGCTGTGTTTGGTAACCCTCTCACACAACTGATATCAGTTAACATGGAAACATTCCTTAATCAATTCAATAATATTATGTAAGTTGAAGGAAGATACTCTCAGTATCGTATTGGTGTAAGACAACCACTCAGAATTGAAACTTTGCCTGAAATGGCTTTAGCTGTGTTTGGTAACCCTCTCACACAACTGATATCAGTTAACATGGAAACATTCCTTAATCAATTCAATAATATTATGTAAGTTGAAGATACTCTCAGTATCGTATTGGTGTAAGACAACCACTCAGAATTGAAACATTGCCTGAAATGGCTTTAGCTGTGTTTGGTAACCCTCTCACACAACTGATATCAGTTAACATGGAAACATTCCTTAATCAATTCAATAATATTATGTAAGTTGAAGATACTCTCAGTATCGTATTGGTGTAAGACAACCACTCAGAATTGAAACTTTGCCTGAAATGGCTTTAGCTGTGTTTGGTAACCCTCTCACACAACTGATATCAGTTAACATGGAAACATTCCTTAATCAATTCAATAATATTATGTAAGTTGAAGATACTCTCAGTATCGTATTGGTGTAAGACAACCACTCAGAATTGAAACTTTGCCTGAAATGGCTTTAGCTGTGTTTGGTAACCCTCTCACACAACTGATATCAGTTAACATGGAAACATTCCTTAATCAATTCAATAATATTATGTAAGTTGAAGATACTCTCAGTATCGTATTGGTGTAAGACAACCACTCAGAATTGAAACTTTGCCTGAAATGGCTTTAGCTGTGTTTGGTAACCCTCTCACACAACTGATATCAGTTAACATGGAAACATTCCTTAATCAATTCAATAATATTATGTAAGTTGAAGATACTCTCAGTATCGTATGGGTGTAAGACAACCACTCAGAATTGAAACTTTGCCTGAAATGGCTTTAGCTGTGTTTGGTAACCCTCTCACACAACTGATATCAGTTAACATGGAAACATTCCTTAATCAATTCAATAATATTATGTAAGTTGAAGATACTCTCAGTATCGTATTGGTGTAAGACAACCACTCAGAATTGAAACTTTGCCTGAAATGGCTTTAGCTGTGTTTGGTAACCCTCTCACACAACTGATATCAGTTAACATGGAAACATTCCTTAATCAATTCAATAATATTATGTAAGTTGAAGATACTCTCAGTATCGTATTGGTGTAAGACAACCACTCAGAATTGAAACTTTGCCTGAAATGGCTTTAGCTGTGTTTGGTAACCCTCTCACACAACTGATATCAGTTAACATGGAAACATTCCTTAATCAATTCAATAATATTATGTAAGTTGAAGATACTCTCAGTATCGTATTGGTGTAAGACAACCACTCAGAATTGAAACTTTGCCTGAAATGGCTTTAGCTGTGTTTGGTAACCCTCTCACACAACTGATATCAGTTAACATGGAAACATTCCTTAATCAATTCAATAATATTATGTAAGTTGAAGATACTCTCAGTATCGTATTGGTGTAAGACAACCACTCAGAATTGAAACTTTGCCTGAAATGGCTTTAGCTGTGTTTGGTAACCCTCTAACACAACTGATATCAGTTAACATGGAAACATTCCTTAATCAATTCAATAATATTATGTAAGTTGAAGATACTCTCAGTATCGTATTGGTGTAAGACAACCACTCAGAATTGAAACTTTGCCTGAAATGGCTTTAGCTGTGTTTGGTAACCCTCTCACACAACTGATATCAGTTAACATGGAAACATTCCTTAATCAATTCAATAATATTATGTAAGTTGAAGATACTCTCAGTATCGTATTGGTGTAAGACAACCACTCAGAATTGAAACTTTGCCTGAAATGGCTTTAGCTGTGTTTGGTAACCCTCTCACACAACTGATATCAGTTAACATGGAAACATTCCTTAATCAATTCAATAATGTTATGTAAGTTGAAGATACTCTCAGTATCGTATTGGTGTAAGACAACCACTAAGAATTGAAACTTTGCCTGAAATGGCTTTAGCTGTGTTTGGTAACCCTCTCACACAACTGATATCAGTTAACACGGAAACATTCCTTAATCAATTCAATAATATTATGTAAGTTGAAGATACTCTCAGTATCGTATTGGTGTAAGACAACCACTCAGAATTGAAACTTTGCCTGAAATGGCTTTAGCTGTGTTTGGTAACCCTCTCACACAACTGATATCAGTTAACATGGAAACATTCCTTAATCAATTCAATAATATTATGTAAGTTGAAGATACTCTCAGTATCGTATTGGTGTAAGACAACCACTCAGAATTGAAACTTTGCCTGAAATGGCTTTAGCTGTGTTTGGTAACCCTCTCACACAACTGATATCAGTTAACATGGAAACATTCCTTAATCAATTCAATAATATTATGTAAGTTGAAGATACTCTCAGTATCGTATTGGTGTAAGACAACCACTCAGAATTGAAACTTTGCCTGAAATGGCTTTAGCTGTGTTTGGTAACCCTCTCACACAACTGATATCAGTTAACATGGAAACATTCCTTAATCAATTCAATAATATTATGTAAGTTGAAGATACTCTCAGTATCGTATTGGTGTAAGACAACCACTCAGAATTGAAACTTTGCCTGAAATGGCTTTAGCTGTGTTTGGTAACCCTCTAACACAACTGATATCAGTTAACATGGAAACATTCCTTAATCAATTCAATAATATTATGTATGTTGAAGATACTCTCAGTATCGTATTGGTGTAAGACAACCACTCAGAATTGAAACTTTGCCTGAAATGGCTTTAGCTGTGTTTGGTAACCCTCTCACACAACTGATATCAGTTAACATGGAAACATTCCTTAATCAATTCAATAATATTATGTAAGTTGAAGATACTCTCAGTATCGTATTGGTGTAAGACAACCACTCAGAATTGAAACTTTGCCTGAAATGGCTTTAGCTGTGTTTGGTAACCCTCTCACACAACTGATATCAGTTAACATGGAAACATTCCTTAATCAATTCAATAATGTTATGTAAGTTGAAGATACTCTCAGTATCGTATTGGTGTAAGACAACCACTAAGAATTGAAACTTTGCCTGAAATGGCTTTAGCTGTGTTTGGTAACCCTCTCACACAACTGATATCAGTTAACACGGAAACATTCCTTAATCAATTCAATAATATTATGTAAGTTGAAGATACTCTCAGTATCGTATTGGTGTAAGACAACCACTCAGAATTGAAACTTTGCCTGAAATGGCTTTAGCTGTGTTTGGTAACCCTCTCACACAACTGATATCAGTTAACATGGAAACATTCCTTAATCAATTCAATAATATTATGTAAGTTGAAGATACTCTCAGTATCGTATTGGTGTAAGACAACCACTCAGAATTGAAACTTTGCCTGAAATGGCTTTAGCTGTGTTTGGTAACCCTCTCACACAACTGATATCAGTTAACATGGAAACATTCCTTAATCAATTCAATAATATTATGTAAGTTGAAGATACTCTCAGTATCGTATTGGTGTAAGACAACCACTCAGAATTGAAACTTTGCCTGAAATGGCTTTAGCTGTGTTTGGTAACCCTCTAACACAACTGATATCAGTTAACATGGAAACATTCCTTAATCAATTCAATAATATTATGTAAGTTGAAGATACTCTCAGTATCGTATTGGTGTAAGACAACCACTCAGAATTGAAACTTTGCCTGAAATGGCTTTAGCTGTGTTTGGTAACCCTCTCACACAACTGATATCAGTTAACATGGAAACATTCCTTAATCAATTCAATAATATTATGTAAGTTGAAGATACTCTCAGTATCGTATTGGTGTAAGACAACCACTCAGAATTGAAACTTTGCCTGAAATGGCTTTAGCTGTGTTTGGTAACCCTCTCACACAACTGATATCAGTTAACACGGAAACATTCCTTAATCAATTCAATAATATTATGTAAGTTGAAGATACTCTCAGTATCGTATTGGTGTAAGACAACCACTCAGAATTGAAACTTTGCCTGAAATGGCTTTAGCTGTGTTTGGTAACCCTCTCACACAACTGATATCAGTTAACACGGAAACATTCCTTAATCAATTCAATAATATTATGTAAGTTGAAGATACTCTCAGTATCGTATTGGTGTAAGACAACCACTCAGAATTGAAACTTTGCCTGAAATGGCTTTAGCTGTGTTTGGTAACCCTCTCACACAACTGATATCAGTTAACACGGAAACATTCCTTAATCAATTCAATAATATTATGTAAGTTGAAGATACTCTCAGTATCGTATTGGTGTAAGACAACCACTCAGAATTGAAACTTTGCCTGAAATGGCTTTAGCTGTGTTTGGTAACCCTCTCACACAACTGATATCAGTTAACATGGAAACATTCCTTAATCAATTCAATAATATTATGTAAGTTGAAGATACTCTCAGTATCGTATTGGTGTAAGACAACCACTCAGAATTGAAACTTTGCCTGAAATGGCTTTAGCTGTGTTTGGTAACCCTCTCACACAACTGATATCAGTTAACATGGAAACATTCCTTAATCAATTCAATAATATTATGTAAGTTGAAGATACTCTCAGTATCGTATTGGTGTAAGACAACCACTCAGAATTGAAACTTTGCCTGAAATGGCTTTAGCTGTGTTTGGTAACCCTCTCACACAACTGATATCAGTTAACATGGAAACATTCCTTAATCAATTCAATAATATTATGTAAGTTGAAGATACTCTCAGTATCGTATTGGTGTAAGACAACCACTCAGAATTGAAACTTTGCCTGAAATGGCTTTAGCTGTGTTTGGTAACCCTCTCACACAACTGATATCAGTTAACACGGAAACATTCCTTAATCAATTCAATAATATTATGTAAGTTGAAGATACTCTCAGTATCGTATTGGTGTAAGACAACCACTCAGAATTGAAACTTTGCCTGAAATGGCTTTAGCTGTGTTTGGTAACCCTCTCACACAACTGATATCAGTTAACATGGAAACATTCCTTAATCAATTCAATAATATTATGTAAGTTGAAGATACTCTCAGTATCGTATTGGTGTAAGACAACCACTCAGAATTGAAACTTTGCCTGAAATGGCTTTAGCTGTGTTTGGTAACCCTCTCACACAACTGATATCAGTTAACATGGAAACATTCCTTAATCAATTCAATAATATTATGTAAGTTGAAGATACTCTCAGTATCGTATTGGTGTAAGACAACCACTCAGAATTGAAACTTTGCCTGAAATGGCTTTAGCTGTGTTTGGTAACCCTCTCACACAACTGATATCAGTTAACATGGAAACATTCCTTAATCAATTCAATAATATTATGTAAGTTGAAGATACTCTCAGTATCGTATTGGTGTAAGACAACCACTCAGAATTGAAACTTTGCCTGAAATGGCTTTAGCTGTGTTTGGTAACCCTCTCACACAACTGATATCAGTTAACATGGAAACATTCCTTAATCAATTCAATAATATTATGTAAGTTGAAGATACTCTCAGTATCGTATTGGTGTAAGACAACCACTCAGAATTGAAACTTTGCCTGAAATGGCTTTAGCTGTGTTTGGTAACCCTCTCACACAACTGATATCAGTTAACATGGAAACATTCCTTAATCAATTCAATAATATTATGTAAGTTGAAGATACTCTCAGTATCGTATTGGTGTAAGACAACCACTCAGAATTGAAACTTTGCCTGAAATGGCTTTAGCTGTGTTTGGTAACCCTCTCACACAACTGATATCAGTTAACACGGAAACATTCCTTAATCAATTCAATAATATTATGTAAGTTGAAGATACTCTCAGTATCGTATTGGTGTAAGACAACCACTCAGAATTGAAACTTTGCCTGAAATGGCTTTAGCTGTGTTTGGTAACCCTCTCACACAACTGATATCAGTTAACATGGAAACATTCCTTAATCAATTCAATAATATTATGTAAGTTGAAGATACTCTCAGTATCGTATTGGTGTAAGACAACCACTCAGAATTGAAACTTTGCCTGAAATGGCTTTAGCTGTGTTTGGTAACCCTCTCACACAACTGATATCAGTTAACATGGAAACATTCCTTAATCAATTCAATAATATTATGTAAGTTGAAGATACTCTCAGTATCGTATTGGTGTAAGACAACCACTCAGAATTGAAACTTTGCCTGAAATGGCTTTAGCTGTGTTTGGTAACCCTCTCACACAACTGATATCAGTTAACATGGAAACATTCCTTAATCAATTCAATAATATTATGTAAGTTGAAGATACTCTCAGTATCGTATTGGTGTAAGACAACCACTCAGAATTGAAACTTTGCCTGAAATGGCTTTAGCTGTGTTTGGTAACCCTCTCACACAACTGATATCAGTTAACACGGAAACATTCCTTAATCAATTCAATAATATTATGTAAGTTGAAGATACTCTCAGTATCGTATTGGTGTAAGACAACCACTCAGAATTGAAACTTTGCCTGAAATGGCTTTAGCTGTGTTTGGTAACCCTCTCACACAACTGATATCAGTTAACATGGAAACATTCCTTAATCAATTCAATAATATTATGTAAGTTGAAGATACTCTCAGTATCGTATTGGTGTAAGACAACCACTCAGAATTGAAACTTTGCCTGAAATGGCTTTAGCTGTGTTTGGTAACCCTCTCACACAACTGATATCAGTTAACATGGAAACATTCCTTAATCAATTCAATAATATTATGTAAGTTGAAGATACTCTCAGTATCGTATTGGTGTAAGACAACCACTCAGAATTGAAACTTTGCCTGAAATGGCTTTAGCTGTGTTTGGTAACCCTCTCACACAACTGATATCAGTTAACACGGAAACATTCCTTAATCAATTCAATAATATTATGTAAGTTGAAGATACTCTCAGTATCGTATTGGTGTAAGACAACCACTCAGAATTGAAACTTTGCCTGAAATGGCTTTAGCTGTGTTTGGTAACCCTCTCACACAACTGATATCAGTTAACATGGAAACATTCCTTAATCAATTCAATAATATTATGTAAGTTGAAGATACTCTCAGTATCGTATTGGTGTAAGACAACCACTCAGAATTGAAACTTTGCCTGAAATGGCTTTAGCTGTGTTTGGTAACCCTCTCACACAACTGATATCAGTTAACATGGAAACATTCCTTAATCAATTCAATAATATTATGTAAGTTGAAGATACTCTCAGTATCGTATTGGTGTAAGACAACCACTCAGAATTGAAACTTTGCCTGAAATGGCTTTAGCTGTGTTTGGTAACCCTCTCACACAACTGATATCAGTTAACATGGAAACATTCCTTAATCAATTCAATAATATTATGTAAGTTGAAGATACTCTCAGTATCGTATTGGTGTAAGACAACCACTCAGAATTGAAACTTTGCCTGAAATGGCTTTAGCTGTGTTTGGTAACCCTCTCACACAACTGATATCAGTTAACATGGAAACATTCCTTAATCAATTCAATAATATTATGTAAGTTGAAGATACTCTCAGTATCGTATTGGTGTAAGACAACCACTCAGAATTGAAACTTTGCCTGAAATGGCTTTAGCTGTGTTTGGTAACCCTCTAACACAACTGATATCAGTTAACACGGAAACATTCCTTAATCAATTCAATAATATTATGTAAGTTGAAGATACTCTCAGTATCGTATTGGTGTAAGACAACCACTCAGAATTGAAACTTTGCCTGAAATGGCTTTAGCTGTGTTTGGTAACCCTCTCACACAACTGATATCAGTTAACATGGAAACATTCCTTAATCAATTCAATAATATTATGTAAGTTGAAGATACTCTCAGTATCGTATTGGTGTAAGACAACCACTCAGAATTGAAACTTTGCCTGAAATGGCTTTAGCTGTGTTTGGTAACCCTCTCACACAACTGATATCAGTTAACACGGAAACATTCCTTAATCAATTCAATAATATTATGTAAGTTGAAGATACTCTCAGTATCGTATTGGTGTAAGACAACCACTCAGAATTGAAACTTTGCCTGAAATGGCTTTAGCTGTGTTTGGTAACCCTCTCACACAACTGATATCAGTTAACATGGAAACATTCCTTAATCAATTCAATAATATTATGTAAGTTGAAGATACTCTCAGTATCGTATTGGTGTAAGACAACCACTCAGAATTGAAACTTTGCCTGAAATGGCTTTAGCTGTGTTTGGTAACCCTCTCACACAACTGATATCAGTTAACATGGAAACATTCCTTAATCAATTCAATAATATTATGTAAGTTGAAGATACTCTCAGTATCGTATTGGTGTAAGACAACCACTCAGAATTGAAACTTTGCCTGAAATGGCTTTAGCTGTGTTTGGTAACCCTCTCACACAACTGATATCAGTTAACATGGAAACATTCCTTAATCAATTCAATAATATTATGTAAGTTGAAGATACTCTCAGTATCGTATTGGTGTAAGACAACCACTCAGAATTGAAACTTTGCCTGAAATGGCTTTAGCTGTGTTTGGTAACCCTCTCACACAACTGATATCAGTTAACATGGAAACATTCCTTAATCAATTCAATAATATTATGTAAGTTGAAGATACTCTCAGTATCGTATTGGTGTAAGACAACCACTCAGAATTGAAACTTTGCCTGAAATGGCTTTAGCTGTGTTTGGTAACCCTCTCACACAACTGATATCAGTTAACATGGAAACATTCCTTAATCAATTCAATAATATTATGTAAGTTGAAGATACTCTCAGTATCGTATTGGTGTAAGACAACCACTCAGAATTGAAACTTTGCCTGAAATGGCTTTAGCTGTGTTTGGTAACCCTCTCACACAACTGATATCAGTTAACATGGAAACATTCCTTAATCAATTCAATAATATTATGTAAGTTGAAGATACTCTCAGTATCGTATTGGTGTAAGACAACCACTCAGAATTGAAACTTTGCCTGAAATGGCTTTAGCTGTGTTTGGTAACCCTCTCACACAACTGATATCAGTTAACATGGAAACATTCCTTAATCAATTCAATAATATTATGTAAGTTGAAGATACTCTCAGTATCGTATTGGTGTAAGACAACCACTCAGAATTGAAACTTTGCCTGAAATGGCTTTAGCTGTGTTTGGTAACCCTCTCACACAACTGATATCAGTTAACATGGAAACATTCCTTAATCAATTCAATAATATTATGTAAGTTGAAGATACTCTCAGTATCGTATTGGTGTAAGACAACCACTCAGAATTGAAACTTTGCCTGAAATGGCTTTAGCTGTGTTTGGTAACCCTCTCACACAACTGATATCAGTTAACACGGAAACATTCCTTAATCAATTCAATAATATTATGTAAGTTGAAGATACTCTCAGTATCGTATTGGTGTAAGACAACCACTCAGAATTGAAACTTTGCCTGAAATGGCTTTAGCTGTGTTTGGTAACCCTCTCACACAACTGATATCAGTTAACATGGAAACATTCCTTAATCAATTCAATAATATTATGTAAGTTGAAGATACTCTCAGTATCGTATTGGTGTAAGACAACCACTCAGAATTGAAACTTTGCCTGAAATGGCTTTAGCTGTGTTTGGTAACCCTCTCACACAACTGATATCAGTTAACACGGAAACATTCCTTAATCAATTCAATAATATTATGTAAGTTGAAGATACTCTCAGTATCGTATTGGTGTAAGACAACCACTCAGAATTGAAACTTTGCCTGAAATGGCTTTAGCTGTGTTTGGTAACCCTCTCACACAACTGATATCAGTTAACATGGAAACATTCCTTAATCAATTCAATAATATTATGTAAGTTGAAGATACTCTCAGTATCGTATTGGTGTAAGACAACCACTCAGAATTGAAACTTTGCCTGAAATGGCTTTAGCTGTGTTTGGTAACCCTCTCACACAACTGATATCAGTTAACATGGAAACATTCCTTAATCAATTCAATAATATTATGTAAGTTGAAGATACTCTCAGTATCGTATTGGTGTAAGACAACCACTCAGAATTGAAACTTTGCCTGAAATGGCTTTAGCTGTGTTTGGTAACCCTCTCACACAACTGATATCAGTTAACATGGAAACATTCCTTAATCAATTCAATAATATTATGTAAGTTGAAGATACTCTCAGTATCGTATTGGTGTAAGACAACCACTCAGAATTGAAACTTTGCCTGAAATGGCTTTAGCTGTGTTTGGTAACCCTCTCACACAACTGATATCAGTTAACATGGAAACATTCCTTAATCAATTCAATAATATTATGTAAGTTGAAGATACTCTCAGTATCGTATTGGTGTAAGACAACCACTCAGAATTGAAACTTTGCCTGAAATGGCTTTAGCTGTGTTTGGTAACCCTCTCACACAACTGATATCAGTTAACATGGAAACATTCCTTAATCAATTCAATAATATTATGTAAGTTGAAGATACTCTCAGTATCGTATTGGTGTAAGACAACCACTCAGAATTGAAACTTTGCCTGAAATGGCTTTAGCTGTGTTTGGTAACCCTCTCACACAACTGATATCAGTTAACATGGAAACATTCCTTAATCAATTCAATAATATTATGTAAGTTGAAGATACTCTCAGTATCGTATTGGTGTAAGACAACCACTCAGAATTGAAACTTTGCCTGAAATGGCTTTAGCTGTGTTTGGTAACCCTCTCACACAACTGATATCAGTTAACATGGAAACATTCCTTAATCAATTCAATAATATTATGTAAGTTGAAGATACTCTCAGTATCGTATTGGTGTAGAACAACCACTCAGAATTGAAACTTTGCCTGAAATGGCTTTAGCTGTGTTTGGTAACCCTCTCACACAACTGATATCAGTTAACATGGAAACATTCCTTAATCAATTCAATAATATTATGTAAGTTGAAGGAAGATACTCTCAGTATCGTATTGGTGTAAGACAACCACTCAGAATTGAAACTTTGCCTGAAATGGCTTTAGCTGTGTTTGGTAACCCTCTCACACAACTGATATCAGTTAACATGGAAACATTCCTTAATCAATTCAATAATATTATGTAAGTTGAAGATACTCTCAGTATCGTATTGGTGTAAGACAACCACTCAGAATTGAAACTTTGCCTGAAATGGCTTTAGCTGTGTTTGGTAACCCTCTCACACAACTGATATCAGTTAACATGGAAACATTCCTTAATCAATTCAATAATATTATGTAAGTTGAAGATACTCTCAGTATCGTATTGGTGTAAGACAACCACTCAGAATTGAAACTTTGCCTGAAATGGCTTTAGCTGTGTTTGGTAACCCTCTCACACAACTGATATCAGTTAACATGGAAACATTCCTTAATCAATTCAATAATATTATGTAAGTTGAAGATACTCTCAGTATCGTATTGGTGTAAGACAACCACTCAGAATTGAAACTTTGCCTGAAATGGCTTTAGCTGTGTTTGGTAACCCTCTCACACAACTGATATCAGTTAACATGGAAACATTCCTTAATCAATTCAATAATATTATGTAAGTTGAAGATACTCTCAGTATCGTATTGGTGTAAGACAACCACTCAGAATTGAAACTTTGCCTGAAATGGCTTTAGCTGTGTTTGGTAACCCTCTCACACAACTGATATCAGTTAACATGGAAACATTCCTTAATCAATTCAATAATATTATGTAAGTTGAAGATACTCTCAGTATCGTATTGGTGTAGAACAACCACTCAGAATTGAAACTTTGCCTGAAATGGCTTTAGCTGTGTTTGGTAACCCTCTCACACAACTGATATCAGTTAACACGGAAACATTCCTTAATCAATTCAATAATATTATGTAAGTTGAAGATACTCTCAGTATCGTATTGGTGTAAGACAACCACTCAGAATTGAAACTTTGCCTGAAATGGCTTTAGCTGTGTTTGGTAACCCTCTCACACAACTGATATCAGTTAACATGGAAACATTCCTTAATCAATTCAATAATATTATGTAAGTTGAAGGAAGATACTCTCAGTATCGTATTGGTGTAAGACAACCACTCAGAATTGAAACTTTGCCTGAAATGGCTTTAGCTGTGTTTGGTAACCCTCTCACACAACTGATATCAGTTAACATGGAAACATTCCTTAATCAATTCAATAATATTATGTAAGTTGAAGATACTCTCAGTATCGTATTGGTGTAAGACAACCACTCAGAATTGAAACTTTGCCTGAAATGGCTTTAGCTGTGTTTGGTAACCCTCTCACACAACTGATATCAGTTAACATGGAAACATTCCTTAATCAATTCAATAATATTATGTAAGTTGAAGATACTCTCAGTATCGTATTGGTGTAAGACAACCACTCAGAATTGAAACTTTGCCTGAAATGGCTTTAGCTGTGTTTGGTAACCCTCTCACACAACTGATATCAGTTAACATGGAAACATTCCTTAATCAATTCAATAATATTATGTAAGTTGAAGATACTCTCAGTATCGTATTGGTGTAAGACAACCACTCAGAATTGAAACTTTGCCTGAAATGGCTTTAGCTGTGTTTGGTAACCCTCTCACACAACTGATATCAGTTAACATGGAAACATTCCTTAATCAATTCAATAATATTATGTAAGTTGAAGATACTCTCAGTATCGTATTGGTGTAAGACAACCACTCAGAATTGAAACTTTGCCTGAAATGGCTTTAGCTGTGTTTGGTAACCCTCTCACACAACTGATATCAGTTAACATGGAAACATTCCTTAATCAATTCAATAATATTATGTAAGTTGAAGATACTCTCAGTATCGTATTGGTGTAAGACAACCACTCAGAATTGAAACTTTGCCTGAAATGGCTTTAGCTGTGTTTGGTAACCCTCTCACACAACTGATATCAGTTAACATGGAAACATTCCTTAATCAATTCAATAATATTATGTAAGTTGAAGATACTCTCAGTATCGTATTGGTGTAAGACAACCACTCAGAATTGAAACTTTGCCTGAAATGGCTTTAGCTGTGTTTGGTAACCCTCTCACACAACTGATATCAGTTAACATGGAAACATTCCTTAATCAATTCAATAATATTATGTAAGTTGAAGATACTCTCAGTATCGTATTAGTGTAAGACAACCACTCAGAATTGAAACTTTGCCTGAAATGGCTTTAGCTGTGTTTGGTAACCCTCTCACACAACTGATATCAGTTAACATGGAAACATTCCTTAATCAATTCAATAATATTATGTAAGTTGAAGATACTCTCAGTATCGTATTGGTGTAAGACAACCACTCAGAATTGAAACTTTGCCTGAAATGGCTTTAGCTGTGTTTGGTAACCCTCTCACACAACTGATATCAGTTAACATGGAAACATTCCTTAATCAATTCAATAATATTATGTAAGTTGAAGATACTCTCAGTATCGTATTGGTGTAAGACAACCACTCAGAATTGAAACTTTGCCTGAAATGGCTTTAGCTGTGTTTGGTAACCCTCTCACACAACTGATATCAGTTAACACGGAAACATTCCTTAATAAATTCAATAATATTATGTAAGTTGAAGATACTCTCAGTATCGTATTGGTGTAAGACAACCACTCAGAATTGAAACTTTGCCTGAAATGGCTTTAGCTGTGTTTGGTAACCCTCTCACACAACTGATATCAGTTAACACGGAAACATTCCTTAATCAATTCAATAATATTATGTAAGTTGAAGATACTCTCAGTATCGTATTGGTGTAAGACAACCACTCAGAATTGAAACTTTGCCTGAAATGGCTTTAGCTGTGTTTGGTAACCCTCTCACACAACTGATATCAGTTAACACGGAAACATTCCTTAATCAATTCAATAATATTATGTAAGTTGAAGATACTCTCAGTATCGTATTGGTGTAAGACAACCACTCAGAATTGAAACTTTGCCTGAAATGGCTTTAGCTGTGTTTGGTAACCCTCTCACACAACTGATATCAGTTAACACGGAAACATTCCTTAATCAATTCAATAATATTATGTAAGTTGAAGATACTCTCAGTATCGTATTGGTGTAAGACAACCACTCAGAATTGAAACTTTGCCTGAAATGGCTTTAGCTGTGTTTGGTAACCCTCTCACACAACTGATATCAGTTAACATGGAAACATTCCTTAATCAATTCAATAATATTATGTAAGTTGAAGATACTCTCAGTATCGTATTGGTGTAAGACAACCACTCAGAATTGAAACTTTGCCTGAAATGGCTTTAGCTGTGTTTGGTAACCCTCTCACACAACTGATATCAGTTAACATGGAAACATTCCTTAATCAATTCAATAATATTATGTAAGTTGAAGATACTCTCAGTATCGTATTGGTGTAAGACAACCACTCAGAATTGAAACTTTGCCTGAAATGGCTTTAGCTGTGTTTGGTAACCCTCTCACACAACTGATATCAGTTAACATGGAAACATTCCTTAATCAATTCAATAATATTATGTAAGTTGAAGATACTCTCAGTATCGTATTGGTGTAAGACAACCACTCAGAATTGAAACTTTGCCTGAAATGGCTTTAGCTGTGTTTGGTAACCCTCTCACACAACTGATATCAGTTAACATGGAAACATTCCTTAATCAATTCAATAATATTATGTAAGTTGAAGATACTCTCAGTATCGTATTGGTGTAAGACAACCACTCAGAATTGAAACTTTGCCTGAAATGGCTTTAGCTGTGTTTGGTAACCCTCTCACACAACTGATATCAGTTAACATGGAAACATTCCTTAATCAATTCAATAATATTATGTAAGTTGAAGATACTCTCAGTATCGTATTGGTGTAGAACAACCACTCAGAATTGAAACTTTGCCTGAAATGGCTTTAGCTGTGTTTGGTAACCCTCTCACACAACTGATATCAGTTAACACGGAAACATTCCTTAATCAATTCAATAATATTATGTAAGTTGAAGATACTCTCAGTATCGTATTGGTGTAAGACAACCACTCAGAATTGAAACTTTGCCTGAAATGGCTTTAGCTGTGTTTGGTAACCCTCTCACACAACTGATATCAGTTAACATGGAAACATTCCTTAATCAATTCAATAATATTATGTAAGTTGAAGGAAGATACTCTCAGTATCGTATTGGTGTAAGACAACCACTCAGAATTGAAACTTTGCCTGAAATGGCTTTAGCTGTGTTTGGTAACCCTCTCACACAACTGATATCAGTTAACATGGAAACATTCCTTAATCAATTCAATAATATTATGTAAGTTGAAGATACTCTCAGTATCGTATTGGTGTAAGACAACCACTCAGAATTGAAACTTTGCCTGAAATGGCTTTAGCTGTGTTTGGTAACCCTCTCACACAACTGATATCAGTTAACATGGAAACATTCCTTAATCAATTCAATAATATTATGTAAGTTGAAGATACTCTCAGTATCGTATTGGTGTAAGACAACCACTCAGAATTGAAACTTTGCCTGAAATGGCTTTAGCTGTGTTTGGTAACCCTCTCACACAACTGATATCAGTTAACATGGAAACATTCCTTAATCAATTCAATAATATTATGTAAGTTGAAGATACTCTCAGTATCGTATTGGTGTAAGACAACCACTCAGAATTGAAACTTTGCCTGAAATGGCTTTAGCTGTGTTTGGTAACCCTCTCACACAACTGATATCAGTTAACATGGAAACATTCCTTAATCAATTCAATAATATTATGTAAGTTGAAGATACTCTCAGTATCGTATTGGTGTAAGACAACCACTCAGAATTGAAACTTTGCCTGAAATGGCTTTAGCTGTGTTTGGTAACCCTCTCACACAACTGATATCAGTTAACATGGAAACATTCCTTAATCAATTCAATAATATTATGTAAGTTGAAGATACTCTCAGTATCGTATTGGTGTAAGACAACCACTCAGAATTGAAACTTTGCCTGAAATGGCTTTAGCTGTGTTTGGTAACCCTCTCACACAACTGATATCAGTTAACATGGAAACATTCCTTAATCAATTCAATAATATTATGTAAGTTGAAGATACTCTCAGTATCGTATTGGTGTAAGACAACCACTCAGAATTGAAACTTTGCCTGAAATGGCTTTAGCTGTGTTTGGTAACCCTCTCACACAACTGATATCAGTTAACATGGAAACATTCCTTAATCAATTCAATAATATTATGTAAGTTGAAGATACTCTCAGTATCGTATTAGTGTAAGACAACCACTCAGAATTGAAACTTTGCCTGAAATGGCTTTAGCTGTGTTTGGTAACCCTCTCACACAACTGATATCAGTTAACATGGAAACATTCCTTAATCAATTCAATAATATTATGTAAGTTGAAGATACTCTCAGTATCGTATTGGTGTAAGACAACCACTCAGAATTGAAACTTTGCCTGAAATGGCTTTAGCTGTGTTTGGTAACCCTCTCACACAACTGATATCAGTTAACATGGAAACATTCCTTAATCAATTCAATAATATTATGTAAGTTGAAGATACTCTCAGTATCGTATTGGTGTAAGACAACCACTCAGAATTGAAACTTTGCCTGAAATGGCTTTAGCTGTGTTTGGTAACCCTCTCACACAACTGATATCAGTTAACACGGAAACATTCCTTAATAAATTCAATAATATTATGTAAGTTGAAGATACTCTCAGTATCGTATTGGTGTAAGACAACCACTCAGAATTGAAACTTTGCCTGAAATGGCTTTAGCTGTGTTTGGTAACCCTCTCACACAACTGATATCAGTTAACACGGAAACATTCCTTAATCAATTCAATAATATTATGTAAGTTGAAGATACTCTCAGTATCGTATTGGTGTAAGACAACCACTCAGAATTGAAACTTTGCCTGAAATGGCTTTAGCTGTGTTTGGTAACCCTCTCACACAACTGATATCAGTTAACACGGAAACATTCCTTAATCAATTCAATAATATTATGTAAGTTGAAGATACTCTCAGTATCGTATTGGTGTAAGACAACCACTCAGAATTGAAACTTTGCCTGAAATGGCTTTAGCTGTGTTTGGTAACCCTCTCACACAACTGATATCAGTTAACACGGAAACATTCCTTAATCAATTCAATAATATTATGTAAGTTGAAGATACTCTCAGTATCGTATTGGTGTAAGACAACCACTCAGAATTGAAACTTTGCCTGAAATGGCTTTAGCTGTGTTTGGTAACCCTCTCACACAACTGATATCAGTTAACATGGAAACATTCCTTAATCAATTCAATAATATTATGTAAGTTGAAGATACTCTCAGTATCGTATTGGTGTAAGACAACCACTCAGAATTGAAACTTTGCCTGAAATGGCTTTAGCTGTGTTTGGTAACCCTCTCACACAACTGATATCAGTTAACATGGAAACATTCCTTAATCAATTCAATAATATTATGTAAGTTGAAGATACTCTCAGTATCGTATTGGTGTAAGACAACCACTCAGAATTGAAACTTTGCCTGAAATGGCTTTAGCTGTGTTTGGTAACCCTCTCACACAACTGATATCAGTTAACATGGAAACATTCCTTAATCAATTCAATAATATTATGTAAGTTGAAGATACTCTCAGTATCGTATTGGTGTAAGACAACCACTCAGAATTGAAACTTTGCCTGAAATGGCTTTAGCTGTGTTTGGTAACCCTCTCACACAACTGATATCAGTTAACATGGAAACATTCCTTAATCAATTCAATAATATTATGTAAGTTGAAGATACTCTCAGTATCGTATTGGTGTAAGACAACCACTCAGAATTGAAACTTTGCCTGAAATGGCTTTAGCTGTGTTTGGTAACCCTCTCACACAACTGATATCAGTTAACATGGAAACATTCCTTAATCAATTCAATAATATTATGTAAGTTGAAGATACTCTCAGTATCGTATTGGTGTAAGACAACCACTCAGAATTGAAACTTTGCCTGAAATGGCTTTAGCTGTGTTTGGTAACCCTCTCACACAACTGATATCAGTTAACATGGAAACATTCCTTAATCAATTCAATAATATTATGTAAGTTGAAGATACTCTCAGTATCGTATTGGTGTAAGACAACCACTCAGAATTGAAACTTTGCCTGAAATGGCTTTAGCTGTGTTTGGTAACCCTCTCACACAACTGATATCAGTTAACATGGAAACATTCCTTAATCAATTCAATAATATTATGTAAGTTGAAGATACTCTCAGTATCGTATTGGTGTAAGACAACCACTCAGAATTGAAACTTTGCCTGAAATGGCTTTAGCTGTGTTTGGTAACCCTCTCACACAACTGATATCAGTTAACATGGAAACATTCCTTAATCAATTCAATAATATTATGTAAGTTGAAGATACTCTCAGTATCGTATTGGTGTAAGACAACCACTCAGAATTGAAACTTTGCCTGAAATGGCTTTAGCTGTGTTTGGTAACCCTCTCACACAACTGATATCAGTTAACATGGAAACATTCCTTAATCAATTCAATAATATTATGTAAGTTGAAGATACTCTCAGTATCGTATTGGTGTAAGACAACCACTCAGAATTGAAACTTTGCCTGAAATGGCTTTAGCTGTGTTTGGTAACCCTCTCACACAACTGATATCAGTTAACATGGAAACATTCCTTAATCAATTCAATAATATTATGTAAGTTGAAGATACTCTCAGTATCGTATTGGTGTAAGACAACCACTCAGAATTGAAACTTTGCCTGAAATGGCTTTAGCTGTGTTTGGTAACCCTCTCACACAACTGATATCAGTTAACATGGAAACATTCCTTAATCAATTCAATAATATTATGTAAGTTGAAGATACTCTCAGTATCGTATTGGTGTAAGACAACCACTCAGAATTGAAACTTTGCCTGAAATGGCTTTAGCTGTGTTTGGTAACCCTCTCACACAACTGATATCAGTTAACATGGAAACATTCCTTAATCAATTCAATAATATTATGTAAGTTGAAGGAAGATACTCTCAGTATCGTATTGGTGTAAGACAACCACTCAGAATTGAAACTTTGCCTGAAATGGCTTTAGCTGTGTTTGGTAACCCTCTCACACAACTGATATCAGTTAACATGGAAACATTCCTTAATCAATTCAATAATATTATGTAAGTTGAAGGAAGATACTCTCAGTATCGTATTAGTGTAAGACAACCACTCAGAATTGAAACTTTGCCTGAAATGGCTTTAGCTGTGTTTGGTAACCCTCTCACACAACTGATATCAGTTAACATGGAAACATTCCTTAATCAATTCAATAATATTATGTAAGTTGAAGATACTCTCAGTATCGTATTGGTGTAAGACAACCACTCAGAATTGAAACTTTGCCTGAAATGGCTTTAGCTGTGTTTGGTAACCCTCTCACACAACTGATATCAGTTAACATGGAAACATTCCTTAATCAATTCAATAATATTATGTAAGTTGAAGATACTCTCAGTATCGTATTGGTGTAAGACAACCACTCAGAATTGAAACTTTGCCTGAAATGGCTTTAGCTGTGTTTGGTAACCCTCTCACACAACTGATATCAGTTAACATGGAAACATTCCTTAATCAATTCAATAATATTATGTAAGTTGAAGATACTCTCAGTATCGTATTGGTGTAAGACAACCACTCAGAATTGAAACTTTGCCTGAAATGGCTTTAGTTGTGTTTGGTAACCCTCTCACACAACTGATATCAGTTAACATGGAAACATTCCTTAATCAATTCAATAATATTATGTAAGTTGAAGATACTCTCAGTATCGTATTGGTGTAAGACAACCACTCAGAATTGAAACTTTGCCTGAAATGGCTTTAGCTGTGTTTGGTAACCCTCTCACACAACTGATATCAGTTAACATGGAAACATTCCTTAATCAATTCAATAATATTATGTAAGTTGAAGATACTCTCAGTATCGTATTGGTGTAAGACAACCACTCAGAATTGAAACTTTGCCTGAAATGGCTTTAGCTGTGTTTGGTAACCCTCTCACACAACTGATATCAGTTAACATGGAAACATTCCTTAATCAATTCAATAATATTATGTAAGTTGAAGATACTCTCAGTATCGTATTGGTGTAAGACAACCACTCAGAATTGAAACTTTGCCTGAAATGGCTTTAGCTGTGTTTGGTAACCCTCTCACACAACTGATATCAGTTAACATGGAAACATTCCTTAATCAATTCAATAATATTATGTAAGTTGAAGATACTCTCAGTATCGTATTGGTGTAAGACAACCACTCAGAATTGAAACTTTGCCTGAAATGGCTTTAGCTGTGTTTGGTAACCCTCTCACACAACTGATATCAGTTAACATGGAAACATTCCTTAATCAATTCAATAATATTATGTAAGTTGAAGATACTCTCAGTATCGTATTGGTGTAAGACAACCACTCAGAATTGAAACTTTGCCTGAAATGGCTTTAGCTGTGTTTGGTAACCCTCTCACACAACTGATATCAGTTAACATGGAAACATTCCTTAATCAATTCAATAATATTATGTAAGTTGAAGATACTCTCAGTATCGTATTGGTGTAAGACAACCACTCAGAATTGAAACTTTGCCTGAAATGGCTTTAGCTGTGTTTGGTAACCCTCTCACACAACTGATATCAGTTAACATGGAAACATTCCTTAATCAATTCAATAATATTATGTAAGTTGAAGATACTCTCAGTATCGTATTGGTGTAAGACAACCACTCAGAATTGAAACTTTGCCTGAAATGGCTTTAGCTGTGTTTGGTAACCCTCTCACACAACTGATATCAGTTAACATGGAAACATTCCTTAATCAATTCAATAATATTATGTAAGTTGAAGATACTCTCAGTATCGTATTGGTGTAAGACAACCACTCAGAATTGAAACTTTGCCTGAAATGGCTTTAGCTGTGTTTGGTAACCCTCTCACACAACTGATATCAGTTAACACGGAAACATTCCTTAATCAATTCAATAATATTATGTAAGTTGAAGATACTCTCAGTATCGTATTGGTGTAAGACAACCACTCAGAATTGAAACTTTGCCTGAAATGGCTTTAGCTGTGTTTGGTAACCCTCTCACACAACTGATATCAGTTAACATGGAAACATTCCTTAATCAATTCAATAATATTATGTAAGTTGAAGATACTCTCAGTATCGTATTGGTGTAAGACAACCACTCAGAATTGAAACTTTGCCTGAAATGGCTTTAGCTGTGTTTGGTAACCCTCTCACACAACTGATATCAGTTAACACGGAAACATTCCTTAATAAATTCAATAATATTATGTAAGTTGAAGATACTCTCAGTATCGTATTGGTGTAAGACAACCACTCAGAATTGAAACTTTGCCTGAAATGGCTTTAGCTGTGTTTGGTAACCCTCTCACACAACTGATATCAGTTAACACGGAAACATTCCTTAATCAATTCAATAATATTATGTAAGTTGAAGATACTCTCAGTATCGTATTGGTGTAAGACAACCACTCAGAATTGAAACTTTGCCTGAAATGGCTTTAGCTGTGTTTGGTAACCCTCTCACACAACTGATATCAGTTAACACGGAAACATTCCTTAATCAATTCAATAATATTATGTAAGTTGAAGATACTCTCAGTATCGTATTGGTGTAAGACAACCACTCAGAATTGAAACTTTGCCTGAAATGGCTTTAGCTGTGTTTGGTAACCCTCTCACACAACTGATATCAGTTAACACGGAAACATTCCTTAATCAATTCAATAATATTATGTAAGTTGAAGATACTCTCAGTATCGTATTGGTGTAAGACAACCACTCAGAATTGAAACTTTGCCTGAAATGGCTTTAGCTGTGTTTGGTAACCCTCTCACACAACTGATATCAGTTAACATGGAAACATTCCTTAATCAATTCAATAATATTATGTAAGTTGAAGATACTCTCAGTATCGTATTGGTGTAAGACAACCACTCAGAATTGAAACTTTGCCTGAAATGGCTTTAGCTGTGTTTGGTAACCCTCTCACACAACTGATATCAGTTAACATGGAAACATTCCTTAATCAATTCAATAATATTATGTAAGTTGAAGATACTCTCAGTATCGTATTGGTGTAAGACAACCACTCAGAATTGAAACTTTGCCTGAAATGGCTTTAGCTGTGTTTGGTAACCCTCTCACACAACTGATATCAGTTAACATGGAAACATTCCTTAATCAATTCAATAATATTATGTAAGTTGAAGATACTCTCAGTATCGTATTGGTGTAAGACAACCACTCAGAATTGAAACTTTGCCTGAAATGGCTTTAGCTGTGTTTGGTAACCCTCTCACACAACTGATATCAGTTAACATGGAAACATTCCTTAATCAATTCAATAATATTATGTAAGTTGAAGATACTCTCAGTATCGTATTGGTGTAAGACAACCACTCAGAATTGAAACTTTGCCTGAAATGGCTTTAGCTGTGTTTGGTAACCCTCTCACACAACTGATATCAGTTAACATGGAAACATTCCTTAATCAATTCAATAATATTATGTAAGTTGAAGATACTCTCAGTATCGTATTGGTGTAAGACAACCACTCAGAATTGAAACTTTGCCTGAAATGGCTTTAGCTGTGTTTGGTAACCCTCTCACACAACTGATATCAGTTAACATGGAAACATTCCTTAATCAATTCAATAATATTATGTAAGTTGAAGATACTCTCAGTATCGTATTGGTGTAAGACAACCACTCAGAATTGAAACTTTGCCTGAAATGGCTTTAGCTGTGTTTGGTAACCCTCTCACACAACTGATATCAGTTAACACGGAAACATTCCTTAATCAATTCAATAATATTATGTAAGTTGAAGATACTCTCAGTATCGTATTGGTGTAAGACAACCACTCAGAATTGAAACTTTGCCTGAAATGGCTTTAGCTGTGTTTGGTAACCCTCTCACACAACTGATATCAGTTAACATGGAAACATTCCTTAATCAATTCAATAATATTATGTAAGTTGAAGATACTCTCAGTATCGTATTGGTGTAAGACAACCACTCAGAATTGAAACTTTGCCTGAAATGGCTTTAGCTGTGTTTGGTAACCCTCTCACACAACTGATATCAGTTAACATGGAAACATTCCTTAATCAATTCAATAATATTATGTAAGTTGAAGATACTCTCAGTTATCGTATTGGTGTAAGACAACCACTCAGAATTGAAACTTTGCCTGAAATGGCTTTAGCTGTGTTTGGTAACCCTCTCACACAACTGATATCAGTTAACATGGAAACATTCCTTAATCAATTCAATAATATTATGTAAGTTGAAGATACTCTCAGTATCGTATTGGTGTAAGACAACCACTCAGAATTGAAACTTTGCCTGAAATGGCTTTAGCTGTGTTTGGTAACCCTCTCACACAACTGATATCAGTTAACATGGAAACATTCCTTAATCAATTCAATAATATTATGTAAGTTGAAGATACTCTCAGTATCGTATTGGTGTAAGACAACCACTCAGAATTGAAACTTTGCCTGAAATGGCTTTAGCTGTGTTTGGTAACCCTCTCACACAACTGATATCAGTTAACATGGAAACATTCCTTAATCAATTCAATAATATTATGTAAGTTGAAGATACTCTCAGTATCGTATTGGTGTAAGACAACCACTCAGAATTGAAACTTTGCCTGAAATGGCTTTAGCTGTGTTTGGTAACCCTCTCACACAACTGATATCAGTTAACATGGAAACATTCCTTAATCAATTCAATAATATTATGTAAGTTGAAGATACTCTCAGTATCGTATTGGTGTAAGACAACCACTCAGAATTGAAACTTTGCCTGAAATGGCTTTAGCTGTGTTTGGTAACCCTCTCACACAACTGATATCAGTTAACATGGAAACATTCCTTAATCAATTCAATAATATTATGTAAGTTGAAGATACTCTCAGTATCGTATTGGTGTAAGACAACCACTCAGAATTGAAACTTTGCCTGAAATGGCTTTAGCTGTGTTTGGTAACCCTCTCACACAACTGATATCAGTTAACATGGAAACATTCCTTAATCAATTCAATAATATTATGTAAGTTGAAGATACTCTCAGTATCGTATTGGTGTAAGACAACCACTCAGAATTGAAACTTTGCCTGAAATGGCTTTAGCTGTGTTTGGTAACCCTCTCACACAACTGATATCAGTTAACATGGAAACATTCCTTAATCAATTCAATAATATTATGTAAGTTGAAGATACTCTCAGTATCGTATTGGTGTAAGACAACCACTCAGAATTGAAACTTTGCCTGAAATGGCTTTAGCTGTGTTTGGTAACCCTCTCACACAACTGATATCAGTTAACATGGAAACATTCCTTAATCAATTCAATAATATTATGTAAGTTGAAGATACTCTCAGTATCGTATTGGTGTAAGACAACCACTCAGAATTGAAACTTTGCCTGAAATGGCTTTAGCTGTGTTTGGTAACCCTCTCACACAACTGATATCAGTTAACATGGAAACATTCCTTAATCAATTCAATAATATTATGTAAGTTGAAGGAAGATACTCTCAGTATCGTATTGGTGTAAGACAACCACTCAGAATTGAAACTTTGCCTGAAATGGCTTTAGCTGTGTTTGGTAACCCTCTCACACAACTGATATCAGTTAACATGGAAACATTCCTTAATCAATTCAATAATATTATGTAAGTTGAAGGAAGATACTCTCAGTATCGTATTGGTGTAAGACAACCACTCAGAATTGAAACTTTGCCTGAAATGGCTTTAGCTGTGTTTGGTAACCCTCTCACACAACTGATATCAGTTAACATGGAAACATTCCTTAATCAATTCAATAATATTATGTAAGTTGAAGATACTCTCAGTATCGTATTGGTGTAAGACAACCACTCAGAATTGAAACTTTGCCTGAAATGGCTTTAGCTGTGTTTGGTAACCCTCTCACACAACTGATATCAGTTAACATGGAAACATTCCTTAATCAATTCAATAATATTATGTAAGTTGAAGATACTCTCAGTATCGTATTGGTGTAAGACAACCACTCAGAATTGAAACTTTGCCTGAAATGGCTTTAGCTGTGTTTGGTAACCCTCTCACACAACTGATATCAGTTAACATGGAAACATTCCTTAATCAATTCAATAATATTATGTAAGTTGAAGATACTCTCAGTATCGTATTGGTGTAAGACAACCACTCAGAATTGAAACTTTGCCTGAAATGGCTTTAGCTGTGTTTGGTAACCCTCTCACACAACTGATATCAGTTAACATGGAAACATTCCTTAATCAATTCAATAATATTATGTAAGTTGAAGATACTCTCAGTATCGTATTGGTGTAAGACAACCACTCAGAATTGAAACTTTGCCTGAAATGGCTTTAGCTGTGTTTGGTAACCCTCTCACACAACTGATATCAGTTAACATGGAAACATTCCTTAATCAATTCAATAATATTATGTAAGTTGAAGATACTCTCAGTATCGTATTGGTGTAAGACAACCACTCAGAATTGAAACTTTGCCTGAAATGGCTTTAGTTGTGTTTGGTAACCCTCTCACACAACTGATATCAGTTAACATGGAAACATTCCTTAATCAATTCAATAATATTATGTAAGTTGAAGATACTCTCAGTATCGTATTGGTGTAAGACAACCACTCAGAATTGAAACTTTGCCTGAAATGGCTTTAGCTGTGTTTGGTAACCCTCTCACACAACTGATATCAGTTAACATGGAAACATTCCTTAATCAATTCAATAATATTATGTAAGTTGAAGATACTCTCAGTATCGTATTGGTGTAAGACAACCACTCAGAATTGAAACTTTGCCTGAAATGGCTTTAGCTGTGTTTGGTAACCCTCTCACACAACTGATATCAGTTAACATGGAAACATTCCTTAATCA